>JAVIWC010008931.1:0-600000 GCA_031894815.1 Creontiades dilutus | reverse complement strand
ATTCGGTTGTTTCATTATGTTATCTGCTACAGCAGCGGTGCTCTAAGTCTGGGGCACGGCTCAGGGAAGTCCCAGAGCTTGAACAATTAATTGAAAAGAATTTTAAATTCTTCTTTCTTATCCTTTTGTATCAGTGTACACCCAATTTTGAGTTATAAAAAGCATTAAATGTGGTTAAACCTTTCGCCTTTTCATTTTTTGTTTTGTGGAGGGGGTATCAACTTACATTGGGGGGCTGGTTCTTAGTTGGGGGGGGGGGGGGGGGGCACCCATGGATTAGTGTTATCTGAACACCGTTTTTCAACAAACTATGTGCAGAAAGACGAGCTTATCTATCTCACAGAAGCTATTTTTATTATTATTGCTTTGAGTTCCAAGCAACAATAATCTACTACAGTAAGCTAAATTCACCAAATAAATTGATACTATTTGTACAGAATTTATAGTTAGTTTACGATTGAACATTCTGCTCTCCATTAGAGTATTCATAGAATGTGTCAAACTTGACTAAATTAAAAAAATGGCTGTAGAATGTAAAAAACGAATCACTTACAATGTATGTATAGTAGACTTGCATGTACACTCAGTAAAGAATGTCTCCGTACACCTCAGAAATGTGTCTTCTTTTCAATTACCCAGGCAGGCTAATTTGGACAACTAGGTTCCAGCTGATATATAACATTATTTTTCTGATTGGGAATCTCGAACACAAGAGCCATTTGTTTTAGAAAAGGGGAAGAACTAAGTCTCCACAAACAAACTGGAGTTCATGTGAATTAGTAAAGGATCAATCAAGACTCGCCGACGTTTTTAATTTTAACTAGTCTAAGCACCTGAGTACATTGGTATACAATATACTAGTGGTCGGAGCAGAATTGCCGTTTATTGCAGCAATAATAAACCTTTTGTATAATAATTTGCAATACTTTTCTTTCCTACCAATTACTTCATTGTCTCAATCCATGGTATCATTTCAGATAAGCAGAGTGGAGAAAGTCGGTGGACATTCAAGCAAGGGTGAAAACTCGTATGGGCTTGAACTGTTTTGTAAGGATATGAGAAACCTCCGTTTTGGTCACAAGCAGGTAATTTAAACTGGAATATTTGTTTTAGGGTTAAGCTGTTTGTAGCCAAAAAAAATATGACTGATTTATTATTAAATAATAATAATGAAATAAATTTATTTCATTACAGTTCCATATGATTTGTAATTCGTATGATTTACGTTACCCAAGATGTTGTAAATTGTTGTGACAGAAATATGTGTTACGGCCCAAAAATAATGATATCTCTGACTGAGTTCGAACTCCTGTCCTTACTCGTGGTAAGGGAAAATGTTCTCTTTAGTTGCAACTCTAACGGGTTGAGCTGTGAGACCGATTTAATCAAACCTCTTCGACTGCGGGACGTTTTCCTTGAACATAACATTTCACCAGAGTCAAATATCAGCCGCCTTAGATGGTTTGGGGTCGGACGAAATGACGGAATGAAACTGCTGGACTTTTTCCACAGTTAGTTTTAAATGTACGATCCTGATTACAGATTTCCAGAAAAGATGTGATAGAGAAGAAATATCAACGGATTTAATCTCCGCAAGAAAAATCCGTACTAAAATGCATATAAGTATGTATATTGTTCTGCTTGCGGCACCTGATCTTCAGATAACCTAGTTTGGAGCAAATTGCAAAATCGTTATGTTCAAGATATAACTCATGGTCAGAAAGGTTTGATTAAATCGGCCTCAAAGCTCAAAACGTTTGAGTGTTGCAACTAAAGGGGAAATATCTCCTGAATTATAAGGACGCGAGTTTGAACGCAGTCAGTATCAATATTTTTGGGCGGTACAGGATGTTATGCAATACGCTGGGTAGGCATCAAGCAATCAATTGCAGAGAAACTAACTGCTACATGCCTAGAAAAGGTTAGCGGTTGTTTGGCGGTAAACGAAAAGCAGTTATCATGGGTTAAGATTTTAATGTTGCGCTTATCCTCTGTGTTTAACATGTTGATTCTTACAGAAGAGACATTAAAAACTCCCAACAGTTGGAGGGGGAGCTGCGTAAATGTCCCATATTCTGATTATCTCTCCATACAGTGGTGCAACTGACGGGCCCGCTTGGCCTGCAATGCGGGGGGCCCGGGAGCGAGGAGGGAAAATGCGGGAAATTGCCAGCGGGAACCGGCGATCTTGAGTTTACAATTTCGGCTCACGGTTTATTAAATGAAAAAATTTAAAAACACACAGTATTTATTCTATACTAGGAAGATAACAGTATTCAGTACTTTACTTATTTCCTAACTGAACCATTTTCAGGCGCACGAGTTGACCATTGTTAAAAACTAGCCCAAGTAAATAGAAAGTTTTTTCATTGTACGTTATTTCAGCTGATTTTCCATATTCAATGCTAAACAGTAACGTATAGCGTTTACCATGTTGTTTTTGTTTCGAATGAGGTGTTTTAGTTTCAAACTTTTGGTTCCATTCACTTATGTTCACATTAATTTTGTAAAGGGGAAACCAAAGAAAAACAATGTTGAGTGTGAAATAATTAATTATAGAAGAGGAAGTTGCCAACAATGTTTTAAAACCCATTCCCAAATAATACAAATGCGGGCTACTGTTGTTGAGAGCTGACCGAGCACGGCTGCGATGTTACGCCTGCTAGCTGCTGCCAACGTATGAAATATATTTCCCTGTTATTTCTTGCTCTTTTCAAAGAGTGGCAAACTTTCGTAAAGTAACATTATGATCAAAATACTAAAATATGATGATGATAAATGATAATTGCGCATACACTATATTGAAATTACGAAACTGTTTCTCCTATGTTTCATTTTTTAATCCCATTTTCAGGAAAATCGTTCGAGGAGAACAGTATTTGAAAAATTGATTACGTACGCGTTCCCGCTGTCGAACAAAAAGAATCTCTTCGCATTTGACTACAAAGAAAACTTCACAGAGAACGGGTGGACTGTTTACGAACCAATTGCTGAGTTCAGGAGAATGGTAATACAAGAGTCCCACCATTTTTTATTACGCGTTTCATTTCTTATTCATCTTTTTTCCGCGTTAATGATAAACATGAATACTTGGGATGCCATTAATTGAAATCCTTTTCCCGTGTGTGGAAATATTGAATATTTTTACTACCTACGAATAACGGAACTCTTACGAATTTCATCTACAACTATCTTAATCCTTTTTGAGGGCCAATCCCTTTCAATCAATTTGCTCTTGTTATTCAAAATCGCTGCTGGGAATTTAGCGCACATTTATAGAGCGATAGAGCACCATTTGGCTCACACAAACATTTGAGTGCTAGGTAATTTCTCCTAAAATTTCATGTGGATCTGCAATCAAGAATTAGGGTTAGCACTTGAACATATTTGGTGAGCACCGTGCACTTTTTGTGCATGTGCACAAAAGTTTAACATTTGAAATCTGTGAACCACTATATATAGCCACTATTTATGGAAAAAACTGCGCATTTTACACAGGTTTATTATTTTCGTATTAGAATAACCCTTCTACGTGAATCACTGATCTGTGTTCATAAACGTAGTCTGTGTACATTATCTAAATTCCGCGCCACGCTCCTCTATATCTTGTAACTTCATTCTAGATGCCGTAAAAAGATAATGATTGAATGAGATCGATTAGGAATAAAATTAGCAACAAGGCTCTTCTGCTGCTCACATATCTGCATACCTTCTAGACGTCCTAAAACAGTTGGACGCTTTGTCCCAAATACAAGGTGCAGCAGCATCCTTCCTTTTTTTAAAACTTGATAAAACGCATTGTATGAGTCAGAAAATGTTTATTCGTTTTTTACAATATAGGCACATACATAAAGTTTTGTTTTACCCAGTTTTGAAGATCAAATCAGGTAGTTGACGTCCCCCATTCTCCATACACTGAGTAAACCGATTTCTGGCGTTTGTCATGACTCCAGCCAGCATAGCAGGCGTTATGTTGGCATTTTCTTCCTGGATGTTGGTCTCCAAATCTTGTAGGGTCCTTGGACGGGTCACATAAACACGGGATTTCAAAAAACCCCATAGAAAAAAATCACAACGGCTCAAATCGGGAGAGCGGGCCACTCCAAATCTCCCCTAATTGAGATAAGGCGCTCTGGGAAGTGTTCCCTCAAAACAGTCATCGATGGACTTACAGGAGATTTGGTTCCAACAAGACGGTGCAACAGCACACACTTCAAGAGCATCGGGGAGTTGAAATGTTTTTTCACGGTCGATTTCAAATGTGCATTGTTGAAAATAATATTCCATGAGTGTTAAACCCTAAGTTCCAGAATATCTTGAAACGGATTTCCTCGAAGAAATATCTACGCAATTTGATTAATTAAATCTTGAGAGGCATTGAAATTGAGTAATTTTCATAAAATCACGAACAACGACAAGGGGGAAGGGGTGTATACGTTTCTACAACTCGGTTCGGTTCTCCGATTGAGTATATCTGATTGACGAAGACATTAATACTCGTACATATTCTTAATTTGAACAATTTTTACCACAAACACACCCCACTCGGCTTTGGTCTTTTCATTCATCCTTATACTCTTAGGGCGCCTGTTGCGATAGCGATACGAAATATTCAAATGAGAGATATTTTCCAGTTATAAGTGAGATATGAAAGTGTGTTGATTGTTGTAATCTCTAATATGCGTTTAATAATGTGTTGATATAATTTAATATTGATTAATGCTCGGTGCTGCTATCAAGCGTTTCCTTTTATTTTATCTGTTACTGATTTCCTGTTTGAAATTGTGCAAATATTGACTGAGCTATTTCTAGATTAGTTTTGGGCGAGTTCAACTTATTGTTGTTTGTATTCATTATCAATTTGTTCATTGAATATTTTTCATTCTCAAGCCAAGTAATGTAATATCCGTACGCCATAGGCCGCACTTTTTGTTCAAATGGTCGATTTTCGGAAAAAACCTCGAATCGCCAGAAAATGAACATCTCATTTCTATGTTTTTAGGGTCGCTGAATCGATTGAAACCTAATACGAAACCAAAAGTTCACTATCAAATTTGTAAAATAGGGAAAAGTAGTTGCAACTTAGAACAAAACATTTATTAAATAGCGATTTAATTTTATGAATTAATAAATCAAGTTTCCCTTTGGTAAAATAATGTTTATCGATATAATGATGATGATGATCTAACAATTAATAAAACCAGATACAACTGAGAAAAAAATGGGAATTAGAAATTAAACTAAGGGTTTTTCAATAGATGAATTATTACTATTATTTATTTATTTTTCGTTCGAAGTAACTAAATATAGTTGAATAATGGTTAATGACAAAATAGATTTAGTTTAAAATACCTACAATTAAATTCAAAGCTGCAGCTACCTTCTGTTCTGAAAACGTTTGCAACGTCTAGTTCTCACACCCGATAGGAAACCAAGTTTGATATCCATTAGGAAGAACGAAAATAATAAATTCATGCTCAAACAGTTTTCGAGAAAGTGTCAGTGTCAACAAAACATGCACCTGTTACGCTTCTATATTGTTTACTATGGCTTCGAAAGTGAGCTGTGGAAAATCTGGTCTAAATATACCATTGAATAACGCATTTTCACCTCCCTAAAGCGATACATTTATTGAACTAAACGTGTCTGTCTCACTTTGATGTACATATAAAGATGTCTACAGAGAAAAGAATAGAGAATATAATGCCTTCGGGTTTTGAAAGGATCTCTACAAACATTATCGAAAAATTGATGTTTTTTGTAATTATTGAAATAAGGCGGGAAAAAATCACTCGTTCTAGTTCTAAATATAATTAGACGATGGATATTCATGTTGGAGATCCAAGAGAGCGTTCGAAAATTCCAAAAAATTAAGATTTGAGCGACTTTGTTTTTTGAGGGTTTTTCCCTGTCGGCTACGCCGTAAAGGCGATGAAAGGTCTTAGAATTAATGTGAAAATATGTTCTTTCGCACCTGGACTCCACTTGCGGCCTAGTTGGTCCTAACTTTTAACCAGCCATCGCCTTACATGCGTATGTCCTATGAGTCAAAAAGGTGGTTGTTCGATGTTTCTATTGGTCTGGGCAAGTGAGGTATCATTGTTTAGTCATTTTTGCGTCAATCTATTAACTATGCTGCCTCCCAGACCAGTCCGAGCTCATCTGTTCAAAAAAAAAAAAAAAAAACTCATTGTAAGGGTAAAAATGGGTATAAAATTCAATTTTTTCGATTTTCTCGTTTTGAAGATTTAAGAAACAAGAAAACTTGGTAAGGGGGTCACAAATGATGAAATGTGAAATAATTTACAGGTTTTTTTTTGGAACTGAAAATTATCCTCCTAAAAATCGTAAGTATGGAAGAATGTTCAATATTCCTCAGCCTCAATGCTCATCTCATCAGATTGGTCTCGCAATTTGTTGTTTTTATTAATTATTCAAAAGAGATAACGTCTATATTTTAACTACTGCGTCGAATTTAAATTACAATCAGTTTGGGTGTAAACAAGTGTAGATATGCCAAATATATTTGTGGAATCGGTCAGCAGAAATTTTTCCCTTGGAAAGACTGATGTGATAGAGCTTCAGCTTTCTAAATGTTTCACTTGCAACTAATTGCATTGGGGTCTTGTGGTATTACCTTTCCGTACCGTCATTCCCAGCTAACGTAACTACTGTTGTTCAATAATTTTCCCCTAACGTTTCAGTATTAGTATTATATTGTTGTATAATTTTTTTTCCAACAGGGGATACCAAATGACATGTGGAAGATCACCAAATGTAATGAATCCTACACAATCTGTGACTCTTATCCAGCTGTCTGGGCTATACCTGTTTTGACAACAGAAGAGGACATTCGAGCAGTTGCAAGTTTCAGGAGCAGAGGTAGAGTTCCGATTCTGTCTTGGATACATCCCGAAAGTCAAGCTACCCTCACCAGATGCTCGCAACCTCTTGTCGGCGTTAGTGGCAAGCGGTCGCGGGAAGATGAGAAGTACATCCAGACCATCATGGACGCCAATGCTCAATCTCACAAAATGTTCATTTGCGATGCCCGACCTGGGTAGGTACTTTTACATTTCATATCCTGGCTTTTACAGTTCTCGTACCCAAAATAGCGTAGAGCAGTTCTTATACTGCGTTTATCTTACGCAGTTAAAAACGCAGAGTTGAACCTATTTTTCGATAAAAAATCCGCCCTATGGATTGAAGAAAGTATTATACTTTGTGGGTACCGATTAGAAGTACCCCAAAAATATCCCATTCTCGTCGCCAGCTGAAATATATTGATGGTAATAATCACCATCAATAAATTTCATCTGGCGACGAGATATAATTAATTATTAGGGATCCAATTATAATTATTATAAAGAAGGATAAAAAAGGAAAGCGGAAAACTGGACACTGGTATCCAATGCCAGATGAAAATATAACTGACTTCTTTACTTCGTCACGCATCAACGTCATCAGTCACACAATAAGTTTTTCTATAATAATCAATAAGGTTTCTTGTGAGTGTACCAACACGTTGGTCATTCTGCCCATTGTTCTGTCTTTATTTGGGAAGGGTTTAAATTGGAACAAGTTTCATAATTTTTAATCGCTTAGATTGAAGATTTAGTTTTATTGTTTCGCTCGACTGCCTGACTTTTGTTTCCTTATCTTACCTTTGGAAAGGCCTTTCAATTTCCTAACTCTATTGTACCAAATTAAAATTTTCGAGCAGATTTCATAAAAGGAGATATCAATCCGAATTTTCGAGGTTTCCGCGCGAAAGATGACATTTTAATACCTTACAAAAAGAGTGAGGGCTTCTTGTGAGTGTAGCCGCAACTTTTCTCGGGAAATGGACTGTTGAAAATGTCCTTTTCGGCTCACTTACCTCTTGTGACAAAGTTCCAGTCGTGCAGCATGATTGTATGAGCGAATTTTCCTAAACTATCGTGAACGGCTTTCGTGTCAATGGTTCCTCAAATCCCTCGTAATCGTAAAATTACGGAAGAAGATGCCTCATCTTGTGATGATGCGACTAAGCTTCCTACATCGACCAGAAAACGAAAAGTAACAAGGGCTGTTAATGCTTATAACAAAATCAGGGTTCAATCTCATAATTAACTCGTTGCAATAGCCTGAAACTTGAATGTTTTGAAGTTACCAATGAAAGTGAGAGGCTATTATTCGTTATTTTCTTGTCTCATCAGTGCAATTTGGAGAGAAGGCTGTCCTAGGTATTTTGAGAACAATGTCCACAACAAGTGTGAGAAAGCGTGAGAACGTCGATCATAATCAAAAATGATATCCCGTTCTTTCCCAGTTTATTACATGTCGCTTTTCTTCGTTGTATTTCCTTGAAACGACTTTTTTTTATTACTTGCACCTATGCGCTGACATTACAATTTCGAAATTTCAGATTTTTTTAACGCATGATGAATTTTACTGAGTTTATAAAACCACGATAGCCTATTCTTTCTCTTTACTCTTCACATATTTTAACCGCATAACCGATATTTTAATCTGGTAATGACAGTGTTAGCCGTCCGATTCATGTAAAAACACCACATTCCCTAACACCCATGTCCATTATTGTTTGAAAATTCAAGTGTTGAGTACCTACTGTTCAGTAACAACAAATAGTTTTAACCGTAGGAAAATGGTGTGATAACAATTCTACATGATAGGAGTTGGAATTCAATAATGTCTTTAAAAACTATAATTGACTTTATAAAAATCGCACAACTCCTCCATTTATTTATTTCAGAGCTAACGCTATCGCCAACAAGGCGAAAGGAGGTGGATATGAAGCAGAAGATGCTTACCACAATGCTGATATTGTTTTCTTCGATATTCACAATATTCATGTGATGAGGGAATCTCTGAGAAAACTGAAAGGTTTGTTTACAGTTTTTAAACCATTTAACGTTATTAGCGGTATGTAAAGTTTTTTGATAGATGAATAGAGTTAAATGGAGCTCACCATGCTCGTTGTATGAAGTGGTAAATAATGTGACTAAAATTTGAGCTCATTCGAAACACCAGATCCAGGATCTGGTTTATTGTTTTAAATTAAATATATATGTGTATGTGTGTGTGCGCGCGTGCGCCTATATCCATGCACTGGTCAAGGCTGGTGGGCTCAGAATTGTCCCCTCTCAGCCAGTATCCCTTCTCTACGCTCCCAGCGCCTGCTGGTCCTTAGGGGCTTGAGCTGGGGGGTTGCCCACTCTGCTGCTTACCTTGATTTTTTCAGGCAGCAGTTGTTGTAGTGCGATCAAGCAACTCTAAAACCCAGCTCATCTGCTGATTAACCCTCCCCTGCCCTGCATGATTCTGTGGATGGCAACAAACTCTGCACTGCTCTGAATCCCCCATTTCCTCCCAATGGGTGGAGTGGGCTTCGGAGGGCATTGGGGCCCGCAACTAATGACACTTACATGGCGTCTAAGTGGCAACACTAGCCACCATGTGAGGTGTTCTTGAGGTAGTTGTGGGGCAGTAGATACCCTTTGCCTCGCCTGTCGGGGTAAAAATGGGAACTTTTGTCATGTGGTGCAGTAGTGACCACAAACTCATGCTCCACCATGATGCAGTTGCCAAGCAGATAGCAGGTGCTCTGTCATCCAGCAGGTGGGATGTGGGGAGAGAGAGATTGTATCATATGCTAAGTAACTGGAGCAAGAAGCCCAGATATCGTTGCCGTTAAGCAAAATGGGTCTGGGTGGATGTCCAAGTTGTTAGTGGCAGCTAGGACATGAAGCAGACCTGGGGGGCTAAGAAGAGTAAAGATGATAGAAACGACCTACAGCATGCAGTATCTGAGCTAAAAGGAGTAGTGCCTAATAACATCAAGGTTATCGCTGCAACCTTGTCATGGAATGGAGTGTGGTGTGAGGAAAGTGCCACGGACTTACTTGAGCCTAGAATCTCATCAGGAGTACTTTGTGGTATCACCACCCGCGTCATCTGGGGCTTTTACTTAAACTGGTGGTAATTTTATAGGGACTTCCTTTCATCCCTCCTCCATCATCCTGAAGTTCCCACATCAAAGGGCGGCGTCGGGTAAACCTGGGCATCCCCCCCCCCCTTTTATTTTGTTTAGTTTTTAATTTTTTGTTTTAATGGTGTGTCCCCTCAATCTTTGAGAGCGGATTACTTTTAAACAAAAGTGTGTGTGTGTGGGTGTGAAGAAGAATAATAATGCCTGTATACTGGTGATATGAAGCATTTTGCATCCATTGAGGAATGAGGGAACAACAAAAAGATTATGTTTGGGAAATTGCATTCAAAGTTTTGTTTTTTCTCAATGTGCATGTCGTACATTGATATTTCGAGAATTATTCAAATTCTATCATCTTCGGTTTGTCTAGAAGATTGCAGAATTCCTTTCGTTGACCCAAAGGTCCCCCATTGGATCTTTTCAATATTGTCTTTCATCGAACACTAATTATTCAACCTCAACATTCATTGACAAATCATTCACCATGTTCGTATGGTCTTTCGTCTAAAACGAGTTATTCAATCATAACATTTAGGAACAGTCATTCACCATACTCGTACGGTCTTTCATATAACACAAGTTATTCGATCACAACTTGATGGAATCAAGACCAAAACCTAATACCAGTTGTTAAACAAATAACTGAAAAATTGTCTTTATGAAGGTTCACGCTATACTGTCCTTATCCCCCTTTCCGCCATTTCCTCTTCGAAAAATTCGATTTAAATTTGCCTTCATTGGGAACAACAGCTGTATGAGAGTTCTAGTGTTCATATTGTTTATCTGTTGAAGTAAATGCCTAGAGTTTATATTGTTTGAGTTTTACTAATCAATTATATCTATGCCACATAATTACACCAGTTCATGCTTGAATGCGATATGCAAGTTTTTCCTGAGGAATCCTTTTCAGAAGCTTGAAATACTAGGTATTATAAAGTTGTAATGAGTTTTAATCTTCTACAATTAACAGGAGGGGGTTTGAGAATAATCATCTTTGAATATTTGGAACCCGAACATAAACTTCGGATGGTAGTACAGATGGTTGCTGCTAATTATGCTAGTGTCGAACAAATTGTTTTTGCTGTCCAGATGGCCAATTTGTTAACTTTTCCTTACCATTATCTTCAGATCAGCAGTATTCTATTCCCGGGTTTTGATATTCTCAACGACAACCATTCTAACAGTCTAAACCACGAATCAGTAATTTTGAACGTTCGTTGTAATTTAGGGACTATTCTTAGGGTAGGTTGGGGATTTTAGAAATCCATAGACAGAGTTGAGACTAGCTTGACGTCATACGCCGCATGCGTCAATTCAAATCTCCGAATTTCCTTTGGCTCCTGACGGATAAAACGGAACTATTCCCAAGAAATGATGACACTATCGAAAGTTTTTGAGATTTCGATTTTTCAAAAGATTATAATCTCTAGGGTTCATTGATCAAGTTGTCGTGGTTACTGGGATATCAATGTTAGATTTTTGAGTAAAATTTCGTAAAATGTGGTCCTGTAGTTTCAGAGAAAAGCTTCGGCCGTTGGATGGACGGATTTTTTAAATTAGATTTTTGAAATCTAAGAACATCAACCTACCACTTTTGAGGGGCGTTTACAATATTTGGTTGGAATTACATAGCTTCATTATAGAAAATGATGAACCGAAGTCGCTTATGTACTAAAGGGATACATTTATACATGAAGGGGTGTGCGATTTATTTCAACATTTTGTTCTGCTTTTCAGAAATTTGTTTCCCAGTCATCGAGGAGGCTCGATGGCTGTCTAATTTAGAGTCCACCTATTGGCTCAAACACATAAAGAACATTCTCAATGGAGCAGGCCGAATAGTCGATAAAATCGAAGCCCATAAGACGTCAGTTCTTGTCCACTGTTCAGATGGCTGGGATCGCACGGCTCAGGTAACGTAACCTACGGAAATTTGTACTTGAATTGAATTAAAATGTGTTAAAAATTGAATGAAAATGCTAAAAATACAACAAAAAATTGTTTGAATTGAAGAATATTGTTAGGACAATTTTTTTTGCATTAACATTGATGTAACCAATTTGCTCATCAAATTCTCAAATTTCAACTAATCAACATAAATGTAATACGAAAATTCGCTCGTACAGTCATGGTGCATGACTGCGACTTTTTCGTGCCTACTGACAACACGATGAGTGAAAACCTTCATTCTCCCCGGTTCTCTTTGTTTTAAGCAGTGGAGAGATCTTGGTTTTGTCACCATTCAAATCCTTGTAGAACTGGTCTCCGACGAACAAATACCGACGAAATATGAGCTATCAACGTTAGACCGTAAAGGTGACAAAACATCGAATTTTGACAAAAAAAATATTTCTTCTTGTCCGATTATTGAAAATAATCAACTAAAAATTGATGTATTGATTATTGATGTAAATAAATCTTATGTTGAACAAAATTTTCTCTATTTTACAGCTGACTGCTCTCTCCATGTTGCTACTCGACCCTTACTACCGCACGATCAAAGGCTTCGAAGTGCTCATTGAGAAGGAATGGCTTAGTTTTGGTCACAAATTTCAGCAGGTACTAGTCACTGCATTTTGATGTGTCCAGTTTCCTCTAATCTTGTAAATAGTGGATCTTCATTTATACCAAAATGAATAATTTTTCACAGCGTATCGGCCATGGGGACAATAACCACTCTGATGCTGACCGCTCTCCTGTCTTCCTCCAGTTTATTGACTGCGTTTGGCAGGTCACCCAACAGCTTCCTAATGCCTTCGAGTTCAACGATTGTTTTCTGATCACAATCGTTGACTATCTGTACTCGTGTCGATTCGGAACTTTCCTTTATAATTCGTAAGTTTATAAAATATCCTAATTATAATTAGTCCTCTTATCAGAGAGGAGAAAGATTTCCCTGTGTAAATTACATTATTGATTCTGTACAGAGAAAAAGAGAGGGTGACGAATCAAGTGAAACAGAAGACAATATCTCTGTGGTCATACGTCAACAGTTCGATTGACTTGTACAAGAATCCGTTATATTTCGCTCAGCAGCAGGTTCTGAGGCCCGTTGCAAGTATGAGACATCTCAGGCTTTGGCGTGGCCTTTACTGCCGATGGAACCCAACTATGAGACCACAGGTTCGTTAGAGAAATGTTTAAATGCAATTAGTGCTCAAGTAGTTGTTGTTGATGTTCCAACATCAAAATTATTTCTCAATTTTGACAATATGATTGTGGTGGTTTGCCATTTCTTCAGTGAAGATAGGGTTTTTGAGGAAGAAATATCCCATATTCCCTCTTACTTGTGTGATTCAATCAAATTCGACTTCAATCTTTCTCAATAAAAGATCTAATTGTCCAATCATTACCACCAAAAGCTGTAACAGATCCTGCTCGTTTATGGAATCCCTTCTTATACACGATAATGTGATCAGTAGCAACTAAATATACTCTAATGGGGCTCGAAAGGGGCGGAAGCTGAGCAAAAGCAATAATAACGGGGTTTTATGGTGGAATGTTTTTCTCCCAAAAGGCACAACTGGTTTGTCAGGAGTGTTTGATGGGTCATACAGGTGTTAGTGGTAATGAAAAAGCGGGTCTATCAAAAAGGACCATGGACACATGGACCAACCAACAAAACACAAGGTTACTCATACTTCCAAGCTCCGCCCATCGTGGCACAGATGGAGCGTTGCTCGTAGACAGCAAACCCCTAACCACCCTCAACAAACTCACGGCTCCACTATCCTGAGGCTCTGTTCAGCGGGTGAATTTGAAACTTTTATGCGCTTCAATGAGGATTCATGGGGGAAAGTTGGAAAACAGGATGGTAATATTGTACTGATACTTATTATACATTTTGGCCAGGGATGTAGATGCGCCTGTGCTCCTGTCAGCAGCCGCCCCTGATCTTTTAAATTGAAATGTTCAACCGTTGATTCAGCCCTTCCTAATAGAGGAAATGGCGTGAAATCCTATTTTGGTTGAGCTATGAGGCATGAAAGGGTCACCATTAGATTCACCCAAATATATTGATACCTTTGGCTGAGTTCAAACCTCTTCGACTCTGGGTAACATTTTCCCTGATAGTAACATTTCCCCGGGGTCAAACCAGCCATCTTCGGAGGACTTCGGACGAAATAACGAAGTTAAACTGCAGGCTACTGTCAGGTTTTCGCTGGAATAATCAGTCGGGTGAGGTCATTGTCACGATTGTGTTTTGACTCAAGCGAGGAAGTGGAAAATGCTACGTCAGGGAATGTGATGTTTATAGCCTTTGTGATTGAGAGGGATTTAATTAGTTATTGTTTCATATTATTTCGGGGTCCTACTGCCTGCTCCAACTGTCACAGCCTAAAAATATTGATGTGTCTGACGTATTTTGAACTCGTGTCTTGACTACTAAGGAGAAATTTCGCTATTGTTGCAATACTCTAAAGGGTTTAGTTATGAGGTGGGTTTAACCAAACCTCGTCGACTGTGGGTTATACTCCTTGAAGATGCTTGCATTTTGCACTTGTCAATATCACCACTAGCCTCCAGCATGAAATATTCTTTGGTGTCTTAAACCGTTATAAAGCTGAAATTTGTGTGGAACGTTATTACATAAATTTGCTGTCTGGTTCTCAAGGACTTCTGAGTTATTGAAAATTACCGTCCGGTAACACCCAGCATATGAGAAGCCAAACCAGCCAACATACATTCCTCAAAAACCGTATCTTTCATTTTGACAATATGAGTTTTACTTTAAAAACCTTTTGGGGGTTTCATTGCAGGAGCCTATATACCAACGGACTAGGGAGCTCCTCGCACAGAAAGAGCAACTAGAAAAGATCGCTGAAGACTCTCGGAAAGAACTCAGAAACCGGATGGTTCGAAGCATGAACACCCCAACTCGACTCACGTCACCCATCCACGGCTGAGCGTTAGTACGTCAGATGGGGTATCGTGATGAGGTACCAGTCGCTCGTTCACGTTCAATGAATCGACTTAATTTACCAATCTCACAAAAATCCTATAGAAAGCATCTCATAATACCTGTTCTACAACATTGTTGTTCGGTAGAAGCACTTTTTCTATCGTGACCAAGTCCTGATTTAGTGGTAATTTCTTCTTTTATTGCCCGCAATATTATTATTATTATTAATTTTTTTTTATTATTTCCTTTGCCCTACACATGATGAACCTTGATGTCCATAAGCTATTTCTCAAATCAATGACCCTGCTTATATAATTCGACTCTAGTAATATTGACTGATCGTTACGCGGTTATTCATTTATTCTGTACATCAGATCAATGTTTAAATGATTGTTCGCATACTTGCTGTTATCTTTTACCGCATTTCCTTAGAAATTAAAGCAATTGCAATGACCTCAAAATGTTTCAAACAAAATAGTTTTGGGACAGTCTGAAACGATTTTTGGATTTGTATGTGTGTCATTCCAAATTTATGTTTATAAAATGCTTCGTTTTTTTTCGGCAAAAATCCTTGCATTTCAAAGAAAACATGAATTCTTGGACAATACACACTTTTTAATCACAGTAAATTGGAAATTTTCAGGAAAAAAACGCTAAAAATGGTCGACAACTGAAGAAAAGTGTTGAATTTCTTTTTTTTTTAGTGAAGTGCTATTCAAGTAAAGGTTTTTACCAAGCAACTAAAACATTTAAAAAAATTGAACTGAAACTTATGCGGAAAAGTAATTAAATTTCTGTGAAGTGTGCTGAAATCCGACAAAAATCCGTAAAATAAAGTAAATATCTGAAATCTTTCTAGAAATTGCTTAATATAAAGTTTTTTTCTTTTTTTAATGCAATTGATAATTCAGAATTTCTTTACCTTCAAATTTCAACACAATTCCGATCGAGTAGATACAAATCATTAATTCAGAAAAACTCGCTCATATGGTCATGCTGTATGACTGAAGCTTTTTGTTTTAGTATCTAGCTGAAGTTTCTAGCATGTGATACGTATTTGTGAATTATTAGTAATCAGGTTGACACTATAAAACAATTCTGTACTTCCCATCTGATAATTTTTGGTCCCACTTGCCCGAAATATATTTGAGACATTCTAACCACTTGAATAACTTTATAATTTTTAATTACCTACCTAGCTCTGTAATTTTCAGTTTTACCCCGTATCTGTTTCTAACGGTCCACCTATAGGGAACAATAACTGTTCAACACATGAGAAGTAACGTTAGTGTTTGAAGGTATTAATTAAAATATTTCCGTTTTGCTGGAAGATACCATAAACTTTTCGTCATGGAATTGTTCATTCTTAAATATTAATGTTTAAGGTGGTGATTTATGCAAAAACCAAATGTGCAATTTCTTATGTAGGTACTATTGTTATTATGTGTACGTAATTACACTTAGTTAATTAACTATGATAACTTCTCTCTGCACAGCTTCTTATAAATTGTTAAGATACTGATTACATAATGATGAAATATATTTATTTTCTCTACACCGTTGGTATTATTCATCAAACATTGGAGATCAGACCCTTGCTGATTTTAATGCTGGCTGCAAAGTTCCTCGTCACCTCACCCTTTGAACAATAAAGAATTTTCATGAAATCGCATTGACCCCAAATATGATGTTCACAGGAATCTTTTTTGTGGGATTCTAAAACAATTCCTGGATTTTATCGTATTTTCATAGAAATATTGTGTAATTTCTGACCGTAACTCTCTTTAGCTCTCCTTAATTCTCCTCCTTGAAATGTAAACAATTTCATTCATTCGACTATAAAACTTCGCAAATTATTACACAGGGGTTGGAATAACCCGTCTACGTGAATCACTCATTTACGTATTTTCGACTTTGTCTGTGGTACATTAGATAAACTTGATGCCTGCATATCTCATGATTGCATACAAGAATCCATAAAAAGAGACCCGTCTATATTAAACATTTTTTCATCTCAGTAGATCGATTTGGAACGATATCAACCACAAGGGCCCTCTATATGTTAACTGTTTCTCCATTCCTTGTTGATGTTATGAGAAAGTTGGATGACTTCGTATTAAGTTTCACTTCGAAAACACCAACGTTTGTTAGTCTCTTTGTGTGAAACAAAAGCTAATATCAAAATACCCACAACGGTGCAATCAACTGCATATGGACAAGAGTTAGAAATCCACGAATAGGACAACTGAAATTAAACGTTATAAAATAAAACAGGAGTGCCCACTCCCCCTACAATATTCGAGCACTGTCATGGTCATTTATACATTTTCAGATAGAAAAACAAACGATATTTAAATTAATTACTGGGTTCATTATTATTTACCTTCTATCTAGAGATTTAATTTTTTTGGAACCCCCCCCCCAGAATTTCCCCCTCCCTGCAGTAACTGCAACATCGTTCTGACTAACCTTGCAAGCACTCGAGAAACTATTTTGACTCCCACCTTGGAAAACTCGAATAATCAATGTATTTTCCAAGTTAAATTCAAAATTTTCCAAACCAATTCTAGAAATTTCCAAATGAAATCCAGAATTGTCCGTTTCAATTTCAGAATACTGCTAACCTCTAAAAATTTTTTAAGGATACCGCTCCTAAAATGCTAATCAAATTATAACTAGGACATTTAAAAACTTGAACACAAAATTGTAGTGAAAAATGTAGTTGAATTTCATTAAAAGAAACTAAAAATCACAAACACATTGCAAAAATCCACAAGTTTATTTTTGCAGTAGAATGCTCGCTGAACCGGTTAAGCGTAGTCGAAAAAATAGGTTGAGGGGTCAGATTTTCATGAAATCTCGGGTAGAATCCGAATCTGCAATAAAAAATGGGGGTTCTCATTTAAAATAAATAGTTAGTGTTCACTGCGCATGGTTGCGAATATAATATGACATTTGAGATCCTTAGAAAAAAATATGAAGATTAAAAAAAAAAATTTGGTTTACTCCCATTTTGACGATTTAGGAGGGGGGGGGGGGGGCAACTCGTGGGACACCTTGTATAATTAACATATTTGGTTCCCTAAAGTGGTCAAATGTCAACACAATTTTACATTAATTTGCTCATAATACGAAAATTATCGAAAAGTCGCTCGTACAATCATGCTACATGATTGGAACTTTTTCACAACTCCTGCTATAATGAACCGTTCAGAACTCCATCTCACAAAAAATTGATGACATTCTGAGATTGAAACGGACTATTCTGTATTTGACTTGGTAATTTCTGAATGCGGTTTGCAAAATTCTTTTTTGGAAAATTCTGGAATTGGTTTGGAAAATTCTAAAATTGGTTTGGTAAATTCTGAATTTGGCTTGGAGAAGCCATAAACAATTGCGGGTTTGAATTTAGCGATTTGCGATGTAGAGATAATTATTTGTATTATAATAGAGCGTTTGAACGCAAGACGCACAACCCTGTTGTCATAGACCAGAAAATCGCCCGATCCGCAAAAAATGAATCCACCTGACCTGCTGGTGGTTTCCCGGTATTAGTTCCCGCTCACGTAGGACATGGCGAAAGAATTGTAACGAACTCGAAAAAACAGTTTGGTCCAAACTCCAACCATAGTGGCTGCCCAGTAGGGATGGGTATCGATGAACAAGTATCGATTTTTGTACCGATACTGTATCGGAAGGTAGGTATCGATACTCCAAATATCGGTCAAGCAAAGTATCGATATTTGTAAATATCGAGTATCGTTTTCAACATCAATTTTTCAAAATTAACCAGCAAAAAACCTAATCGTATCTACTTAAACTGAACAGAAGATAATCCTTGTTTTGATTTTTTGAACCTGTGAGAGGTAAGGTAACAGTAACAGTGGGTACTATACCCGTAATATAGCCTCCTACTGCTGCCTCTAATTCTTCTTCTTTTCCTGTTTTCCTTCTAGTATTAAAGCCACTATTCTTTCACATTCTAGATTCCATTACAATGATTGGTTGGTGAATTTTCTGACTAGTAGCAAGAAAATCAACCCAATATTAAAACCAATTTTTTTAAGATAGTGAGAAAAAATTTGCCGATATTTCGAAATATCGGAATTGAAGCATCGATACTCGATATTATTGGAGGGCCCAGTATCGATACAAAAATATCGATACTCAACGGTAAAATATCGATTTTTTGAAATATCGGGTATCAAAACCCATCCCTTCTGCGCAGTCGGTTCCCCAAAACGGTTTTCTTCAGTCTTCCGTCTGTCGTGGGTGCATTAGGTTGTGAAGTGTTATTCAGCTTCAAGATGTTTTCAATTTGATTTTACCTCGAATTCGGTTCGCGTTTTCGCGCTCGGTCGTGTAGGTGAAAGGCTTTCGCTTGCGTTGTTAAATGTGTGGTGATGTGTTTTATAGCAGCATCAAGATGTCCTCTTCTGCGCTCACCTCATTTGTAGAACATCACAAACAATCATCACAACATCATTTACAAGGTACCTGTATGTGGAATATATTCCACTCAAACTTAATATGCAATAAAATAATCATTATTGAATAATTGTTAGTCCCAAATTTCGGTATTTTCCGCATGAAAATTCTTCAATATGATTGATTGAGCTGGAGAACGTAAATTTCTGTAGCCCAACCAGGCAGTTGGCGTATTATCTGTTACTGAATGAAGTAGTCGATTTAATTTAATGAATAGATCAATCAATAAACTTTAATAGCCAATAATATAATAACTATAATTACATAGGTAGGTACATAATATACAACATAACTCGACTTATCATTAACAATTCTGTAAAACTTCCTGTTCAAACGTTTTGAGGGTAAATTACCCTTTATCCTCGAGTAAAATGAAATGAGATCGAGAAAGTTTTATTTCACAAATAAATCAATATACCTACTCAAATGAACAAGTTTCAAGCTTTACAAAAAGTATTCCCCGATGTCGGCGAATGCCCGCGTTAGGGAGAAGAGCGAGCGAGCTATTTATTTGAGAATCAAGAGGTTGTTGAGGTTTCATGTATTAAATCTTGCAGATTCAGTAGTATATAGTTATATTTCAAGTAAGAAAAGTGGAGATAAAGGGAAGAGTACGCAATAGGAACTTTTTCTGCGCTTCATGATTTTGAAGCTTTGTTATTGGCTGTTGGAACAATATGGAGGACCAATAGAAAAGCGTGTTACAAGAGTTCAGGATTCACTCATTCTAATTTGAATTCAAATTTATCCGCCAACATAAGTAAATGAAGGTGTGGTTTCCCTGACGCGTCTGCGGCCTCTCCACTGCTTCTGTGATTTTAGATGAGACCGGTTTCCCTGATGCGGCCGCGGTCCGGCGGCTACATGGGTTTGAAAACCGCTACATGGCGGCTGCGACCAGACTTGACGAGGGAGCAGTACAGCCGCGCGCCTTCGCGGCGGCGATATGCAAACCCACACCGCTTGTTTCCCTGAATCACATTTTTCTGTCTGCATTTTGTCAGCATTGTTGATAACATTTTTCATTGTTAAGTACATATTTCCTCACTTGTGTTTGTAAAATGAAATTCACGCACGAGTCTGCAGGAGATTCTCGGGGACGGTTCCGAATGCACTCCAGCGGGATTTCGTCCACCCGCCATCCCCGTTGTCAAGTGATTGTTGTTTACATTCCGATCCGTGAACTGTTGCCCGAATTTATCCCCCTATACCTGTAGATACTTTGTGCAGCAGTTGTGCGGTATTGCTGAAGCGAAACGTGCCCCGATCGAATCGAAAACGAGTAGGAACCAAGCGCTCAATCAATTCTAATAGGTGTCCTCTTATAGACGAAGCCATTATTGACAGACACCCTACACCCAACGAGAGTAGGTATAAAGAAATGCTACTAGTCAAAAGAAACCTTTACTGACTATATAACAATTATTTGAATTATAACATTAACTCAAAAAGCTTCATCAGAACAATTTCCAAAATCGACTATCTACCTCACACTTTTCCTTTATTCAAACAAATGAACATCATTAACCTCCCCATCTTAATTAAACTTGGGCTGAAGTAGAGAATAGGTGACCCCTACCTCTTATCATGCTCTTTTGAACATGTATCGATGTGTACTTTCATCGATATATATATATAGGATAATATATCGATACCACTTCCATATTATGGGATGATTTTCACGACCGTTATACCGATGAAAGTATTTTTAATACGCTGAGACACAAGTGTTAACACATTCTGATCTAATTGTCCAACTGGTCTATACTTTACTGAAAGGATTGATTTAGTCTTCTTACAGGAGCTGTTTGTATTGAAGCAAGTTTGGGTAAAAGTCGAGAATGGGTGACCCCCTCCTTATCAAACCGTCGCCATATTGAAAAACCAGATATCTCCTCTCGATATACGTCCACGCTTTCGATTTGTGTTCGAATATGTTCTGTCTAGTTAGCTGGTCTAGATGCTCGCTTCGGTCGCATCTCAAAAACAAAAAATTATTCTAAATCAATCCTTTTAGTAAAGTATAGATCAGTGATACCAGCAGAACCATCACTTCTAGATACCAGGGAAAACCTTTTGAGCCGATGGCAACTCCTTTCTCAAATGACGGAGCAGTTCTGGAGAAGATGGAAATCAGAGTATCTTGTAACTCTGATGAAGAGAACAAAGTGGAACAGAGATCAGAAAAATCTACTTCCAGGAGATCTTGTTCTTCTCAAACAAGATTCCTTTCCATGCAACTGGCCTTTAGCAAGAGTTATCAATATCCATCCTGGGACTGATGGTATTGTACGTGTGGCAACTGTGAAGACTCCGACATCAATCTTTAAGCGGCCAACAGTAAAGCTTGTCCCTCTTCTTCCATTATCCCATCCTCCCTACCCAAATAGCAATCCAGAAATTTGCTGAGCAGATTTGGTGGGCGGCATGTTTAGTATAGGTATGTGAAGTTTAAATCGTAATTTAGCGGGCTCGAGTGCAGTGACTATCGCGAAGTGTTTGTGCCGTGTCAAGGCGCCCAGTCCGATCATGTTCGCCAGCCCGATGCTCCACTTCACTTCGCTCATCGGTCCCCTCCTCATCTCAATAGCTTCACACTCGCAGTCCAAAACGTTCGACAACGACGACGACTAGTCCGTACTTACGTGTTGCAACCATTTTCCACGTGGAGTCACAGCATCTCCCGATTGGTTTATTCTTCCTTTTGATCAAGGTGTCTCATGGGTCACAGCATCCCTGACGTCTTTATCCATCAAGTTCTTCAATTCTTCATCCGTAAGTACCTGCAATTCCTGTACAAGACACACGCAAGAGGTCCCCCCCCCCTTCCCCCTGTCCTATCTTATGGAGTTTTAACCAAAAACGGGTGTTCCTGGTGACTGAAGGAAGACCTGCCATCAGCTTACCTGGAAATACATTTCTTCGGCAAACCTGTTGCTTCAGAGTTCGATATCCTGAAGTACCAACATCGATAAAGGACTCGCCTCATCTCCAGAGACCAGGATTTCGGGACTGAACTATCTATTCTTCCGGTCAGATCTGTCCATATTATGTTCTTGTATATGTATAATTTTAGTCATCAATCCATCATTTAATTGCAAGAAGTTATTACTTATTTTCAAGGAGCGTTCCGTTTGGGTATATATTTACTTTCAAAAATAAATATTCGTTTCTTTTGTTCAAGGTATACTTTTTGTTTTAATATTACCAGATCCACCTCGAAATATGCTGTACAGTATCTACTCGTTCTCTCATTTTATTGAAATAAAAACTAGGTAATAATGCCATAAGTTACCCGAGTCGGTACTTGTTACTTTATTTTGTCAAAATAAAAACTATCTTTCATAATATCATAAGTCAGCTACTACTTGGTTCCCTTATTTTTGTAATTTTAAGTTTATATGTATGCGTCATTTACCGCGATGACTCAAGTACTTTTCAAGAAAAAAATTCCGTTCTTATGCCAAAAAATCCGTCTGACCAAAAGAAAGGATGAGTTTCGGCCCAATCTGAAAATAATTACGAGTGCTCCATATTAAAAATTTAGTTTTTCAAAAACCCTGTTGTATTCTCCGTGTGGTCCTTCCATTTGGAGCATGGCTGACTCGTGATCCCGGACAGCTAACCCCTAATCCCCCTTCACCGAACTCACAACTCCACCATCCTCTCACCCATCCTGAGGCTCTGTTTAGCGCTTGGATTTGAAACTCTTCTGCCCTTTAATGAGGATTCATGTGAAAAAGTTGGAAAACAGTATGCCAATATTATACTTTCAATATTATTATTATCAGGTATCTTTTTCATTTTGTCCAGGGGATGCAGATGCGCCTTTTTACTTGACAGTAACCACCCCTGGTGATAACATTATTCTGTTTCTGTCAAAGTTCTAGAGAGTGAACGGTTGAGCGTAAAGCTGTCCCGGTGGCCTTGTTGGATTCATTGAAGCAACATCTATCAATCAAAACATTCGTGTTATTTTGAAAGTTTTCGATATTCTGGTTTTCAACATTTCAGCCCTTAGCATTGTCTGCGAGCGATGCTGATAATTCAGTGCCAACTAAACGCCTAACGTGATTATTGACCAGAGAAGTTTGGTCCAGTGGTTTCGGAGAAAAACTCTGGTAGGTGGACGGATTTTTACAAAAATTAAATCTTCGGATTCTACTCATCTTGTAACGTGAAACAAGAAATTTTGAAGGGTCGATTACCGATTGATCTTGGTCGATTACCGAAGTTCATTATTGAAGAATACCAAGAAGCTTGTGAAGAAACTGTTACGGATGATCCTTCTATGCCAAAAGAAGAAACATGCGATTGCTTGTATGAAGCCCTGTTCAAGTCCACATTCTACATTCCATATATGTAATCGTGAAAAGTATTCGTTTATGACGATTACTTCTGAAGCAATCGTTATTCGTTGGCAAAACGATTAACCATTACAAAAGCGAATCCTTTTCAGCGAATACTTTTGAAGTAATTGTGATTAACGAATACTTTTTTGCGATTACAGATACAAATAACAAATAACGATTACTTTGTTTTTCGAAGTCTCAAGTGAGAATCTTCGAAGAATATAAGAATCTTCGTCGTTTAGTGAAGGGAAAATTAAAAGGAAAGTTATGTTTTTGTGCCTGCTGTGGGCTGAGAAAAGAAAATTCGACAGTTTAACCATACTTCGCTCTCTTAATTGGAATGTTGAAATACATTCCAATCAATCCAGCTTCCAAATTTACAACATACATCAAAAACGATACCCCACTCAAATTTGTTCTCAAAATCCCAATTTTTGCTCCCATTTTTCACTTCGAAACTTCGACAAAACTGTTGAGTTTCCGTAATCATTATTCATAATGTTATGTATAACTATAACTGCTACTCCTTTCAAGTAACCCACTTGCATCACAATTTTTATGAACCTAAAGATTTTCCAATTTACCTCAAATTTGGAAAATGCAGAAATACCTACCAAATTCTGCAAAATTGTAACCTCATGGCACCACACTTTTCCAATAGGCAAGAATGGTCAAACTTCACAAGTTGCCATTTGGGTCGATTTCGCAAAGAAAAACTACTATTTCATCCATACGATTATCGAAAAAGAGTTTCAGTTCTTCTAATTCTTACCGTACTTTTCTTTTCTTAAATAGCTTCTTTTTTTCTTGCAAATTCGCTAAAATCAGTTGTGAACTACGTTCAGTAATATCGTTTCCCATCGGTAGTCGGTTGAGGTAACGTAGCAAATTGATCATTCAATAATAATAATACTTGTGATCACATAAAATTGGAACCAGAAGTACCTACCACTTTAAAACCAAAAAGTTAAAATATGGAAACATCGTTTGAGTTCAAATCTTAATTTATACTAGTCTAAAAATATAATTTTTCATAAAATTATGTTCTATTTAATTGTTCATTTATGAGCTATGCCTGCTTCTGACATCGTGTAATATGCAGATTTTTTCAGGGCTTATTATAAAACAGAATTTTTATTAATTCCATTCAGGCACAAAACCGTCTGCGACGAACATCAAAAATAAATATCAACGGCATTGTAATCGGCTAAAGTATTCGAATAAAAAAGTAATCGCATCGCGCCAATACAAAATTAATTTATTACACTCGTTATTCGAATACTTTTGTAATCGCAAATGTAATTGTAAAAGTATTCGTTAATCAGGGACGTCCATCTCTGATCAATTCCAATAGGCGTCCCTCTATCGAGGAAGACTTGCTTCCAGGGATGTAACTAGGGGGGAGGGGGGGACAGCCCCGATCGCCAAATAGGCAAAAAAGTGACAGTTTACCAAGTTCTTTTAAATATTATGACCAAACCTTCCACCTTTTGGTCGAAATCAAATTAATTATATTTATATTTTGGTTCATTGGTATATTAAAATGGTATGAGTCATGATAAATCGGGCCTATGGGGGGAGGCAAATTTATTTAGGTATTTCCTCCGGGTGAAACGCAGCCTGGTTACGTCCCTGTTTGCTTCTGAGGGACGTTCTAAAAATCGTTTATCAATCATTGACATTTTCGGTATTACTGGCTGTTGGTGAACAACTCTCGGGTATCGGCCCAAATTGATCCCGCCAGAGGACGCCACTCGACCTCCGCTTCTCGTCCCCTCGACAAATCCGCTCGCCAGGTGAGCGGCAAAACAAACCCGTTGCCGCAGACACCAGTTCCCCTCTGAGCGTGAGTCTGGAAGGACAGCTCCCCTGTCGTTCCCGTTCTGGTATCATTTGCCTGGAAAGAACTGAATTTTGCCCAATAACTTCGATCGCAGTTTCGAATCGATCAGTTAAAAAGTGCGCGGGTGTCGGTGTACATGCCCAGTTAGTCGCAGATTTTGGGATTTTCGTGAATACCACAAATTAACAGGTCAGTAATAACATATTTTACGTGTATCTTAAATAGATAGATAGTTGTGTGGCTTTACTTGCCGGCCACCTAATGTATTCTATGATGTTTGCCATTGGTCCGCATTACTAAACAGTTGAAAGAAGGTAATTGAATACCCTCTATGGTGTGGTTTTTAAGTCGTTTAATTTTTTCAATATTCGTCCCCAAGGGACTAATGTTAACCAAATAGCTTAGACCGCGGTTGTAAATACATCAGCATCCATTTAGAATTGATCAGATGCATGTACTCGTACACAAGCCCTCTGAATCACAGATTTTGCTCCTGATTCTACCTTTAGGTGACAAAAGTATTGATAACTAGCGAATTTTCTTAAAATGAAGCTGCTGCAACTGCTTCAAAAATGTTTAAATGAACAAATTTGGGTATTTTAACGCTTTTTATATATGTATGCCTGAAAGTGCTCATAATGATTGTAAGTTACTGGCAAAATTAGCAAAACCATGCATTTTCACATGGTTACGTCCAAGACACCATCCAGCCCCGAAAACATCACTATTCTCCTACTTTTGAAAAAGATTTATATCTAAATATTCTCTCATCTTTTTGTCTGTGAAATTTCCATCAATTTAATTAATATACATACAGTTCAGTAGAACAACTATAATCACATGCATATATAGGTATTCCTTCTCAAAATTAAAGCTTAGAGTGTGTTGTGAGAAAATCAGCTGGAATTAAAAGCATTAATTATATGTACTTTTTGTGTGGTTGTGTGTATGTGTTTGTGTCATTCAAGACTCCAACTCTGGATAGGATTGAGATAAAACTTCGTCCTTTGTCCAAAAAAATCGAGCATGCCAAAAGAAAAGGGTGACTTTGTTTGACAACATTTTTTTGAGAAGTGTAAATTTTTAAAATTTAAGAAAGATTAATAAAAAAACAGATGAAAATCGTTAAATATATTCTGCTATTCATTTTAGCACAATGTTTGCCTAAAATAAATCTCGTCTATCAACTATGGTATAGGCCATTTAAAAATTGAAGCTCAATATTATCCTGAAAAATGTATTCAACTTTCAATAAAATGTGTCAAAAGATTGATTAAAATGAGAAAGAATTGTAAGAAGCCAAAATTCTTTGCTTAAATAGAAAAATATTATTCAGATCAGGGTTTTCCGCAATAAAATTGGTAGTCATTGATTTAATTGCAATCGAAGCGCTCACGTCTGATCAACTCATTATATATGTAATTCCATGATTTTGGAAGATTCGCTCAAACCATCATACTGCACGGCCGTTCTTTCTTGCTTTCTGGAGACCAAAAAATTTGTTTCGCCAAATTAAAATTGTTCCTTTTGCATTTTAGACAACCTTGAATTACTTTCGTTTTGTGTCAGTGCGTGTCCGAAGATCCTGCAAACGAACTTTTGTTTTCTAGTTTTCATAGTTTTTTTTAATGAAATGGGCGGATGTGCGGGTTGGGCTATACATGGTCCCCTGTGAATTTCGATGCTCAAAAACCAGTCAGACTACGCAGACGGACAAATTAAATTTTTTCTGGTACCAGAGGTCTCATTTTGATTGACTTTTGAGGGTGGTTGGGGAAGAATTGCCTTACAACCTCATTTTCTTGAGTTTTAGCGTTTGCCACCAATAGTTCTTCAACATATTTTGCATTAAAATACAGTCGTATGTTTTGTTTTGATGACTAAAAGCCGTTGTATTCCACAATATTTCCCATAGGTTCAGTGCGCAGGATACCGACCTAATTAAATTACTCGGGTAGGTACAAATGTTGCTTAATCATGTAGCTTGAGTCTTTAATGATCACCATGAATTCTCGTAATGGTCTACAAAGTAATTAATTTTCCATTTACATTCCACTATAGTTTCAGTTTAAAATTATATCTGCCAGTGCTTCGCCAAAATATAACACATTTTGCAAGTTTATCAATCATCAACATTCTTCTCACACATTTTGCGCACACTCGTATGAAATATGCGCGTATAATGCAATACTACATTTTATTCTCTTTACATAAAATACCAGTAGGGTTTAATGATTTTTTAGTAATTATCATTCAAAGAATCGTTTTCGTCTATACATTACTTAATCGGCTTCATACAATATTCAATTACTTACTCCATAAAGCTTCAGCTTGCTCTCAATCAATTAGAGTTCACTCCAAATTGATCAACATCAGGTAGGAATTGTCAGATAAGGCAATATTGAATATATAATTTCTCGCACTTATTAAATATTTCTATTATCTAATCTTCCATCAGTTTTGGAATTCTACGGAACGCCACTTCTTCTTGCTAGAGATAATCTAGTTGCAGTACATCTGCCTCTTTGGTAGGCGTGCTGCTCCTCTCCTTTACTTTTCATTCATTTATTAAACCATTAATTGTCTTCTTGTCATACTAATTCCTTAACTGAATTGATAACATTAATTAGCTACCTTAATTTACTGATGGTCCCAAACTATTTGGTTTATTTCAATTAGGATTTTTTGTTAGTGATGACAAGCAAAGATTGTTGGTGTCATACATTATTTTACTGATAACTACTGACGGCGAATCCGTTCAAACATTTTTCCCAGTTTTCGAATATTTATATTGAAATCATCTAACCAAATTTGATTTTATCGAATGGTAGTGGAAGGATACCATTTTCCACGTTTCATTAAATATACACGTGGACATCGGCTTTGAGGCGTCAAAAATTGAAAAAAATGACATCATTTTGTTTGTCTGTAAAATGGTACCTCTACAAATGGTTCACTCTTAGATAGTTGTTGACTTTGATGAAAAAGAGTTCAAACCTCATCAGCCGTGTTTACCTGCGAAGCTCAATGGGGAACTTGTCTCTTCTTCACAGTGACAAACCGTAACAAGTTACTCGTTAGCCTGTACCTGACGTTGAAATTGTCAGTCACCGGTTTAAGCCCTGAAGATCCAGGCGTCCATGAGAATGATGAATCCACAGTAAGTGCACGATTCATCCGTTACAATTATTGCAAAATTGTATTTAGTGTTGTTTGCACTTCAAAAAATACTACCAAGATTTATTAAACTTTGGTGAAAACGGGAAAAAACCTCTTTCAAAGTTTGAGGGGTTCAATAGTTGATGTAGAAGCTTGAAAGCAATAGATCAGGTGGCCGAGATATGTGTGCATTTCCAACTTTCAATTGCCACATGGGAACTCTTCGTGTTTAAGGCAAGTAATTAAGTTTGAACAAACGTTCCTATTTTTATGGATTAGAACTCTGAACTGGCGTTACATCCCTAACGTAAGCTCTTTTTAGATGTTTGAGGAGTTCAATCGTCGCATTTTTGTAGAACTTTGCCCAGAACCATGAGTTTTTCACAGCTTTTGCTCTGATCCGAAAATGGCTACAGACCAAGATATGGTTGAAACTATGCATGTTTCGTATTTTGAGACGAACGACTTAATTTTGGTTGTAGGAACTTGAGGTGTATTCGTAATAATCGTAAAACGTCCTGTGACAGGTATATACGTAAACCTATGTAATTGACACATCCTGAGTCAGTTATTACTCGCCAATCACCTGATTTCTAATTAAAATTTAATTTACCTCAATTTTTTCCGTTGTTCCGGAGCGCAAAAAATCACTTATCTTTAAAAAGAAAATTTAAAAATTCCAAATTTATATTCTTACAAAATATAAAAGACTCATTCCCAATTTACTTATTAAGATCATGCTGCTTTGTTGAAACGTTTGATATAAAGTTGGTTTTATGAATACGGAAGGCAGATTTGAGATTTCACCGCAATTATACAAGTTTGAGGATTTCAGGTTATCACATCGAATGGAAACTTTACACGTCATCCATGAAAATCGTGTTGTGGTTTACGTTCGAAAACACGAGTATAAGGTAAACAGGAAGTTTCGGATCATAATCCGAAGGCTGTTAACACATTTTCTCTTCCTGTACCGAAGATCATGAAATTTTGCTTCGTGACAACCTTTTGAGGGTGCCGCAGTGATTTTTATTTTTTTTTATTTTTACAAATACTTATGTTATATCTATTTCGAAAACATTGCTGAGCACCTGTTCCTTGCGTTGTCTTTGTGCACGGGTACTAAGGCATTCGAGTGAGCCACTGTTGATTTTAGAGCGACCTCAAATTCGGTAGCTACTCACGTGTTTTTTTGAGGATGTCTCTCTGAAGCAAGGTATACCTATGTGAGGGATAACCCAAACATAAGAAAACAAAATCCAAGACCGACTCCAGGAAAAAAATATTGGTTTATGTACGTATACAAACATGTTTGAGTGTACGTGTGTGTGAGATTATGAAATGTATACATTATGTATGTGTATTATACATAATGTGTAACAAATCTATCGACGCTTCCCAGCTTGCAATTCTAAACCAATTTTCCTGAATTTTTTTTTTTTTTTTTTTGGTTCAATCCCCTTTTCATTAAAATAAAATGCTTGTAATTTTTACTAAAATTTTTCGGACATTTCGAATTTCATGACGGAAAAGAAAAATTGGAAGTGATAGTAGGAATAACATAAATAATAAGGATTTCGGTTACAATATTCAATCGTGGTACTATATGGTGCTGAGATGTGTCTGGCATTTGGACGATATCGAGGTTGTGCAGCAGTTGTTTCTGAAGACGGTGTTAGGTCTTCTCTGCCTCCAGAGCAGGACCCCAGGTAATTTCCTTAGGCTGGAAACAGGACGGTTCCCTCTGAAGTTGAATTTCTTCAAGGAAGCCATCTTCTTTCTGATGAGAGTTCTCCTAATGAGTGACTAGGGCTGACCAAAGATATGCCCAAGAGAGTTCGCAAACATCCATGTGTTAGATAGCAGAGGTGAGGACCCGAATCGGATTTCGTTCTTCTGACACTTGGAGTGTTCCTGGACTGGCAGACTGTGCGCGCCAATCAAATAACGGGAATACGTTAAGAGTAGATCGTCTTGACATAAAGCCTTGACAGATCATTGGCTCCAGCCACAGTAGCCTTTATCGGTCAATTGTGGATTTCACTGTCCGTCAGATTTACCTGGGAACTTCTGATAACACCCATAGAGAGCGTATCCCACTCCAACTGCGAATGGCCCCCATCAATTACCACTACAACAACACTGTACGGTTTTATCACCTACTTTCTTCCTTCAGGCGGAACGATGATGCCTTGATGGTAGAACTATTGGACTTCGGATCGAACCTACGACAAAATACAGGCAGTGTACCAGTACACCTGGTGCTCTCTTTTACTGAGATCTTTCGCGAGAAACGAATGGTAATCAATACAACACCGCATCTCCAAACCACATCTATATCTCTTAATTCGAAGCCACCTATCGCCACTCTACAGTTTCTACACATCATGTAACGCGGGCATATTCTCCTTTTTTTTCATCTCAAAACTCAATACTCTCCTATCTATTCTGAAAGCCTGTCTTATATGAAGTAATCTACAATGTTGTAACCCCACTAGTATTATTTTAATTTACCTTGCTTTTTAAAAGTATCAATTTATTTCCATTCTTATTGAGTAACATAGAAATAATTCCTTGTAATAGTCAGTAGTGACTTACTACAAATAAATGCATTGATTGATTGGTTCGTTGAATTTTCGATCGATATCCATGATTTTTATTTTGTTCAATCTCAATTTTAGTCTAATTGTGCAACAAATTTTGAAAATTGGGTTTTTGAGGACAGAAGGTGGAATGAAGGGGGTAATAGAAAATCCTGGGTCGATTCACGCCATTCTTTTTTGATCTGCTTAGATTTGGTGTAGTATTTAAACTAATTTTAACACATTAAATTGTCATTATGACAGTAGCGATAGTAAGGTAGTAGAGATAAATCGTTACTTCTTCACTATTTTCTGGGTATGGAATCAGAATCTGAGGTCTAAATTCCACCAAAGAAGTGCTAAAAATCACCATTTCTCGAATTTTGCTATGAAAATGTCAATAATCAATTGAAAAATGATCCCACACTCATTACCTGCATAATTAACGTAAATGTATTTGGAACTTTAAATTAAATTGTAGGTAGGTTCCGCTTCGGATCCATGGTTTTATAGGATAAACGGCATATTCACTCCTTTCGCTTGTTTTCTATATTTCAAGTAGTTCTTTCTACTATAATGTATACTTATTAAACGATCCCTTGGTTTTACAGTTTCCCATGGGCAGTAAAGGTCTAGGATTGATTTACTTGAATATTTCGCTCATTCATCTGCAATAAAACATACGTTGTTCACTGAAATGGTGGACTGTAAAACGCTGTCAACTCTAACGTATGGGTTTATTGTTTTTTAAATAGTACTTACATGATTCCTCCAAGCATTGTAGGGTTATGGGGGCAGGGATCACTTTTACGTCCAGAAATAGCCATTATTTGCTAAGGCAACAACGGATCTGATAACTGTCGAAGTTGATTTTGCTCTACGTGGTGAGGACGATCTCCACGAGGGCTAGAAGTTAGGACCAACCCGACCGCAAGTGGAGTCCATGTGAAAGAACGGATTTTTGAAATTAATTATAAGGCTGACTTTTTCATCTACGCCCCTTGAAACGAATAATGACAAAGTTGGAGGTGGGTTACAAAAAATGTTCGATATACGATTTCAAGGGCCGCTTATTGAAAATAATAAACCAATAGTAGTATGGTGGATACTACTCGTAAAAAGGTGGTTTTCAGTTCTTCACCATTAAGTAACATTTCTTTTAAGATGCGGAAAACTGCCTTTGTACTACCTCTTTATTTCGACCTCCGAAATTGGGGGTGCCCACATTCAGTTTGAACTGCGAGAAGGGTGCGTTCGGATGGTAGGTACCTACTTTCCCAGCTACCTACACACTTTTTGTTCACTCCTAGATCCTCCTCGGCAAAACTGTTGGTTATCAGCGTCAACGATTGCATTTCCGTGAGCCCGTAGGTTTTTTTTTTTATTGTTGCCGTTTATTGTTTGCATTTATTCAGCCAAGTACGCAGTTATGGAATATTAAAAGAAAAGCAGAAAATCAGTTGGACTTTCACGAGATAATGTTATGTGTGAACCATTCACTTGTACGATCCTAAGCCTGGCAATGCCGGGTGAACCACGTGCAGAACTCGAAGTTTGTTTCTGTCTTCTATGTTCCTATGGTCAGGAGTTCGATAATTATTGTGAAACATAGGTTTCCTGGTAATATATATACATAAACATTGTATACATACAGCACTGAAAAACGCTGCAAATCATCACTCAGATTTTTATTGTTTCTATATTAGAATAACCATTTTACGTAAATCGATGATCTTTGTATATTGGACGTAGTCTGTGGTGCATTATCTAAATTCGGCACCTCACAATTTTACATCTTGTAACCCCATTCAAGACGCCATAAATTAGTCTCTAGGGCTCTTCAGCTAATCATCAAGCCTCCATGCCTTGTAATTGAGTTGAAGGTCTTCCAAACACATTGCGAAGGCTTCGTCTTATTCATATAACCGCGTTGTTTCCTTTACCACAGACCAACAAACACCTTCGTACGAAACGAAATCTGACATTAAAATACCTGAAATAGTGCAATTTACTGCATAAAAACACCTTGTAGAAATCCACGACTGACCTTTAACGAGATAGAATACAACATCTAACTACTCTTCACCTGTTCGCAAACAACATTAGTCTTGAAAAACTTGTTTTCAAGAGAAGCTCTTGAAAACGAAATTTTATTGCATTTATATCAGCTGATTCGATCTTCACATGATACAAGGCGATTTCAACTCTGCCCAAGTACATTCGCGTTCTTCTTGACGTTCATTTAGTCTGTTAAAGTTATAGCCCCTTGGGAGAGTAAACGGATGAACGTGAAGCTGTAGTGGTTTTTTTATTACGAAGTTTTGGATTACAATAATACAATTCTGGTGTTGTTTTTTTTCACGATGTTTCCCTATGAATTTAAATTTCCATCAAAACTTTCCTCAAAGGAAAGATGCAGGATAGGGTGTGGGAACAAAACATGAGGCAGTAGACGATCTTATGACTTTGAATCTATTAATATTCTTGGACATTCTGTTGTGGGGCTGGTCATAGTGTTCCAAGTACAACAGAAGGAGGTGGTGAACGAGCCGGCTCGCCGCAAGGCGAGGTAGGTACCAACATTAGGCCCGAAAAAAAGCTGTTGGCCTTGTTCCTCGATCTACCTGTTACATCCACCTACCTAAGTCGTGAAAAGTTTGTCGGCTCTACAACCTCCATACAATAGAATAACATTTACTCTGTCCAAGTAAATCATTGCCACGATTAGAGCAGTAGTCCTGGCTTTTGGGATCACAAACCCTTCCGGGAACTGGTCTGTAGAGCCAGAGATGATGTCCTAGGTACTCTCGGAAATAGAATCCAATTGAAATTTAACTAGATAAAATAACAATAGACACAAGAATGCTTCCACTTGTTCTCATCAACTGAATTGAAACTTGGTAGATGGAGTTATAGGTAGTGTAATCGTATAGAACGGGGGACACCAAACTACGGCCCGCGGAGGGATTTGGTCCGACCCGCCGCTTGCGGTCGCCAATGGAGAAAATTAGGCTAAAGTCAGAACAGAAAGAAAATTTAGCCATGTGACACAGCCAAAGTTATCCGACTTCAAGTGAATCAAGAGTTTTGCCAGACAAATTATAACAATTTTTGGTTCAACGTATGTGTGCGAACAAAAATGACACATGCCGAATCCAAATATCGAGCGATGCTTTCAGAACACTTTAACAATCTCCTACTTATGATTGGAACCACCTTTTTTTCTTTCTTTTTTTTTTTTTTTTAAATGCTACGCCCGTCGCGTTCATCTGACGTCTCGCTGCCCAGTACTTTTCACACGCCGATTCCTCCAGTGTTGATCCGCCAATCTCATCCAGTGCACGGCACTCCATGAGATGCAGGCCGTCCATTTCCCTCATAATGCAGAGAGGACATGTCGGCGAGTCGACTACCCCTATTCTGAATAAATGCTTTTGGAGGTAGTCGTGGCCGGTGACATGATTGGAACTACTAACTTTGATCCTAAGTGGAAAGGCATTGTAAGCATACCGATTGTATACATCACTTTAGATTGGTTTTCCAAAATACTTGTTTAAATTGTAAGAATTTTTTAAATAAATTAATACAAAATACATTCCTCGTAACTGCTTCGTTTTTATATTTTTATTTAAATAACATGAAAAACTAATAATCATGGAATTACTAAAATTAAGATTAATTTTGAATTTGTCAAATTAGCCTAGGAGTGCTTTAAAATCCTACTTTAAAGTGTCTAATTTTCAAAATTTTCCAGGGGAGGACCCCCCACCCTCTTTCAGGTGGGGGACTGGCTCCCCAGACCCCCTTGTTGGCCCGCTCCACCAACTCCACATTGTCATACGGCCCTTGGGGAAAATAGTTTGGAGATCCCTGGTATAGAACAAACGGTGCTCCTTGGGCTATGACCCAAGTGTGATGCTTGTACGTAGGGAGGTTATAGGCTATAGATTCACTTCAATCCGGTGCTATGCTTACTGTTGAAGAAGTGCAAATTGATCAAGGATTCGCACTTTTTTGGGCAGAAAAAGTTTGATCTTCCAAAAAATGTAATTTGTTCACTGATTTTGGTTTATTATTTTAAATAATAAATCTTTGTAATCGTATTGCGAAAATTCTTTATATAGCCCCCGCCCTCAAATTTTGTTTCGAGGTGAGTAGATCCCAAATCCGCAATGTCCGTCCGCATAAAAGGCCTTAGAATTGTTGTAAAAACGCTTCGGTCCATGTGTTCTCATTCGATTCATTGAACGTCGGTCAGTAACGAACTTAGAAACATTAGTGTTATATCAAAAGTTTTCGGTGTTCCGATTTAAAAAAATATTTCTCCCATTAGATTTCACCCTTCGGGACCCATAGTGACAAGTGGGACCCATAGTGACTTGTCACCCATAGTGACAAGCCGTTTTCTTTTCTTGGTCGGTAACAAATATTCAATATTGAACATAATGAACTAAAAATAAAGTTGGCATCCATTCTAAGACACGAACATAACGTAGGATATGAAGGAGACTGTTGTAACAATTCGGTGGGAGACCCTGTGTATTTCTCGTCCTGTTCAATTCAATATTATTCCAGTGCCAGCTGATCCCGTTTGTTGTTAGCTAATCTTTCACCAGGCGCTTTACTCTAACCGTGTCGGATCCACTAGCCCGGCGAAGGCTTTCCATTCCATTTGCATCCCGCGAGCTCCCCTTCAGGACTTCTCGTCACAAGAGACAGATAAAAGCTAATGTTTCCGTTTTCTTCGCCTCGTTTGACCACGCGAGCTATGAGCGAAGTCCTATAGGTTCCTGGAAACTAAAGAGGTAGGCACTCGTGGGGTTAAAATCTCCTCTTCCGCATGCAGTCAACTTGGAGGATCAAAGCTTTCTAGAAACCGTAGGCCTTTGCGGATTTGCATCCCGATTTCCTGCGTTCGTTTGAAGGGTTTTCACTCAGTAGGTTGCAGAAGCCAGAGTTGATTTGATAGTAGGGGACTAGTAGTAGTTGGAGGGATAATATCCCTATTTGAATATTATTCAAAAGTATGATGCATTTGTTGACTGCTTAATGATAACAGAAATGTCTGGGATTTCTTTTGAACGTTTACCATCTTCTGAAAAAGTTCATTATACAATAAAAGTTTATCAAGATAACAGTATTTGAAACTACGTTTTTCTTAGTCATTCGTGGTTAGAGTTCTTTTCCCCATTAATAGAAGGGGTTAAGTTATAATTAATCTAATTTCAGCCATGATGGAAGTTGGGGTAAGGCCCTTCTGGAATTCAACTCATTTGAAGCTACTGCCAGGATTATCCCATTCACAGACACAGTATAATCCAGAAATATTTGTTTAAGGTTCTAAAAACACGCGCCAAATTGAAAAAACGACGAAATACCATGGTCTAAAATTCAATGATTTTTATAGAAAAATTCGACAGTTGCTGAAAATTTGAAGAATAAAATAATACAATTTTCAAAAATGCATCGTCATTCAAAATCTATTTTTGAAGCATTCTTAAACAATGGGTTTTCAATATTCACTGTATTTACATATAAATTCATGGAGTGATTTTGAGAGTTAGAAATGAAACGAATGGCTGAAGTAACAGTTACATTTATGTTTTTACCTCAGTATTACTTGGAAACAATTTATCAACAGTAATCTAAAACTTTCAGGAATTTTCGCTGTTCCGAAAAAGATTTTTTGAACACCTCAAAATCATGCTGGTATTCGAATGTCATCACAGTTCGCGTAAACTCAATAAAAACTGCGAAAATTGTTCAATTTTTAAAATTTTATTATGTAGCAGAATGTATTTGGAAAAAGTTTGTTCGCCCTATAACGACAGATAACAATTATCCTGTAAAAAATCTCAACGTTGTTGGCCATTTAATGCTAATATAATATGAAACTTTCCTCTTACGGTCGTGCTGCTTTGATACGAACGTTTATTCCGCCTTATAACTTTTGTTTACATTTAATTGGGTTGTCGTATTAGGAAGTTACTTATAGATATGTTACAGTTATTGTGTATGCGCCTGTCCGCGTTCTCCGACATGATGCGGTTGCCGAGCAGATAGCCGGTGTATTGTCATCCAGTGGATGGGATGTGGAGAGAGAGAGAAGCTGTATCATATACCGAGTAACCAGGGCAAGGAGCCAGATATAGTTGTAATTAAGCCCGATGGGCCAGCCATAATCCTGGATGTCCAAGTTGCAAGTGGCAGCGTGGACATGGAGCAGACCTAAAGGGCCAAGAAAAGTGAATATAATGGAAACGACCTGAGGCAGCGGTATCTGAGCTAAAAGGAGTGACGCCTAACAACATCAAGGTTATTGCTGCAACCGTGTCATTGCTTGAAACGGGAAAAGTGCCACGGAATTACTCTAGCTGGGCATCTCGTCAGGAGTACTTCGTGTTATCGCCAACCGCGTCATCCAGAGGTTTTACTTAAACTGGTGGTCATTCTATAGTAGCATTTCCTTCCATCCCTCCCTCCCTCCTCCATCATTCTTAACTTCAAAAATCCCAAGGGCGTCGGGTAAACCTGGGTATGAGAATGTCTTTTAGCCATGGACTAACTAGCCAAAAAAAGCAGCTAACGAAATTTCATAACGAAATCTCGGATGTTCAAAAGTTCTGTCAGAAACTTCTTCTACTCCAGTAGCTTCCATGACATCACAAATGGTTTTATGAGGGGTATTAAGAGGAGGTGAATATTCAAACACCAAATACCCCTGGAATATGTACAGCCATCGTGTCTGTAATTACTTAACGTGATATTATTATTTTTAAATCATAAAGGTGTGAAACTTCGTGCTGAAAAGTCAGTTTCGAATTTTGTGTCGAAAACAGTCAAAACAGCTTCTCGTAATTTACCATATGTTGTGGGGTTCTTTCGAAATTATGTGAAACGCGTGGGCTATGACACTTTCTGTGTTTCAATAATTTCGTCCGAAGTATGTAAATAGAGGTAACCGGGGGTCCAGAGCTTGCCCCCTGGCGAGGCGTGGAGCGCCGAGTTTTATTTTATTTTAATTAATTTTTTTAATGGTGTGCTTTGAGGGAAGATTACAAAAAAAAAGTGTTCCAGAGATTTTATATAATGACTAGGCATTGGTTAGAATGACGAGTCTTATTAGTCAGCGTGTACAATATCTTAATTTTTCAAACTTCTTTCACACATTGACTAGGCATTATGTATGTATAATGCAAGCTATATAATGCCCACGGTGCCATGGGCGAACCATGAAATAGAGTAATCAACGACTCTGCCATTCCCTAAATTTTACTTTCAACATTGATAAAAGTTAAACCTCCCAACCAGACAGTTCCCAGTTGATTTTTGAAATTTCTTCTCTTCAGCCAATGTGGGTGGAGACGTTTTGTGGTAATCATCGTCACTAGAATAAAAACTGCTGTTACCTATTAAAATGTGTGTGTGTGAAGGTTCACAGCTTTTCGGAATAATGAATGATGAAGATTTTTTGAAAGTAACAAACAGTTTATTTGAACGGGCAAGGTATTGTCCTAAGAGGCCACAGCCACAATATAGAATGCCTTTACAACGTGTGAAATTTTTAACGTTTTAGGGTTCATAAATGTTTTAAACATGTTCTTCATATTTTGCCCAAGATTTTTTCAGCAATGAATGATTGATTTATTGAATAAAGATACTTGCAAATGGTGACGGCAGTTTTTTAGTTGAGACCACCAGTTAGTTGTAATAATTATACCACTAGCTTGACCATTAAACATCACAGATGTGAACTAGAGTAGCCTCCTTTAACTGGTTGTGTGCCGGTATAAAATGGCCTTGCAATCCCGTTTTCAAACCCGCTTCTCTCCACTACCAGCATGTCAGTGCCCTCGAACACCTGACTGAAAGACTTTTTACTATGGAGTGGTTCACTCGGTATTTAGAGTTTTTCAACGGCCCAAATTTTCAATAAGTCAATAAGTACCTACCTACATAAAAATTCGGAAGAATAGTGTTTTTCACTTTACGGCATCCATTGGGATTTGAATTCGTTTCTAAATAGGTATTTTGGAATATAATACTGAATAGTTGTTCAAGGAAACAGTCGCGGATGAGGAAACGAGATATTAATTAAACGAAATGAAACACGTTCACCTTACCTTTTCCCTTAATACGCTACAACGGCTGATATATATCACGGAAACTAAACTGTAGTTTAGTTTCCGTGATGTATATGCATTATTTTACGTCAGAATAGTGAGTTCAGAAAGGTGGGTTCGCATTGAAGACCCTCAGTGAGGTAAACATGAAACAGCAATTGAATCCGTTGAGTAGCGATAGAGAAAAATGTACGAAAAACGAAAGTTGTAACCCAATTTTAGAGACTCAACGACGTACCAACTTAAGCAATTGGTATATTTAGATTTTTCCAATTTTTGTTTGGTCAGCAAATTATTGACTTGAGGATCACATTTTAACGGTTGCATCCATTTTTGGTTCTAAAGAGGCATTTGAAAAAACCAGTGCTTTTTGTGTTGGGCAGCCAAAGAGCCAAAAGAGTACCATGTGGCTCTGATCAGAAATCATTGTGTAGGTCGTTACTCTAAGACATGTGTTTTAGAATCAGATATAGGTAAGGTATGTAATATGCTCATTTCTGCATTACAAACTTATCAGGTCAGATTTCTGGCATGAATAAGTTCATCTGAAGGGCCTGAAAATCCAGTTTTCTCCCGAACTTTTTTTTGGCTCCCAATCTTGAGTTCTATCACAATTTTTGGGGTCAGCCAATGACAAATGTCCTCAAAACCCACAGCCGACCAAGGAGCCTCTTCCTTCAAGGACCATCTGTCTGCCTGACAGGAGCGTTCTACTTCCGTCCAAACAGCTGTTGATGACTCGATTTCGTTCCACGGAAGTTACTGACGCATAGCGGATCAGACCCCAAGGCGTCATTCGGAGATACGCCACGTACGGAAGTTCGGGCAAAGGGAGGTAACACAACATATCCAACTAAGTACTTGTTCTTAATGGCTCATTCCAATTTTAACATTTGCCGCCTCCACACTTCGCTGAATACAACGTGGGTTATGACAATGAACCGCTTTTAGTAACGAAAAACCAGTGAATAATTGCTTCTCTATATTTCAACATTGAAACGATATCGCTGACAAGGCAGCCATGTCGGATGTAACAGTTGAATTCTGAACGAGAAAGGCGTTGTCACTCAACCGTTCAATACGGCTCTCTTTGCTTAGAACAATGCGATATTCAGCCTCCTAGTTTGTACAAGTCTGCACAAAAACAGTTGATGATTTAGAAAAAAAGTAGACATACGGCGATTGGAGGCGGTCGAATCGAACGTTTCTCTAGTCAAAGACTGATATTAATCACTGCAGCTGGGCGAGAAAAATGGGCCTTGAAAAAATAATCGATTTTTCTTTATTATTTAAAATAATAAAACTTTCTAGTCGACCATGAAAAAAAGTTTAATCCCCCTTAAAATGTGTAGAACCCGAAAATCGAATAGAAAAAATCGGCTGTCAGCCGTCGGGAGCTATTTTTCTAAATTGCTGAACTCAGGTTAGTGATACTTGCGTCAAAAATCACGTTTGGGATCTAGTTGGCACTGAATTCTCAGTACAGGTCTCAGTCAATCGTAAACGATGAAAACAAAGGGTTGGAATTTCCGAAATCTGAAGTTCTGAAACTTTTAAAATAACGCTAGTTTTTAAGTTCGTCATAGACGTCCCTTCAATGAGCCTTCCCGTATCGCTTTACATTTGTACGTCAGGATAAAAGAATATCACCATGAATGTACTTGGGCGTTGCAAAAGTTGCCTTGTGTTTCACATTTGCGGACAGGTGAAGCGTGGATGGATAAGTGTTTTATTTCATCTCGTTAAATTTCAGTTGTTCTATTCGTGGATTTGTACGTTGCGTTCATAATACAGTGTATTCTGCCATTGTAGGAATTTTTAGTATCAGCTTTTGTTTCGTACGAAGTGACCAGGAAAGGTCGGTGTTCACAGAATTACATTTTGAAAAAGTCATCCAACTGCCATTGGGACATCTTTCTTCGTATGGGTTCATACGTAGTGATCCACTGAAAGTTCCTTCTGCCTAATTTCGTTCCTTATTAGGAAATGGATGGAAATCGATAATCGATATTTCAAAAATATCGATATTATGTTAAGGAGAACCGATTATTTTACACGTTGTGTTGTCGACATTTATCGACAGTCGATTGTTCCTAACCAATATATCGAAAAAATCGGCAAAAAAAGGCTTTCTTGATGATTTAGCAGCATTTACACTCAGTCAGAAAAACCATAAGTATTCTTCATCTTCCCTATTGTCATACATTCGGCAAACATTCCACTTGTTGTGGGCATCAGGAGGAAGAGAACAACAACCAAGTAACCTTCCCCAAGGTTACCAGCGTCCGTTAATTTTTGTGTTCAGACTCCGCTTGCATATGCTTGGTTTTTTTCTAGTGTTGGGATATACACAAGTTTTATGTACCGGTTCCTTCAAGGTTTTTTATACGTGATTTTCATTGAATTTACAATATTATAGAAACGAGGCAAGTCATTACGGGGACGCTTATTATTTCTGTATTACATAGTCCTTCTCCGCAGAAATCATTGGCACAATATCTAAATGTCAAGTTACATTGTGGTAAAGTTCTACATTACCGAAAAATAACGGTATGAAACGAAATATTCGAGGTTCATAGGATCTAACAGCTAATATAATTAATCAAGTACAATAGAATTGTAGCGTCCACCTATAACAAACAGACGTAACCACCTACTTACCGAAAGAAAAATAATGAAACATCGAACTATGCCTCCTTTGTCCGATTGTACAAGAATTTAATAAGAATTGTATTAAACCCTTTCCACTGATGTACTAGAGGTTTCTGAATGATCACCAAGGTGGTAAAAGTTGTCGCGATTGGTTGATTACGCTTACGGTGACGATATCTCTCCATTCATCTTCCGGTTCGATACTATCAGCACGTTGCAAGTGCGAATTAGATGTATGATTTGCATTCCACTCGGAACTCAGTAATTTTTCATGCACCGAGGAATTTCGTTTCCAACCACATTTCTGGATTTTCTTCCCACTCATAGGTTCTACGCTTTCCGCAACACCGCAAACGAGGGAATGGGCTCAGCGAGGTACTTACACGGTGCCAGAACCAGGAAAGCAATTTCAGCCTACGGCCCAGTTTGCGGACCTTCACTCCGGCACTTGCGATTCTGGATCATCCCATTGTGTTTCAAATGACCAGAGTAGGAAAAAGGCTGTTCCAAGGTGGCGCCTGAGGAGCGCAGGATATATTAACTGGAACACCCGTTTTTTCCAGGCGTTCAGTCTCTGCTTTTTGCAGGTAGTTATTCCCCATCCTCTTTCCTGACACAATAAATTAAGAAACATGCATGCAGAACGTAACAGAAAAATGGGCAATTATGTGTCAATTGCTATCAAGTTTCTTACATTACTTATTATGAAAGTCCACGTAGGTGCATGGACGCAGATTATTCCAGCAACAACGCTACCTTCCGCTCTCGGCGGCGATATGATAATGGAAGGGAAAAGCCTTTGTATGTTTGCTAAACACAGTCTAAACAAACATTGAATCAAACGAAACGAGTCAAAAATACTCCTCGAATAACTGGGTTGAAAACAACCAGCAAGAAATGGTAATGTAAGCTTCCATTACTAAGCTACTTGTAGTTGGTAGTACGTGAAATTTATTCATCTTATAGCTTCGATAGTAACATTCGAAGGTTTGCAATAGGTTTATCGATCCAAAATGGTTACTTAATAACTTTCATTCGAAGAGTACTGCATGGTATGTAAATCGCCAGATCCAATCTTCTCTGTAAATGGTTAATTGTACGTTTCTTCACGTTTGACACCTCTCAGCCATTAACTTTTTTACGACCGCCCGAAAGATCACTTTCCACGGGATTAGTATGAACACATCAGCGCTTAGTCATTCTCATTTCCCTTTCTACGACCCAATCACCCAATACATTAAAAGCGGAAGGAAGGAGTAGGACCTGGCGAAAGTCCCAACCTACCTAATTCCCCAGCCGATCTATCTTAATTTTCTCTGAATCAGAGCACTATATCTGATCTGACAGGCCTTTCATTTTTCGGTCACGGATGATCGCAAAAGTTCAGTGAAGGCCATATTTCATGGTATACCATTTTCTTTCTTTCTCCCTTCGGACACTCCTAATAAAATAATTTATAACGCTGTTCCACTCTATGTTCGTCATAGTAAATCCGATGTTCGGTATGAAGGCAGGATATTCAGTGTGCCAACAAATTCTTGGAACGTGAAGAGCTTAATTGAATATTTACCGGGATCGCCGACATCGTCAGGATTTGCTGAGAATGGGCTATAATTTTCACCAAACGATGAATATAGATTAAAATAAAAATGCAATTCTTTGAATATGAATACATATGAATGAATATATATTCACTTGAAATGAAGTGCGAACATCCATGGATAGAACGTCTTCAACGTAAGTCACCCAAAATATTTAATGTGGAATTCGGAATCCACCGTGTAACCTACATCTTCATTACAAGCTTATATATTTGTATATACTATCTACTCTATACTAGAACATATGTGTATCCATGTTCCCAAATTTGTGCAACAATCGCCCAACATCACTAGTACATTTCAGCCTGGTCAACCTCAAGCAGCATCGTATTTTATACACATGTATAACTACACTTTCCCACCTATTTGCTGCTAATGTTTCAGTCTTTTTGACGGTATAAAAAAAACTTAAATCAATATTAAACCATTAAAATTGCCTTAACTTCCTTAAACTACTCTCAAAAAATCAATTTTGAGGACACCGTCGGGAAGTCCGTCAAATAGGCTTAGGGCGAAATGAGAAAATTCCAATATGTCCTAGAACGTGAAAATGCTTCTGTAAAACAAATGTCGAAAACTTATGATAAAACAAACATTTTTTTCTGTTTTCTCTTGCTTTTGAACAGGTTTCAAAACTCCCACCTCTCTTTAAAAATATCCCCAGAATCACAGATTTCCAACTGTATAAGAAAACAAGTTTAACAATGCGTATTTCTTGAATGCGGGAAAACGGTTTCACGGGAATTCTTCACCCATACAGCGACTTGCTACAACAAAAATGAGCTTGACATCCGATTAGGTGTATCTTTTTCGCTGAATTGAATGGTGACTCTCTCGCGTCTCTTTCCTTGAGGGATTTTCACAGCGGCTTAACAGTGGTTCAGTCAAGTTCTTATTAATTGCAAATTGTCTCTACTGACCAGGGGAAAGGGACAGAGATTGTCATTGAGGCTCAAGAGAGAAACCACTTAAGCCAAAAAAGACGTACAATCAGATGCCAAAAAAACGTGCAATCCAATGTCTTTTTTTTTTTCTTTTTTTTTTTTTTAAATCTTGAAAGTGGATGAAAAATCGGATATACCACATTTTTTCCCTATCCATGCTTCATTTTTTTTCTTGTACAATTTGACAGCTCAGACTCTAGGGAAGTTTTTCCTGTGAAGTTAGACACATTTCCTGAAAATTACACGAAAAAATTAGTAATAATAAATTTCTCAACTTTTTACATCAGAGGGTAGTGGTTTTGGTTGCCTAGCTTGCATTGTGATGGATATGGTCAGTTTCCCTTTTCCGTCTCTTAAAATTGCAGTCACCTTGATTGCATATGGGGTCTTTTAGCTTCCGAGAATCATTATGGTAGTACAGACTAATTGCCTCAGCCGTTGAGAAAGGGCACCAAACTCAATTCCATCACGTCTTTATCATAACATTAAAAGAATTTATACAATTATTAGTAACGGAGGGCTTGGACAGTATAGCCCTGCACATTTCATGGTATTGGCACTGATCCTCCGGCTAAAATTCGTTACACCCTTCAACATAGAGTCACACGATCGGGAAAGAGAATAACCGAATTGAAGGGCAGGCCAACAAAATAGCTTTTGCCAAGTCCTTAATAAATTAAAGGGATTCAGTTCATTTCTCGAAAATCTCAGGCTGAGGAATTCGCAGATTTCTCTAGTTTCTCTCGACTAATGACATTGTTTCTTCCAGACGTCCTCGTTGACAGACAAATATTCGCTGAGGCTCGCGAAATTTGAGTCCTATTGTTTAATTTTCGTTCCATTGTTATTTACTGAGGATCGTGGCTTTAGCGGAATGAAGAAAAGTCTCAAGTTACATAAGTTGGTCGATGTACCAGTGTTTTTTCTTTAACTCTATCCATTATTTTCATACCTATCTAGCGAATCTAAACACGTTTTTCAAATGAAACGTTTGTAATCGTCGTGATCTGATGTTTTGGCAATGAGTCGTACTCGATTTAGCAAATATTTTTGTTAAACCGATTCGACATTCATTATAAACCACCTGTTTGTGTTTCATGTTTTGTCTCCCATTCATGATTCGCTTTCATTGTTCCAGGTAAGGGATTGTCATCGCTCGTGAACTTGATTTGGTTTCCTGTAAGTATAAACGACACCGTACTTTGTTAGTATGTGCTCACAAAAGGATGTATGCGGCAATAGAAGTATTGCAAGCTGCTTCAGGTTTGGTAACCTCCCACTAGTAGTATCTCAACAGTGCACATATGACATGCAGTGCATTTTCAAACGTTGATGAAGTCAGAATTTTTCCATTTTCCTCTCGGTGAATCGACTTTTTTCGTAAAACTGCCGTTAGTCTCCAAAGCCAAGAAAACGTTCATTAGTTAATATTTACAAATTCATGAAAAATTAGATGTTAAAGTCGAAACCACCAAAATAAATACTTAGTAAGTTAAATGTTAACTTTAATTTTATACAAATACAACAAATATATTGCATTCTACAGAGAATTTTGGCAGCTCCTCTCTCGACCCCTAACATACCCTAACACTCGTGAATTACTTTGATAACACAGAAGCTAAAACAGACCTGAACATAATTACACAGAATAAATAAAGAAAAAAGGAACAGCGCTGAGGAGTCACCAAAACACAAATTCTTAATCGAACTAAATAAACACCAGCATCGGTTGATAATCCTAATTCAAACCCCGGCAACTGTGAATTATCTGTCGGGAGGAGGGGGAAATAGACACTCCATTCCGGACTTGTAGTCCACAGCACTGGTAAAAAGAGGCATTGTGTGAATCAGCGTGATTCTACAGGGAGTGTATGTTGGTGTAGCTCCCAATATACGCCTCAATGCTGTTTCAGCCTATTGTAGTAGCTCCATATATATAACATATTAATCACACATACTAGTTATTCACTGTGTCTGTGTTGGATCCAGTGAATCGAGTAATTAATCATTTCTAGGACAAATCTAACGTAGAGGTGTTCCTGTACAGCATGCAATACTTTCCAATAAGTTTGTAAATACCTACGTGGAAACAATGAGTAAGTATAATTGGGAAATTAGTAACGAGCGGAAAAGAATGTGACGCAATCCCATCTTTTATTCAAGAGTTACAAGAGTTTCACATTTCCAAAGAGTGTAGTTAAGCACAAATATTTTTCCTTTTTTTTTACGACGAATGACAACTTTAATTTCGCTCAAGGAAAAGGGAGGTGATGACCGACCATCCATTTCTAGGGGTAGAAAGTTCCAGTCTCCTGCTTAGCTCTGTTGTTGCGTACAGCGCTTTTCAAATGTTATAAAACGCTTTGAAACGAAATGAAAAATAAATAAATTTAAAAAAGGACTTTGGAGCACGTTAAACTGTGACTGGAGTTCAACTGTAAAAATATGGAAATGCCTTGAGTCGTAACGCTACTTACAATTTAAAAATATTCAGGAAGAGTTGAAAAACATATCTTTTCAGAAGAATTTGCGTAATGACTGCGGTCATCTAGTCACCATTACTAGTGAAATAATTGTGACACACATCCCTAACTTTGAGGACGTCCCTCTCAAGTAAGGCTTTGTCATTAGTGGGACTTATTAGATTGATCCAGGGGGGGGGGGGGGGGTTGTGTGAGAACGTAAACATTAGAAAAAACTGCAGTCAATCCGTTTCAGACCATTCAAAGACCGAATCCGTGAAAAACGATAGTCTGTGAGACTGTAAATGTAGGCAGTATAAATGGCGCGGAGTGCGGTGCGGGAAAAGTGCCACGGAGTTACTCTGCCTGGGCACCTTGTCAGGAGTCCTTTGTGGTATCACCACCCGCGTCATCTGGGCTTCTTACTTAAACTGGTGGTCACTCTACATGGACACTCTCTTCCATTCCTCTTTCCCTCCTCCATCTTCCTCTATTTCCCAAAGTCGGATACACCTGGGCGTCCTCCCCACTTTTATTTTGGTTAGTTTTTGTTTTTATTTAACGATGTGCCTCCTCCTTAAAATCTAAGAATCTTTCAGGAGGGGGTTCATTCCTCCCACCTCATCTCAACCTCCTAAAATTCTTAGCCAATCTACGTGCTTTTTTAATTCAATCAAGAATTTGGTCTATTTTTCAAAAATGCTCATTATATGTTTATAATTATGTTTATTAGTGTGACCGTATAAAAACCGGACATAACCAAATCCCTGTAACGTATACATTACTTACCAGTATGTTCATGCTTGGGTATTGAAATTGGCTGCTGTTCACCTGTGTACGTAGTGTTTTAAGCACCTTTGGTAATAACAAAAGACAAAAATTGCTATTTAACAGCTTCGTTAAAAAAAAATCACTTTACAATGGTACAAAAACGCTTAATTAATACATTTAAGGTACATAGCAGGGTGGCTATTCACAGCACAGGCGCATCTGCACCTCTTGGCTGATACACTAACTTACCAATAAATTTTCTTTGCTCTTCACATTATTGCTGAAAGAATTACTGTTTGAAGTTTATTTAATTTTACCATTCCTTTACAATTTACCATTGATAATAGGTAATTGAATTTGTATATATTTATGTATTTTCTCGCCTATACGAATACGTTAAAATAATCACCGCACTTTTCTATTGAGGAATTGAATTTGGTTCAGCTCTGTGAGCCCTGCGCCATCCTCAACATCACTGAACACAAAGCGAGATGAGCCCCAGTAGCCTCGTCCGCTGAAAAAATCACGTAGCAACCAGATTTTTCGAGGTCCCGCGAGTTTCTCCTCGTGATCACCGGTTGGCGGCTCCTGGGAGGGCATCCGAGCTACGCTGCCCGCTGGGGGAGGTCCCTTTTCTTTCCTTTTTTTTTTGTGAATACATTTCGAATGAAGGAGACCACGTAAAGTACCCAGTGCGATAGGGCACGAAGCAGACGATTATCAGAGCTCATGAGTTAGGGAACAATGGCAGGACTTTCTATTACGCCATTTCGCCTAACTCCGAAATTTCGAGATGTGTGTAGATAAAATCTGCGAGCGGCGTTATGGAAATTCCTTTATTCATTGATAAGGATCTCTCCGGCGGTGCCATCTTTTGTACTAGGTGACTTTGCCAAGGCACAAGTACAATCCATCCCTTCACCAAAAAAAAAAAAAAAAAAAAAAAAAAAAAGAGTTACATGTGGCACATTGCTTCCTCACATATAAAAATAAATTGCAAGGAGATGGCACAGCAGCTTCCTGGTTACAATCAAATTGACACCATTATAAAACAGAAAATGAAGAAATCTTCAGATGAAAGATGTGGAAAATGTGGACCTCAAAATTGGAGCTAAATTCATTGAAAAATGTGGACATTACGTCTGTTTCAAGAATTGCACGTTAGCGCATGCGCAAAGAAATTCCTATGGGACCTCAAGAGGCCTTATCCGCATAGTCCCTCAAAATAGGAGCTAAATTCATTCAAAATTGTGGAAGTTATGGCTGTATCAAGGAAATGGGGACAGACAGACCGACAGACACTTAACCAAATTTGTTAGGAAGGCTATGAAACGCAAAATGCGAGTGTAAATTTTCAATTCGGACAACAAAACTTTTTTGGCTACCGAAAGTGAACACAAGTCTTCCGCTGCTCCGCAGACTTGGAAGCAATAACTGCCTTCAAGTTGAAAATGTTTCCTATTTCTCAGTGGTTCCTGTTTTTGGATGTGCCTTTCAAGCAAGGGTTCGTCAATGGAGGGAACCGATTATAATTAGAATTGATCCAGGGTTGTGTGGGACAACCCGAACGAATTGATATTTGTACTTGAAATAAATCGTACTCCCCCAGATTATCCTGGTAGATGGTAAGATGTCTTGGTAGTCGGAGTTAACCTGTACCGTTCCAACATATTTTGGTCATTAAATTGTTCTAACTTGGGTCTGAGGAACCCGGTTCCAGTTTTCCCCCAGTTATTGAGGATTTTTCGTTCCCTCCCTTCTCATATTCCTAGTTTTCCTTAATTATGAATTGTAAAAAGATGAGTCCTCATCTTGTCATGCCCTACTCGTTTTGCTCTCATTCGAAGGATGGTCAGGATGTACGGTTCAATAATATGATGTCTATTTTCCTCACGATTGTATTATTAGCAGTTGCTGCTTTTGAGCAAAAGTTGAATAATTCTATCCAGCATAATTTCTACTGTTTTCATCAGGATGTGTTCCAGTTTTTTGGAAATGATGTTAATTTGTTTATTCAATCAAAAATAGTCTAGCCCAATATAGTTACGGAGGGAATAGAAAAGCACGAAGTTGAAAAAATTGTAGATTCGTGCATTTGTTACTGATATTTTATTGAATTTCCGTAGAAAATAACACTTATGTAATGGGTCCTTAAATGTTGAAAATAAAATGTTCCAATTTTTTTTTTCTTTTCGAATATGGAGGTGGCCATTTTTAACTAACGTTACTGTAACACAGCTCGTTGATATAATATTTGTGAGTAGCATGTAATCAGAGGTTGACTGCTGGCTGCCAGACATAGGTGGCCGAGAATGACAAAAACATGTACCAACTTTCTGGCACGCTGCAACTGTACGATTCAATCTTTTTGTATCGCCAAAGACATGATAGACTGAGCTGAAGTAAAATTGCCCTCAATCATCCACAACACTCGTGACGTAATGACAAGTGTTGCTTTCGCATTAGTTAAACGTTGTTGCCCAAAAATAGCCAAGATTGGGACCAACGAACCTCGTTACTGATTTCGAATGCGGGCCAGGAGACACCTGGCGATAATTCCAAACCAATCCAAACAGCGCGATGCGTACTAAATTTTCTCGCGTTTGCAGTCGTCAACAATTTTTCATCGTCCGCTCTAGGGAATTCACGAAAAACGATATTTCGGTCGTCATCACCACCGATATACTTTATCAACGGTAACAAGAGTTGGTTGTCGTTTACGTGGAGCATTTCAAAGATTCTCAAATGATTTTTTAACGACACCTTGGGGAGAGGCGTCAATGATCAGAACATTTTCTGAAAGGACCAGTTATTTGTGTTATGAGTTTGCAGCTAGAGAGGTGAAAGAATCAATATCGCTAAAAAAAAGACGTCTCCTTGGGCTCTAACTGAGCTGTCTGTCTCCCGTTGTTCAGATGTTGGGTTTACTTTGTTGTCTAGTTTCTCGGAAAATTAACTACGTCGGTTCCTAATGACTCGATAAGATTTGCCTGATAGAGCTTCAAATCCCTCTTGAACCGTGAAGAAATATTTCAAGGTGTTAGACGATTCGATGAGCACCGAAGCGAGTAATGAAGCATATTAGGTATCTGTTGCGATTGAAACTAATCTTAGTGATTGGCGAAGGAGTTCGATTGACAATGGCTGACGTAATGGAGATACAACTGATTGGAAGATGACAGTAATTTAGAGCAATACAATTGTTTATTTTTTCCTATTTGCGATGAATAAAGGAAAGTGACGTAATGCACCTAAACGGCTTACCCGAATGGATGGGATATGAATTAGGGAACTGAGTGGTACGGAGATCGGAGGAAAAGAGATTCATCCTGGTGAATGAAAATATCAGAAGATGATGACTTGGAATTTCTTTGATAAGGACATTTAACGTGTCAAAATGATCAAGGTTCAGCTGTTTTCTTGAATAAATAAGTTTTCCCATTTTCGATATATTCGTATGATATTTCGATTTTTTTTCTCCATTTAAATGATTTTTTTCGTTGAAATTTGGAAATTATTCAAACTTTACCCTAAATGTTAGACTTGAAAGTTGAAAATTTGAGTTTTGCAGATTTTTGAATGAGAGACCGTTATTTCGGCATGACCGATCATAAGATCATTAGGCAGTTTTTTCCCGAAAACCTTTAAAAATTTGAAATTGTTCGGACCATTAAAACGTGTGAAAATACGGTTTGGAGGATGATTCGTTTACGCCTGCGCGTTGGTTTTTGAGGAATGAAACTCAGAGGGGACTATCTATAGGGTAATCAGCACAAACCCCGAAAATTACATCAAAATAAGATGGAAAGTGTAAGAATTAGGCTTATCATAAGGATATCACGTTTATTTGTTATTAGCTACTAATCATCGTAATGCGCTGAAATTTACGTGCAATCATGAGACTCGTCTTCCCTGATGACATGATTTGTGAGCAATGCAACTTACAGGGGAACCTATAGCCCAACCCACATATTCCCTGAAAAATCCATCAAAATCGGAAGAAAACCGTACGAAGTAGCCGATTTACAAGGACTCCATAGACAGACACGAAATGAAAGTTGTCCAGAATGCTCTAAAACGCAAAACGGAAGAGGACATTTTGATTTTGAAGACAGCAATGCTTCCTTTACCTTTAGGTGTATTAGATTTATAGAGGAAAATATAGAACCTACAAAAAACGTTAATTATTACATGAGCCGTTTAGAATTAAAACCAGATAGATCCGATTTAGCAAATTTCACAGGAGAGACAAAATACTGGAAAATTGCATCTTACGACTAAAACATCAACAATTGCCAGGGTCATCGTAAATACATCGTGTGCCTCCCTGTAATGACTAACCACACTGACATTCATGTTGCTGCAGGTTGTTTACGTAAGCAGAAAATGGCGATCTGTCTGGTTTTGACTCTCACGAAGCAAATTTGGTCTAATTTCAATTTTTCCTTTGGCTTTTGTTAATAATGAGTAGTGTATTCAAAAAAAGGACATTTAAACGAGAACGAAATGAATTTCTCTTCAGAAAGGCTTTATTTTTACAAAATATTTCTTGTAAATTGCACATTTTTAACTCTTTTTACTAACAAAAACTACTTGGGTTTTACAGAAAATGTGGTTACAAATTTATTCCGAAAAAAAATAATATTCAGTTTTTGATATTATCAAAAAAATACCAACTAATCTGGCTTACTACTAGTGGCCTCTAGCGGTCGCCTTGAGAAACTTCATGGATCTGACTGGTTTTGACACTCAAGAAATCCTCGCGATGCATTTTCAGGTTGATGCGTCTGGATTTGACGAAAGAGCTTTAGCCAGGTGTGGAGAGCTACTTGGACTCGTAAAATTCACCAAAAAAACATTTTCGAAAAAAAATGGATTTATCTGGTTTTGATTCTAAACGGCTCATGTATGTAGAGGTTTATTATTTTTGTATTTGATGGCCCATCTACGTAAATCACTGTCGACGTTTGGACGTGGTGCGTGGTACATTATCTGTACTCGGCACATCGCGCCTCCACATCTTGTAATTGCGCTCGAGGTGCCATAAAAAGTGCCACCATTTGTATTTCAGCAATATAGGCCGATTGGGAACGTAATTAGCCATAAGGAGCACAATCAGCTGGGCAGTTATATCTCCACACCTTTTAAACCTTTTATAGATGCCCTAAAGGCGGTTGGATGAACCTTCTTGAATAAATGGAACAGAAATAACGCTGTTTTAGTGAATGTTCAAAGAACTTTGTATAAGAGATGATTTTAGAGCGAGAGGTGGACTCGGTATGCATGTAATGATATACACCTAGAGACAAAGTAGAGGTGTTTCCGGTTGGTCGGAAGAAAAACGCAATTTAAATTTTCTTTCAAATTCATTGCGAGCTGGTTCATCTGGCGGTTACGGTAATAAAATAGATTAGGGGCTCACAAATATTTTATTTCATAAAAGGTTAGCTGATGTTTTTTTATTCTCTTCCTTTTTTTCTCTAATATTTCTACAATTCTGTTCTTGCGTGAATAAATGTAAACAATGATGCAACAATACTAGAAAATCTCCCTATGAAATGTCAGTATTTTTAATGAACCGAAAAGAAATTAGCATAGAGTTCATTCAACCGATTGGCTTCATATCTCAAGCTTATTGCTCCACAAGATGCAGCTTTTTAATGGTGAAAGAATTTTCAAAGTCGGCTAGTTTTTGAATCAAATTGTAACGAACGAAATATCAAATCTTATCTCTTTAGTTAGACACTTCTCCAAGAAGAGATGACTGACGTATATTCTTACGTATAAAACTCGGAATTTGTTTCTATATAATAATGTATGTTCCCACAAGGCGGTTAAACGAAAGGATCGATTTTGACGGGATCGGTCGTACAATTATGAGCGAGTTCTGGCCCACAACATAGAGTAGATCAGGATCTCCATAACATCCTTCTACTTTATAAACGGCGCGATCCTTCACAACCGATTTGTTAGGTTCCCGAACTTTTGTTTTATTTTTTCTTACGGGTAGTTCCTTAGCTGCGGGAAATTGTGACTACATTAATTTGATATTTCGTTTTGCCTGCTTCTACTTCTTAAATTATGAACCTCCATAGAAATCGACAGAACACTTCTTGTTAATTCAAAACCCTGCCTTAAAAATAAGGAAATTGTAAAAACGTCCTAATGATTATTTCTTCCTCTTTTGGTTTTGAGGTCAGACAAGAAAATACGATTGGTTGCGTTCATTCTATATTAAATGTTTTCTAGTTGATTGCAGATGACGCTTCAAACCAGCAGCTCCAAACTCAATTCCTCATGTACGACTACAGATTCAAGTTCTTTTTTTTTAAACAAAATATGTTGGATTTATGTAAGACGGACGTATGAATTGAAATCATGAAATTACCGACATATAGACGGGTTCTTTATCAAACTAGTGCAGGAAAGAAAGATTATCTGGCATAATTACAAGAATATCCACAAAGACCGATAACATTCGCTCTGAAAATTTGAGCCGACCTTCGATACCGCGTTGCTATTGTTTATAGTATCTGTTACCATTGTTGCAACTTGTTGATATCGTACTTCCTTTTGATTTTACTTCCTTTTTCCTGGCCTTGTTTCTGGCAAAAATTGTATTTATTTCTCCTATGAGCTGTAGACGAACTCCGTACACCTATTACGGAGACATCCTTCCTTTCTTATCATGTGTACTACTGAAAAGCTTTTGAAACAGAAACCTTGGAGTTTGGCAAACTATCCTTTTGGTTTTCTGTCCAGTTTCTGGTTTACACTTTACACCGTTTAGACTTTAGTTAGAACGACGAGTCAACGTTGCCAGAGGATGCGAAAGATAGGTACTGCGCGGCGCATCTTCCCATCACGCAACTGACGCCTTTGTCTCTGAACTCATCGGCGGTGAACTGGGTTGGAAAGGTAAATATTGCAAGCCAACGCCTTTCTCGGTTTTCTTCGTGAACAGAAAAGCAAAAAACTTGGTAACGACAATCAATTTGCTTGCTCGAGCGTGCCCCCTACAAAAAAAGTGGTTCTTCCACAAGTGATAAGTTGGTCAAAAACGTTTGTTTCGCTTCGCGAGCCGCGCCTGTCAGAAGCATTCCAAGGAAAATAATTGGTGGAACTCGCACTAAAAATGTTATTATCTTACCATAAAAAATCAATGAATTTGTAGAAAACCTTATAGCTCTCAAAAAGTATTCCCTTCGATGCGAGTCTGATATACTGCTGTTTAGCTCAACTCATATCTAGAATGTGTAACCCTCTCTCGTTCTGCAATCCATTTCCAACGAAAAGTACCGCGATAGCCCAAGATTTTTAGCAAATTTTCACAAAAAAGAAGCTATTAAAAACAAAACTAGAAAAAAATTCCATCGGAATCCATTTTGAAAGATCCTGAAATGATTCCTGAATTTTACCGCTTTTCTGTTTGTAGGTTAGTATGTACATAATGTGTGTGTGTATAACCCGTAATGCATAAATTTGTGTGTGTTTGTAATGCCCACCAAGGGGGGGGGGGGGGGGTTGACGCAGACCTCGTCATCAAGCTTGGGCGGGGTGTGGCGCCTATAGGGATCCCCCTGTGTTTTTTGTCATGGGAAAATGCAGGGGTAATAGACAATCCATTCAAGCGCTAATCAAACAGCCCATATCACCGTTTTTCTCCCATCTTTTGCGGTCCGATTAAGAACAGTTATGAAGCTTACTCGTACTTCAGGTCTTTCAAATCTAGTTATGGAAGGGGTGAGAGGGGAGGATAATGGTGATAAATCGTAATAATATAACGATTATAATGAAGATATATTCATTAGTTCCTTTTTTTCGTACCATCCCAGTTTCTGCCCAAATAACCTCTCTGGTGCTATGAAACTCAGTAATTTTCAATTTGATTTCCGGAAGGGCTTGCAGGGGTAATATATATCCATTCAAGCCCTGCTCGTACGTACGTATTTAATTCAGAAGGTTTTCGTCCTTCCTTTGTTTAATTGAGGATTTAATCTAGTTTTTATTTATATTTATAGTTTTTTACAATAATGTTTGCAGGTTTGAAAATGTAAAAGCCGTTCATAGGTACGCCCCTGTAATACACGCATTATTTACCAGTACGTTTATTCCCTCGTGTTCGGTGGTTCTAGTTGCCTCAAATTACACGACAGTCATAGTCGAGATACTTTAGTGAGGTTTTGAGCCGCGGAGTTTGAAATTGATCGGGGAGGTCCGTAAGAAGACCTGCACGCACTGAAACATCTCCCCTCGACGGCTCATGGCACGGCCGCCCCCTTGCCCGTACCTCTTTCTCGCATCCCAAGCCATTTATGATACCCCATCACGCTACCCAGACCTTCCAGTTTTGAGCTGCTCATCTCGACCTGAAGGTTACTAGGGCGGTAAACATTATATTTAAAAACTTTCCCCGCTCCGCGAGTTCATTCTTAATAGGGAGAGGGAGTTTTAAAGTGAATTGCAGCCTCTTGAAGGCTTCTTGCAGTTCGTATCTTTTTTTACCGTTGGGGATCCTCTTTCCGACGAAAGCTCTTTGAGCAGTCATTCTGGAAAGAAAAGGCTCCACCACGCTCAAGAGACAATCGATCTGGCATTATCCCTTGCTTCTTTCCCCGATCTTGTACAATGGCTCTCTTCATGACCGAGAAATGCTTCAATTATGCGGATGTAGTACAAGGTAGTTGATGATATTGTGCAATGCAATCGCAATGCTAGAGGAAATCAACAAAGGTCAATGCCAGAATCACGATTGGAACTGGTAAAGATTGATGCAGCTACATCAAGGTGCACTTTCCCAAAAGCCAAATCTCCTTAATAATGGAGGTTTTGTAACAATATCTAACAAGCCATAAGTTATCGATCGACTTGAGCTTCATTTCATTACCTCGAAAACAATGTTGAATGTAACCACTTTTATATTTGCTGGTTTGCTCTTTAAATCGGTTGATATCGTTTTTCAGTGCGTGTTGTTGAATTAAGTTTCGAAGTTGATACAATAAAGATACGTTCGTACCGAGAGAGCTTTTGGATGTGTCGAAGTATCTTTACGATGAAAAACTTTTGTTATTCGCTTTTCAGTGCGTGTTGTTTATAGATCATTTTCTGCTGTATTCTCTTGAACAATGGCTAAACACATTTTTGTCTCACACCTGAAACTTCGGTCTTACGTTCACCGAAGAATTGACGGATTAAATTGACCGACACAACTGCATTTTCAAGTTCCTACTCTAAAAGTACCTTCTTCGGAATGAAAGATACTACAATCAATGTGAATGTGGCAGATCTCAACACATTGGTATCGTGCGTACACAACAACTGCATGAGATCATTAAACTACCTTTTTTGAATAACCTCCCGATTCGAGCGAGCTCGGACGAACAGTCTTTGAGAATATTATGCTTGATCGATTTCATGCGCTTTTGATATTTATTATGAGCTGAGTGAAGTATTGATTCGCGAAAAAATGGAAGATTACCGAGAATATACAGACCAATTCGTGCGTTCCTTCAAACATTCGTCAAATTTTTAACATGCTAACGAAAAGCTTGTTCTAACGATTTTTAGACACATGAGGAGATTCGCAGTCGTTCAGAATGAAGTACAGTGTTCAGAAGTTTGATTTTAGAGAAACCTTAGCGTTTCCTGAACGTGGATACAATGGGCCCGCTAGCCACAGCTTTTAGTTCGCTTCGGGTACATTTGCAAAACCGTTTAATAGGATTCAGTATCTAATCATTCGTATATTTTAGCTGTCAGCATGCTTCTTGGTAATTAGATTAATCACTCAATATCAATTTAAAATGAACCTACTTAACTGCTTTCCAATTGCGTAAAATCCAAAAATCGCAAAAAAAAGTAAAAATATATTCACCGCTGTCTAGAGTTTTTTTGTCGAAACTAATGGACTAAGTTTAAAACTCCTACCAAACTAACAAAGATCCCATTTGGGTCCGAAGGGTTAAAAGGTCGAAATCTCAAAAACCCGTTGTAACATTTTAGTTTTTGTTTGCTTCAGATAGAAATTCGCGAATCGAATGAGATCACTCGGGTTGCTATACGAATTTAGCATTTGAGAAAATTGGGAGGGCTGTCTTGAATGGGAGGACTGAAAGTGGCTGGCGTCTACCTCCGAGCTTAGTGGATTCTAAACGAATAGAATAGAATATCCATAACGCTATCTCCCAAGCTTCAATTCAGTCGAGTAGCAGGTCTAGGAGAAGTGGACTTTTTTTTTTGCCTGTATTTTTGTTTTACCTGGTTAAATTTCAGTCGTTCTATACGTGGGTTTCATTTCTGAGTGTGTCTAGAAAGCATGGTCTCTGGTTCTACAGTCCAGTTCAGGTAGTTCAGTCTGGAAGTAGTTCTCCTTTGTAGGGCTATCTAATACAGAAATAATAAGGTAGTAATAAATAATTAGTAGCTTCATGTGCAGATTTTGTCGGGAATTGTTGACTCTGCAAACAATCCCATTGCAGTGCATTTCGATCTACCGGAGTAGTGCGATTTCACTCTATTCGTAGGTACTTCGAGGAATGAAAGTGAGGAAAGGATGATGGTGTCGTTTAACGAGGAAGAGTCTAAACTTGGCGAAGACCAGCTCGTCCGTACTGTCTCCTATGGTCTGCAGATCGGCGGTTTTCACTGTGAGTCATGAGGCTCCGATATGACGACTCAAAAGATTGGTATTACTCGTACTTCTCAAGGGCGGCGCCAATGTGAACGATGAGATGAGGTCTCTCGTAACATCTGACTGTCGTAATGATCGTTGACAAGCGAAATGGACATCAACCACACTCGCGCAAATCTCTTCATCTCTCCGCAAATTCTTGTAAAAAGCTTATTTTTACAGTTTTCGCCAAAATTAGAGGAATCAATATCGATGCTTAAGACATATCGGTCGTTGAACATTGATATTCATCGTAACGCGTTGCAACGTAGGTTTAGATATCAGACAGGTTCGTACCTTCCTTACATTTAACTTTGTTGAAGCAAATAGGTATTTGCAAGCAACACTTGAATTTTGTGACTTATTTATATCCAAGCACCAGAAAAAAACCAAGTGTATACAATCGGTGTCTGAACACAAAGATAAACAGACGCTGGTAACCATAGGAAGGTTACTCGGTTGTTCTCTTCTTTTTTATATTTATTAATGTATTCATCGATATATTGGCTAAATATCGATTTTCCTGTTGATATTTTTTCCAACCATCTAAAACCAACGCAGTTTCGTATTACCTAATATTAATTTTCTCCTAATCCCAATAGGTCCAATTATGGAAAATGGATGGAAATATAATATTTTGCTTTCTAATTCAATTTTTCCTCCTCTTTAATTCAACCGAGGAAATCTATTTAACGGTTATAATTATTGAATTTTTATAACTTTCAGTTTGTACTTTAAAAACAAAGGAATCTACTGAAAACGTAATGGTTGAAATGGATTCGGCACTCAGAAATACCTATAAATAGGTGTACACATACTTTTTTATAACGTAGGCTTTTATCCGCTTAACTCACCGATTTAGCTCTTGGCACCGTGGTGTTCCGTAAGGTCAGAGATGGAAGCTTTTTCCAGGATGATCAATGATTGGAATTAAGTTAAAAAGGCTAAGAGGAGAGTATCAATATTGTTCCCATTCAAAACTGTAAAACCATCGTTCACTGTAAAATAAAAATGCAACAAATTATTACAAAAGGTTCAGTACCTGTTTGATGTAGCAATTCTACTCACATCTCTCAAATGCATGAGACGTAGTCAGTGGTTCATTATCTAAACACCGTGTGTTGCGCCTCCTCACTTTGTGTTCTATATGCCTTAAAAAAAAGTATCGTTACAAGTTAGGTCGATTGCAGAAAAAAAGGCACAAGAACCCTTCAGCTGATCAATGAGTGTCTCCCTAGTTGTAATAGAGTTCTAAAAGTTTCGATTGGTGACTTGTTATATGAATTGATATATTCGTCCTTAAACACCATACTTTACTAGTTCCTCATTACTTAACAAAATTAATACATCATTTCAGAAGTAACTCTTGAAAACCAAATTTTATTGCGATAATATCAGCTGACCTGATCGGCGCTAGGTACTAGGTGATTTAGACTGTGTTCACATTCATATTCGTGTTGAAGATCCTCATTATCCGTTATTTTTTGTGAGTAGTTTTGATGTATAAGCTCTTTGAAAACAGCATAATTTTTCAAGTTTTTATCCCTCCCCATTTATTTCTAGATATGTGGAAAATTCTGCTCTCCATTAAAACACCCATAGGTTTATCACTAATGGGTTATTTCATTTTTTCTGTATGTTTGTAGATTCCCCTTAATAATTGAGAAATAAAATTCCTAAACGTTGGGAACAAGTTTCCTTTCAAGACCGAACCTCACCCTCGGGACGTTCTTCTGAATAACTATAAATCAAAGGTCAATAACTATCTACTTACGTATATATACATATAATTCTGAACTTTTAGACATTGGTAAATTTTAGCCCTTTGATTCAAACCCCTTGAGTATTGATCGAATAGCAGGAGAGTCATGACCATTGTGGTTTTGCAAGTAGTGAATCCAAAACCAAATATTTATATTTCGAATAGTAGGCAACCTTAAAAAGCGGAAAACTTTACGGAAAAAAACTCATCTCAAAATTACTAAATCCCAATTTTTTCCTTCATTATTAAGTCTTGTCTTCCAAGAATATTTAATTCGCTAAAACTTCCACAATACTTTTAAACACTGCATTGGCTATGTTATAACGTGTTGCAGTGCTATTTCATATAATTGTTTGAACCGGAATTACCATTTAGATGTAGGAAAGTAAGATTGAAGCTTCTGCGAGAGATGAGGTCGTGCGCTAATACGTTTCTCGCGAAACGGGTTTGAAATGATGGGTGAAACTTCAAACGGCAACCTACCCCCGTGTGTCCGGTTCTGCCCATTGTATTGCGGCTTGAATTAGATAAACCTGTACCAATGATCCCCGATGATCTATCTTATATTTTTATCTGATTAAGAATAAACGTTTATTATCAGTAACTACTAAAATATTCGCCTTGAGCATTGTAAATCGTGTACCAATTCAAGCTCTAATCATCCACCATGCACCAATCACACTTTCAGCATCTTTAAAGTACTGCTGATCCAAGGAATTCTCGAAAGCGAATATGTCGGGGCTCCGAATGGCCCAACTATTGTGAAATATATCGGGCGCCGTTCGGCTGCGAAACTCAGAAAATTTGAAAAAAATGATTTATACGGATTTCTAGGACAGAAAAAACAAGTTAATGGTGCCACCTTCGGCTAGGTAATGATTGAATAGCCTTCTGATGTTTTCACATGATACAGAACGATGTAGAATAGAAGTGCGTTACAGGCGTTACAAGCGTCAATAATTGTGAAGAAAAATTTGTTGATACGTCCCGATCGGTAAAAACCAAATCTGAAATCGACGAAATGCGGGGAAAACAGATATCATTCCACACTTTTTCACACATAGCAGCTTATGTAGCGCAAATCTGCTTACGCAGCTTAAGAAATTTGATCTAGTTTTGAAACATATTTCAGATCCGAATGAATTGAATTTTTTAATTAATCAACTCCTTTATTCTAGAAATAAATACATTCTTATGTCTTGTCTTTAGCACCACCCGATCAAATATAATTCCGCTGAACAAAAAACTAAATGGAATAAATTTTAGTGTAGTTCTTCCACTATATCGCTATAGCCTAGTTATGAGTACGAATCAACATTCGCTTCTCTCTCTTTTTCTTTTTTTTTTAAAGTGCAGTATTAGTAAAAAACATAGAAATATACCAATATTATTCATAATAACATGTTATACCTTTATTAATATTCAATTTTATGTAACAATGAATCTATAAAAACAATCAATTTTTTATAATAAGTATATATAATTATTTTACGTAGAGAATTGTGAACATGTATACTAACATATAACAATAAATTTAATAACAAAACTCATCGTTTCGTGATTTTGAACCTAACAACATAATGTATATTTCATTAATAAAAAAAGTGTTTATAAACCACACTTTTCTTTCAACAAAAAGAGTATAGTATGTATTATGATAATATCACAATAATAATTAGATATTATCCTATTCATAACTACACATACAACACCAAACTACAAACTCATTACTTTAATCTACAGTGGCGACCCCATTTAGTTACAGCTAAAGTCGGCAACAAGAAGTTTCCTGTATCTCCAGGCGTATGTACAGTATGCTGCCAATCTTGCCTAATGGCCCGGTTCATTCACCATCTTGCTAAGGTGGGCTTCTGAGAACTCATTCATTCCAAATCGTTTATGGTGGAATTCTCCGAGCACGGGGCATTGGGTGACAAAATGGGTAGTAGTATCCTCCTTAGTTCTCCCATTAAATATTGAGCGCAGCTCCACACGGCCTTCGATACGAGGTAGATGGTTTTGATTCTGAGTTTCGTATCTCAATTTCCACAGAATTTGGCCCACTCCTGACTCATAGGGACGCCAATGTAATGCATGCACTAATTACCAACCTGTTTGTTGTAAATTAGTATAGAATCTACCCTTGGAGTTGGGTGAACTTCAGATATCCTGTTGGATTCCTGTCCAGTTTCTGGTCAACTGTTCACACTTTAGCTAAAACGGCCGGTCAACGTTGCCTGAGTATGCGAAAGATACTGCGCGGTACATCCTCCGTAACATCATCACGCAACTGGCGCCTTTGTCTCTGAACTCATCGGTGGTGAACTGGGTTGGAAAGGGAAATATTGCAAACCAACGCCTTTCTCGGTTTTCTTCGTGAACAGAAAGAGACTAAAACTTGGTTGTTTATAAGTGTGATAATGGACAACTCGGACTTAGAGGGTTCCCTGTAATACGTGCATCACTTACGAAGTTAAGGATCATGAAATGTTGCAGACAGTTAATGATCATTTTGACTTGAATAGACTACAGACCGTGAAATATTAAAGTTTATTTTTGGCTTCACGGTACACTTCATATTCATGGAGCGGCCTAACATATGAACTTTTCGGTTAATTCCCTCCCCCTCGGAATCTCCGGGAGGGCAGACGTCGCAACAATGTGTGATAGTTCACTTCTGTCCCGCGACTTCAGACCTGGAATCGCGGAACACACCCTGAGACTGAGCGGGGTCACGACGCTTCCCTTACGTGGGGTGAAATCCACCGAATACATTAAGGTGGACTTACATTACTTTTACTCGAGTTCAAAGGGAAGTTCAGGGTAATTAAGGGAACTTGCGAACTTCTTCTTGTTTACGGCGCTCTCTAGGTCGAACACCTGCATTCACCTTTGCGCGGCAACATTGTTCCATTCTCGTTACAATGTGATCTCGTCTTTAATGGCAAACATAAATTTAGTCAGCTTGGCGCATTTTCTATTAAGCACACGTAAATTACTCATTAGCTACGATGCTACCTCCTGCTATTTCCACAAAAAATTAAACGTCAACTCCTGGACAAGGTATATTGGTATATATTTTGTTTATTCTCCCCATAGAAATGCCAATATTACTTTGGGTCAACACTATCAACTGCCTATTGGAAAATAATCATAGCACTCTGGCGATTGGATTAGTTGAAAGAATACTAATAACGGGCTCACAGTCAAAATAGGAAATCGAAGGTTGTCTGATTCCACAAAACAAGAACGATAGGATGTTCCGATATCCTCGACAAAGAGTCTGTGTTCGTGACCGTCATCAGTCACGGACAGTGTTCATCACTAATGATGCCTGTAAAATGGGTTTAAGGGCTTTGTCTCACTAGATCCAGTTCAACTTGGTCTTAGTTGTGATTAAATTTACACATGATTCCATACGTTGTACATTGTCATACTTTAATTCTGACGTGCCTTGCAAAGAAGGAACTACAAAGCAACATTTGTTGATGATACTGCGATCTTAGCTGTTTCAGACTGAGTAGAGGACTCAAAAAGAAAGAAACAACTACAGGAAGCAACAACTGCAGCTAGTGAATGGGTTAATAACTGGAACAAAAGTCGAATGAAACCAAATCCACTCACGTCACCATAAAAAAATGTGTAACAATACGACTCATATTAAACGGAACCAACGTCCCCTATGCAAATTCTCCCAAATACTTAGGGGTGATGTTAGATGCCAAGCTTAGTTGGAAGGAGCATGTAAAGAAAAAAAGGAAGAACTCACTATCAAGTTCAGAAAAATGTGTTGGCTGATGGGTCGATATTTGCAACTCAACATCCACAAAAAAGTACTGCTGTATAAGACAGTTTTGATGCTGGCATCAAGATTAGTATACAGGCTTGTATAGAAATATGGCACTCAACTAAGTAGGTGCACTGCCATAACAAATGTTGAAATCTAGAATAAACTTCCAAAATAAAGTCGGTACTTCTAGCTAATGCTAAATGGTACTTGAGAAACGACGAACGTCATAGAGACCCTGAGCTGGAGACTGTCAATGTGATATTAAAAAATGTGTCATCAGCTACGGGGTAGGTTGCTCAACCGTACGAACCCACAGACTTTCCAGCTACTGGATAACTCACATCAATTTCGACATTCGAAGAGGAGCATGTTCTTTTACCTTGGATACTGATCTCCAGCTTCAGACTAGTACTGCAAAATGTGTTGCGGTACTCGTCACTGTAATACCGTAGTGAAAAAGTGTAATTGTGCGAGCTGAATAGCTAGATACTTACCTAGAGAAACTTTGTGACCCAGTTTCCAAGGGAAATTTATTGTTATTATTGAAGATGATTGTTACTTATATAGTTTCATTGATGGTCCACTACCGTACGGAAAATTCTTGCATACAAGTCTGCAACGCATTAGGACATTTCATGTCTTTCCCCTCCCTCCTTCTTCCCTTCCATCTTCTAGCAATCTTGTCTACCTCTGTGAATTACATTTTTTCAATATAAAGAAAACAAAAATTAAACTCATATTTTTAGCTTCAGTAGCCACTCTGCTGATCAAGACCCTGTACACCTTATTGTTCATGTCCTAAGGAGGCTACCAGCCAAATTTCAGCTTTCCACAGTTGATAGGAAAGAAGTTAGCTTCAGGAGCCACTCAGTTGATCAAAACCCTCTGCACCTTATTGTTCACGTCCTAAGGAGGCTACCAGCCAAATCATAATAATCATATAGCCAAATTTCAGCTATAATCATATAGGTACCTACCTACCTCACTTCTACTAATCATAATAATCATTGAGCATATTTCGTTACGTAACGTAACGTGACATAACGACATTTTGGTTGTGTGCCATAGCAAAGACATGAAATGTCAAAACGTATATTTGTAACTAGTTGTTATTGAATAAAATGCTGGAAAAAAAGATTTTGAAAGATAAGGCGTTGACGTATGAGCATTTCAGTGTTGTCATAGCTATAAGCCTCTTGTTCGGTTGGCTTCCCCCGAAAAACCTGGTAGATTACGGTGGAGTGAGGTAGGAAATCCGAAGGAACTCACGCGTTTTTTAAAAGTATTGTTGACCACACCCATCAATTTTCTCGCTGAATCTACTGAAGCCTGAGCTGAACAAATTCTCTGTTTTCAAAGATTTCGAGATTGCTCTATTAAAAAAGAAATGAGAGAAGAAATTAGAACACCTATTTATCTTCACATGTCTAACTCCAAGTTTTGTTAATAGGCATCTGAGAATCTACACATTACAACATTCTACAAACTTTTCATAGCTACCGAAGATCAATAGCTCTAGCAGCTCCGTTGCGCTCAAGATTGATTATTTGCAAACATTTCCAAATCCCGGTAGATTTGGAGATTAAATCGTTAGACCAATTACTTTATGTTTAGATAACAGCGTAAGATGTAATCTGTATTATAAAGGAGAAACGTATTCTTCATATTAAAGAATGAACGTAGGCTTCATTCATTTCTGTGGTCCAGTCCTGTCTTAAATGGGCGATTGAAACGCAGATATCGGAGATCTTCTAAATGGCGTTAGTAAAGATTTTGGATTTAGAAATTCAGTTCTTTTCAACTCACATTCTCAATATTAGGGTAGAAACGAGAACAATGCAAGAAAGGGAACAGGAAGAAGATCAAAATAATATACCTAAAGAAGTTATTTCTTCGCAAAGCCATAAAACCGTTGCAACCTACCACTTGAAACCATTTACTCACGAGTAATCATTACGTAAGTTCCTAAAGAAGAAATGTGTGTCTTCGTAATCTTTCCAGGAACATTCCTGGACGGAGGAAGAAGTGCATTTTGTCTCTCAACCAGTTGGTGATGTATCTTGGGGGAAAAAATGCTAGTCCATAGCGGAGAAAATGGCTCGTGCATCCCGGACGCCCACAGCTGTAGGATTGATAGCCCCTGCAGCCTCCCGTCGCTTCCCATCCATCAGCCCCGCGTCGAGGGTCCATTACCTCAAGACTTCATATTCCTGCATAAATCAACCTACCGAATAAGGAGCGATGTTCTTGGGCTTAAGTACATCGCGCCTATTAAAGGCTTTTTCGGAGCTATTAAACGAAGGAACCTGATTGGGCTGCGTCCAAATGGCGTTTGAACACATCTCTTCATAAGACATTCCTGCATAATTAGGATACTAAAATTATTATTTACAACCAGTGTACCGGAACCGATGATCGGGACGTATAGAAGATGAGATGATCTGAATTGTTATTGCATTGATTAACTACGACGCAACTTTCTTCTTTCCACATCATAATTGAGATATCATTGATTAGCTTCGTATTGATTGCAGTCAATAATGCTGAGGATAACCCAAATGTTCAAGAACTAAGAATTCCCTATTGATTATGAAAATGCATATACTGGTTAAAGATGCTTTCATAGATAATGATATGTTCTTGGCCCATAAATGCTGAATATTTTACGCCTTTTTGTATGTATTAAGTAGAAAAACTAAGCATAATACCGCCATATTTAGAAAGAAAAGCTCGTATTTCAATGGTGTGCAATGAGCAGAGCGTAATGTGTTGAGATGATGCCACAATAGATTTTTTTTGTTAATTAATTGTTAACTCTTTGTTAGCTTCTCAGTAAATTCCCATTTTATAAATTTCAGGTGGATTCTTACCCGTGTTTCCGAGTCTGTTCAGTTCTGGTAGTCCGCTGATCCGCGTGGGAGGGCTATCCAACACAGAAATAATAAATCTTAGTATAGTAATTTGCAGGTTCTTAAGAATACGTCGGATTTTTGGAATGCATCTAGTACAAATATACACTTTGATATCTTTTCACTTAAATTCTCTAATTGTATTGTTCACCCTAGTTAGTTAGGTAACTCCTGTGTTGTCGTGTACCTACTACAGCGAACTCAGTGTTGATAGTGACAAATTACCCCCGTTAATGATGAAAATTAAGAACGGAAGCGGTAGGTGGTAAAGCGATACCAGTTTCATCAGTGCAGCGGGCTTTCGTTACTTCATTTAAAAAGTGTCTTTTCAAGTCCACTCTCTATCCAGTTGGATACGAAGTATTAACGGTATAATTCTAGATCGATAAGGATGGGCCCTGAAGGAACAGCGATATCTAAATAGGGCGAGAGGTCTATGAACTTCCATTGTGATCCCATGCGTGGTATTGTAGGTTCTGCCGAAGGCCCTCGGGCACATAACCTGAGCTCCCTCAAGCCGTAAAAACGGCTAATTGCGTTGTGCAAGATGCGATAGCATTATTTGGTTACCGAGTTCATACTAATCCTCAAATAAACCATTATTCAACTGGCTTTAGTCATTCGGAAAGCATATCACCATTTCAAATTGGGAGAGAAATATACTCATTATTAACCAACATAATTATCGTAACGCTTTCATTTTAGAGGACCCCCCCCTTAGAATACAGAGTTTAGATTTTTAATAAAGTTAAATATAAAGTGTGTAAAACCGTTTTTTGTAACCTTATGGGAAAATGTTCACACGTTAAATTTGTGCGAATATTGAGATCTTTGTAAGGACGAAGTAGTTATCTATCAAATTTCCGAGGAAGGGCTTAAAGGGCATTTAACATTTTAGGGCAATCTTAGCAATTTTTAGGAAGAATTTTCAGTGGAATTTTCTAACATTTTTAAGGGGACGTAGTTTCTATTTTATTTTCCAAGTGCCACACCATTCTAAAATATGAATTACAAGATTTCTAGCCTTTTAAAATGGGTTCTAGAACATTTAATGAATTATGTGCGCTTTATCATATTCAGAATGTGCTTTTCTACTTAACGATTTGTTAGTTTTATTTTATTTATCTAATTTTTTTGTGAAAAAGCGGAAGGCGGTTTATTACTTTTTCAGTCTCGACACTACGGAAAGATATTGTGTGACACAGACTTATGCAAATATTAAAACCTATTTCAATGAAGATAAGTCCCACAATCTACAGTTTTGGGCTCATTTCAATAGCTAAATTTTCATGAAAAAGTCACTTAAGAGGTTTATTGAGAATGAAATTGTATTATTATATTTACCATACCATTTTGTACCCAAACAGTACTATTGCTGGACACTTAATCGAAAAAAGTGGATAACTTACGTTTGCGCAAGTTCAATGGCCAAAGTTCGGTGCGACGGAATTTGTGGGTATCATCTAGAGGCGAACCCGCTCTACCACTGAAAGGTCATTCAAAATTGAGCTGTACCTCAGAACAGTTTTAGCAAGTTACAAGAGATAGTAGATACAATGAGAAAATGTTCGTGTCTGTCTAAAATGTAAAAGTGAAGTAGAATGATTGAATAGGGCAGGTGAGGGCAAACACCCTTTTTTCGTTTTTCTAAGGAAAGGTATAACTCAAATTGCTTTAGTTTGGTATGAGATTCAAAGGTAAGAATGTTGGTTAAACGCCCAGTACATAGGGAATCAGATTGATCTAATTGGTACCAATAGAAATTTTTCCTTAATATAGGGCACGGATTTACCCCTTTCTGTGGGCCCCTAGGATTTTGGACAGGAACTGACTTTTATCAAGATAGAACTTCCGTCAGGTGGCCGAAATCGTCACTCCATGGTTTTCCTCTACAAAGCCCCTGCGTGTCTTTGCCCCACGCAGGTTATTGTCCTTATCTACTTACGGAGTAGTTTTGGAGGTGATCACAATTCTTCCGTTACCTATCGGAATCGGAAGCAAAACATTGAGCAATTAATTCTACATTCTCTACTAGAGAGAATCTCCAGAAGGCGATCTTCGACAGTTCAAATACTCAAGCTTTTATACAACATAATAATTCATGTTGACATTTACAGATGCGTTGGCGGGAAAGTGAAAGGCGAGCGGAGGAGTTGACAATCGTCAAGTATCTAACGTCAGATTCAGTCACGTTTTTGAATACTCACTTGTACGATCGGATCGGAATCTTCAAATCTCACCCGATTTATTCACAAAGGTGGGAGTTAGCTGGCAAAATAATGGTTCTGGTGTCTCACAACCGACAATGATCTGGTTTTCACTCGATAACTTCCTTAGAAAATTGGAAATATTGTATGAATGATCCTGGTTCCCTCGATAATTCATATGCACGCGTCTGTATATTGTTTTACTAGTTAATTTACACTAATTTAACGATATTATACATGTAAACACTGTCTGTGACGACATACAATACATTACTTACGTTACAAAGTGATAGTGGTAAGATCCAAAAAATTAAAATGGGAACTCCGTTTCACCTGTTGTGTATGCACCCAAGTCAAAGTCTCGAGTATACATATACGAATGTTGTAGATGGAGATGACCAAACTTCCCCACTCGCAATGCAACTAAGGAACATTTATTATTTCAGCGACAACTTTCCCTCTTTAGCATTCGTATTAATATTTCTATTGATGGGAGATGTACACTAACATTGATGAAAATGGAACATAAATTCTTCACTTTCCAAGTTTTTGTTACATTCTTGTGAATGGTTCATGAAAAAATAAACCTATGTATAAAAAAATCAAATTAAAATTGGTACAACATATGCTATTATGCCGTACTAGCCTTCAATGTACAGGTCTCCCTAAATCTACTTTTTTCCCTCTCGATGACAACATTCATTTTTTGCAATATCATCTTCGGATCATCCGGATTCATGTTCTATTCCACTGCATGCCCATCTGCTAATGTCGCCCACTGCCCTGCCCACGATACATTCTTTTTAAAAACTTCACGAGCAATCTCATTGGTCCATCTTAATCTAGAGCTTTCTAAAACTTTTCCCACATAATTCACGCAGTTGCTCAGAGTGTAAATATACATTTGCTCTACATCGCTTTCCAAGTATACCATATAGTCGGGAGTTCAACGGCAAGCGGATAAATTTCTTAATAAAATATTTCAAAATCATTTCCACCTGAACAAATGGTTCATATCCCCACACTTGACTTGCGTAGCTCATTACAGATCCACTGACGGAATCGAAATTATGTTTGTACTAGTTTAATGGCCCTGCTACGCAGGTTAAAAAGAAATAAGTGAATAACACAATTTTTTTTTCGTGATTTATTAATTGCGACTGAAAAATCAAATATATCTAGCAATATATCAATATTTTTACAGCAAAATCTAGCCCTTTATTATATAGCTCAATTAATTAGCACTGAGTTCGATTGCATTTCTATTCTCGCAGCACAACTAAATCCAGTGGTTTGTTTCGCAGAGTATTTCACCTTCGTTGTCCAAAACGTAGAGCATCATGCTTCCTTGCAGCCCCAGATCTGTTCAACGGCAAAGGATCGCTTATATATAAGCAGTAAGAGAGAGATTTTCTTAGCCAATACATCCTTCTGTAATTTTAAGTTCTTCTTTCTTCTTTTCTATGTGTTTATTCCAAATTTGGAGTCATGTCAAACCCAAGTATTTAACTGCTTCAGTATGCGGTATTTTATTCGAATTGATCTCAACATTCAAGATTGGGACTTTTCGGTTAGTGAAGTTGATGTGGGCTGATTTTGATTCGTTCAGCTTCATTCTCCACATCTTGGTAGTAGACCTCAGTAGTAGACGTCTGTAGTTTGCGTTTGCAGTTCTATATCATCTCCAACAGAGAGGATAGCCGTATCATCTGCAAAGGTGGCAACAGTTGTGCCTCAGGAGGTAGAGTACTAAACAACACAATGAGGGAGTATAATAACAATATTAAAAGTCGAAAAATCGTATATCCCAAATTATGTTTGGCGGGGTATTTCCACCCCCTGAAACGTCGATATACTCAGATAAGCTTTTTTATATAGTGTGATTTCGCTATCATTTCCGATTCTCTCAACGTTAATGACCCTTACCTCTGAGCAAGAGTATTTTCCTTCGATGGAAATGTTGTACCTAATAAATCCCATATCCTGTCACCGCTCGAATATTTATTTGTTACAGCAACGCTTGAGGATTTAATTTCCTAAAGTGTTTGGTGAGACGTACATCCACATATCGTACGAATTTAACATTGGCTATATGTTTCCGCCTTCAACTAACTGGCAATATGATTCTTGGAATGAAGAAAAATCGAACCACGCGGCACGATCGTTTTGCCCAACAAACGAGACTAGCGCGATGCCGCGTTGTTACGTATGACACTTCTGTAGAATTGTATTGTTTGATCGCACTAACAGATCGCGATGGGCGGCCCCCAACAGATCGCGATGGGCGCCCGCTCGCTCCCGTCGATCGCGTTCGTTTTTCACTTAAGACACGTCGTCAAGGTATGGTTTCCATGACGCGTCTGCGGCCGGCGTCTGCGGGTTGCGATTTCTTCATGTACCGACACAGGCGCCAGCCACGCCGCGCTGTAGGAGAGTTATCTCTCAAGAGGCGCGGCGCTGCAGGCGGCGTACCTAGTTTCCAGCTTCAGTGTCGATCAATCACACTATATCATCATCATCATCATCAATCATCATCACACTATATAGAGACGAAAATATCAGAGGAGGTAGCTATATCCGCTTTTCAGGGGGTGGTGACGATGGGCGGGTGGAATTCTCCCGCCCCCCACCTGACCCCGCCGGTGAAGGGGAGAGAGCGGAGCGTCTCCCAGGGCAACCGACCTGCTCACCTCCTCCGGGAAATGGGATATACGATTTTATGACTTTGCGTATTGTTTTTATACTCCCTCATTGTGTTATTCACATATTTCTTTTTAACCTACGTCGCAGGGCCATTAAACTAGTATACTACGAGTATATTCTCGCACGACGTGATCGAAACTGAAGGTATTAAGTATGTGAAGCTATTATGTTCAGTTTTATTCGTTTAAAATAATGGTGTTACTTTGTTATTATTGTAATTTGTTTAATTGAATGGTATTAGCATAGTGCAATAAAAGAATAAGAATAATAGCAACGAATCGGTTGTAAGCGAAAACCATTAGAAATATTTTCGTGACGCTGTCCGCGTTACAGTTTCGAGTTTATGTAGCAAAGTAAAGCTAAAAAAAAATATCAAAAAAACAGCTTTCGTACAAGTACGCAACCACGAGGGACATTTTATGTCTTTGCGCCCCCTCCCGCACACACTCCACGTACTTCCAATTGGCTGCCAGTTTTGATGTAAAACGCTTATCAAATTCAACGTCGGCGAGAGAATGAGGCGTCTCGATAAATGTTTCACGTACCTCGCCAATATCAATGTCATTTGTGGATAATGTAGTACTCATAAGCAGCTTTTTGCGTAAACGATATTCTCGCACTAGTTCCAACAAGTGCTGTTTTGTAGGACCAATAATAACTACGTTAGATTGTGCTCGTTTATGATTGCGATGTAATGGTTCCATCGTTTGGTCACTGAGGTTCCGAAGCAACGAATGGTAAACTGTAAAGACATAATCATCACCACTCACAGGACTGTCACAGTTAGTAAACAATATGGTGGTCACTGAGGTTCCGAATATTCAGGGGTTAACGGTAACAAGATTAAGTAAATCAACAGCTTTCAAATGAGTGGTGAACGAGTTCTGTAGGATCACAAATGTCGAAGACAATGATTCGCAGCAACGAATCGGTTGTAAGCGAAAACCATCAGAAATATTTTCGTGACGCTGTCCGAGTTTATGTAGCAAACTAAAGACATAAAATGTCAAAAATTATGTTGGGAATATTATCTAGAATATGACTAAGAATGAAGAATTAATCAAATTTGTCAGCATTTCATAAAAAATCATCTTTTTTGTAAATTTCCTCCAAGATTTACTCTTGTTTGGGTAGATTTTTACTTAGATTTCCCAATTTTACAATAGATTTTAGTGAAATTCAATTTTTTTGCATAAATTGTGATAAAATTTACCTATCTTTTTGTAAATTTTTCCGAAATTCATATTTTTGAAAAAAATTACATCTCAGCTTACACTCTCATACTAACATTAAGGAAAATGTTACTCACGTTACGTCAATGAAATTATGCTCAACACTCGTCTAGGCAATGGACCTAATTCGTTGGGAAAAATCCCTAGTTTGACAATAAATTTTGGAGTTCTTCCTTATTCTTATTCACGAATATGAATACGCCTACCTCTGAATGTAAATATATCAATTTATCAATTATACGACTTAAAATTGATACAGTTAGGGTAGTGTATCAATATACACTTAGTGTATAGAATGTTAGTGGATTGAGTGAACTGTGTGTTGACAGCACCTGCTCTACTACTAGCCAGATTTTGGAGTCAAGGTTGTTGAAAATAGGACTTGACTTCGATCAAACGAGGACGATCACAGTGAAAAACTCATTCCAGCAAAAGCAGGGGGGAACATTAACAGGGTAATAATTTGTCAGTCTGTTGTTAAAAGGTGTCGAAAATTGAGCGTGAGGAGGTTAAATCTGTTGAACAAACGCGAGAAACGTTTTTTTCCTGATGAAGGGAGGAAGAATAAAATACCGCCAACCGCGATGGTGACCTGCTATTACCGGTATAGGTGACCGTTCACACTTCACCGGCGCAGGACTTTCACTCTGGGAAGTTACCAGAAACTGCGGAATTCTTCGCGGATTGAAAGTGATAACGTCGTGTCGAGCAGCCACACAGGTGCGCCACTATGGTAATCCTGAAAACCCCTAGACCTTAGTGCCAATAGCAATAGTTTGATTTGATATACCTATTTTGACGATTTTCGAGAAATCCCGTTCAAATTTATGCTTTTCAGAGATGGCCACTTCTCCACGGCTACGCATTGAATGGTTGTGATTCTTACGAAAACGGGTTGAAACACTCATTATCCAATATCTCATGGTCAGAATTTTGTTTTCCGTCAGTGTAGAGAGAGAGGAGAGGAGATATTTTCTCGAATTTCCAGGGTTTTGGCAGTTGTGCCTTTCTTTCACGGACAATTTTTGTATTTTTCAGAGATGTTCCTTTTTTTTAGGGATGTTTGTATCAGTTTTTGATTATCAATATTTGATACGTTTTTAACTACAGAAGTCACTACTTGAAATCTAGTAAATATGGAGATAAAAAAGTTTGTGAGAATTTTATCTATTTAAATATTGGATTTTCACCGATTTCGAAATTGAAACAATGAAAACGAGAAAATGATTTTAAATTGCATATCAGAATGAAAGGAACAAATCAGACTAATTAGGTTCGGACCTAAATCATCTTCATCCACTAAAGAAGGAAACAATTCGGAATTAGGTAAAGATCATTGGTAAAAAAGAGATACAACCCAAATATCTCCATGGCACGATGCTGAAAAGTGCCTATATTTCGCTAAAGCCATCCTCTCCTCACTCGCCACCCTCAAATAAAAGCTGCCTCAACGAGACTCATCAACTCTCGTTATCATCTTTGACGGACAATATACAGTACTACAACTATCCAATATCGGTGGTAACTCAAAAATTTCATAATTCGAGTTGTTCCCTTATTCCACAATGGATGCGACATGGTTTTCCTCCAAAATCAAAATTCCCACTCGCATTTTGCGTTTGAAACTATTTTCAACAACTTTCGTTTCATGTCCGTCTGTCTGTGGTGTCTGTCCGTGAGTTCGCCAATCCTTGTAACGAGTCTATTCATACAGTTTTCATCCGAGTTCGACGAAGTTTTCAAGGAACTTGCTGCTTAAGCAAGTCCCCTATGAGTTTCATTCCTCTCAAATCAATACATCAGCCTGCCCGTGGAAAAGCGAAATCCCCAAACATAATTTTCTTAGATTCTAGCGGTCCGAACACGGATCCCGAATTCGGAAGGTATTCGGAGAATATTAGTCTATTAAACATACAGACATATCAATTCCAACACGACAGTATCATTCGTAGCTGCTGCAGATGGGCGAATTTAATCTCTACCTTTTTCCGGCAATTTCGATCATATTTTCTTGGAATGTTTGGGTTTGAATGTTGATGGGGATGTCTTATCTGCTTCATTGCTCACAAAATCAGAGCTTAGCGCATGCGCAACCGTTAAATCCATCACGCATAATTTCATCACTTTCTAATTTTTTTATCTTTCTCAAATTTGACAGTTAGTTGAGGAAAAACATTATTCTATCTGCTAGTATATTACCTAGCTCCTTTGACCTGCAATACATGGCGGCTCACCGTATGAAGGCGGGAACAATCCCCCCCGTCATTCCATCTACGTAATGAATCAATGTAATCAATCAATTGAATCAATGAATCAAGCATACATTCTTCATCTTTTAAGATTATAATCTTTTTATTATTTAAATAATTATTTAACACTTTTCAATGACCTATACATTCGTACGGAGAAGCGATATGCCTCACCCAATGAGCCCATTGTATTATTGCTTTATCAATAATTTCGGATGGTACCTAGGTAATTTGTTTTTCGACTAGTTTAGCACATTCAAGTTACAATGCTCCCGCTACTTGACAGAAGGGTTTTAAGAATATATCTTGTCGCATCTTGAGCTGCGATTCCGGATATCCCTGTGAGGTCCTTCATTACAGGCACCGAATGAAACCAGAGATAGGGGAAGGACCGCGACCTCCGCTGTCGCCAGTTCTGTCTTCCGCTTCTTTATCATTTTTCTCTGTCTCCCTCGTTCCATCCAGCTTCCTTCGGAGACACAAATGCGGGCGAAACGGTGGGAACAAGCACTGTGCTCCACGTGTCTTGAGTATTGTTTGCTCACTCGCTGGGTCGCTCATTTCGGAGATTTATTACTTCCTAGTCAACCAGAGTAGCACGCCTCTTGATCTCTCTTGGGCACAGGACATTCTCTTTTCTTTATCAAACTTTCCTCTATATCAATAATTATTTTTCACCTATGCGAAAAGTTGAATCGGCTGACGGGTTGACAGTTTATCGAAATTCAATTTGATTCCATCCGACAATTTGAGAAGTGTATCGAATAGGTATGGGTCAATAGTGAACTCGGTGTTTGTAATCTTTCTATATTTCCGCTCTGTTCGAGAGTGAAATTGTGTAAAACATTAAGAAACATATTCATCGGCACTAATGGAATCTATGTTCGTAATCAGTCTCAATCTTCTTCTGAGAACATTACGAGCGAAAATTACTTTCCACTCTGTTGGGAAAGTAAAATCCGCCAAAATAACTTGACGTCATCGAAATTACGTCACCCGCTACTTTTGGGAAAACTTATTGGGGGTCGTTTTCGGGCAGTACGTCCTGGTTATTCCACGATGCTAAATTCATGTCTCGAGCGAATAAAAATTTGTAAAATGAATACATTCATTAACGTATATGATATTTAACTACTTTTTTCGTTGGAAATAATGGTGGATTCTGTTTTATTTCCAGGTACGTCGATTTACAAAGAAATCTTAACAGTCGGATGGGAACTGTAAGCAGTAGTAAGCGATAGACATAATTAATCATTAAAGTACTTAATTATTCAATGAGTCACGACATGTTAACTTGATTTGTGTCAAATTATGTATCGAACACACTTAAATCTTACAAATTTCATTATCTGCTATTACATTCCCAAAGCCACGTTAACGGGGAATAACTTTCACTGCATTATGCTCTGCTATTTTTAGCTTTCTTACCTACCGCGACATAAAGTACAAAAGTAGCGAAACTACAGATATGTGAGGCGGTAAGGGCTCTGAAGGCTAACCTAGGATGTAGGGCAGACTGAGCTTTATTTCACTTTTAAATTCCTGACAAACCCTTCTAGTTCATGAGTTAATGAAAAAGGATCAAGAGAAATCCATGTTTGCAATGAGCCCAATTACCATCTCTTTACCCATTCCCGAGTTGTACACACTATTTGGAACGAGTGCGTCCCCTGATATGTCCCCTCCCAAGCAAAAGCATTTCTCCGAGACTAGAAAGTACAACAGACTGTAATCGCCCAGGAAAAAACGAACCGCGTTGACTCCCAGCTGCCATTCGCTGGAGAATAATGAATCACACTGTTCACGATATTAACACTACCACGGTTTCAGCTCATGAATCAGTCAACTAGTTTGTTACCCAACTTCACATCTAGATCATTCCAGAGCCTAGATCCCTTCCATGGAACCCCTACTAGTTTTATTGAAACAGCTAATTGAATTTGCTTGTACACCGTAAATATAACCTACCCGATACCCAATCCAAGGCCACCCATGTTTTAACCGTCAGCTACTACTCACTTATACAAAATATAGGTAGGTACCTATTACTGTTCATTAAAAATAACATTAATTTTTAACAATTTGACATTTACATGTCTTTGTTTTGGCACATAAACTGAAAAATCGTCATGAAATCTTGCTCACGATACCAATAAACAAAAGTTGGTAACTACAGTCCTTGAAATAGTAATACCAATAAACTGAAAAATCGTCACGAGAACTCTCTAAAGCTATACCAATAATAAGACATTTTGTTTTGGTTTATTAGTTACAACCATTTCCGTACTTCGACCGCTTCAAAATGATCAGTGAACAAACGCGAGAGTATCGTAAGCGAAAAAACGCTGCAAATTCTTTCACTGGGGTTTATTATTCAATTGGCTTGCGTTCATGATTAGAATTTCTGCTAAGCTTTGGAGTGTGCGTGTTTCACAGGTCATACAGCGATTATTGAATTTCAGGAGATATGCATAGAGCACGTAAATCTGTTCTCAACCAAAACACCTATTTGGATTGATCAGTTGATCATATTTGTGTGCTGGTGATCATATATTGAATAATATTGATATTATGATCAATAAATGTTTTTTCTCTCTCCATAAAACCAAGTGAAAGAATTTGCAGCGTTTTTATAGGTGTATTGAATTTTTTATTTCAGAGCGATTTTTGACAGAGAACTCGGTGTTTGAACGTTTAAAAACGTGAATTTTTCAAACGAAATCAGCGTTTTGACATGAAATAATGCCTGTGTTGTTGGATGAAAATGACGAGACGAAGGCGAAATAACCCCAGGATACCCAGATGCGTACAACCATGCGCGATGTGCGCATCCAAATGTTGCACATTATGTGTCTGTTTGTCGCGATGTCTGTAAACACATATACGTATAGTGGGTTAAATTTTCCACCTATACTGTTGGTAGTGTTGTTACGGTTTGAGGAAGTATAACATGTCCAGCGAATTGGCTGTACCAAAAAATCCTGATTGGGACCATGAAGACTTTTTATTAATACTGAAGAAGCTATAATTTCCACCAAGTCGCCCATAACTTCTATGAAACCCGATTCTATTAAGAAAAGTGCGAGGTCCATCGATATTGTTCATATATTTCCCCGTTTTGTGGGCCCCTTACCACCAGGTAAAAGTCTCTATGGAAATTTTTCAAGACGTAACGTTCGAGAATGGGGGATCAGTCGGGAAGCTGAACCACTAGAGCTGTCGTTCTTGTTGTTATTTGAAGGTTTGAAATTCAGAGTTGGCACGCTAACTGCAGTTAGCCGAGGCTGCATCCGAGAAAGGCGTCTTCTTCCATCCGTCCCTTGCCACTGGTCGTCGCGGCCGGCGCGTGCAATCTCCCCCGAGGCTTTTTACATACAGTCGTCCGTCCTACTTCCTACAAATCGATGGACCGTTACAAATTTTTCCTCGTTAGCGAGAAATGAAGCCCGTCAAAATTATACGATTCATCGACGGGAGCTGAATATAAATATGTGAAAATTAACATAATAGTTTTGACCTGAATATGAAGGAAACGGCCTATATTCATTGATTTTAGACTTCCCTGAGGACTAAAATTTCAAGGCATTCCTGGTGTAGATAATCCTTTTACATGAAGGTCTAGTTAGTTTTAATTCAATTAGTGAGAACCAGTTATTGATTTTTGCTGTTATTCAGCAGAATTAGGTAACGCGGTTCAAGTACCTGATATTAGGAAGTTATTGGAACAGTCTCCTTTATTTCGTCTTGTTTTCAACTAATATTAAGCACTGACTATTAGATTTGTAATATTTGCTCTTGTGTACAAGTTTGTGAAACATGCAAATCTCATCACTCAAGTACTTTAATTCTTATTACTGGAAGAAACATATTCTTCAGGTTACAGGGGTGCTAGGTAGTCAGCCATGATCTTTTAGAAATTCGTACAGCAGGAAATTTGTCACTACTCTAAAAACTGGATCGGTTTTCTGAATATGATAATGGTTAATTAAATAATGTTAGTTAAATATTGTCACCTGATAGAAAGTAATTAACTACCCTTCTAGCAAGAGTATTAATTTTCACGCAGACGATAAAAGTAAGATTATTAATGGTTGTTCATAAATTCTGCGTTTCTTATGAAGAAGGGCTGTTGATGAGCGATTCTTCAGCAAAAAAAGTTTAATCGAGGCTTACATCATTAAAGAAGTTTAAATTTACGTTGGGACCCCTAAGTACCCAGCGGGATTTTTCCGAAAATGAATCGAAAGTAAAAACACGGTCCTCCGTGGCCCTCAAAGAGGGTTGTAAAATCAAACGATTAAATATGGAACTTGCTTCAGCATGAAAGCTCATTCAGTCACTAAAAGTTGATCTTTTCTTATTCACCACCGGCTTCGTTTCGTTTTCCGAATTGATATGCACAAATATGACATACAACTGTTCTGTAAACAACTCTATGGATACAATTTAAATACAAAATATGGTTTATGGAGTACGAAACCCCAAGAGGAACATTTTTTGCTTCAGAAGATTGTGGGGGAGTAAGGCAATTCCCCACAAGTGCTGAATAATTTGCTTGTGTAAACTGAGAAATTCCTTTGAAAAGTAGCAAGTGAACATAATTTGATTTGGTGTAGTACTAGATTATTTGTTACGCTTTTTCATTTAAAAAAAGTGGCCAATTTTTGGATGATTGCTGGTGTCATTGTGAGGCACTTTTAGATTATGAAATTGCCATTATTTGTTTTGAGTAAACTTTCTACCGGTTTGAAGCTTATCCTAGTCGATTTTTTCGTTGAATATTACCCTCTGGAAGCTGACACTCCACTTGTCTATGTCAGTAGAACCTGGTTAGTCCATGTTTTTGGCAAATTTTTCGTCCAAAGAATCTATGCGTGTGAGGCGATTGGGCCGGCTGGACATTGAAATATAAAAAGGCAAAATTTGAGGGGGCTGTATAAACATTTTTGCTATAACATTACAAAGGCTAGTTACAGAAATGAACTAAAAGTAGTTAACTGACTCTGACCTTGGATCATGTGTTCCTGCAACAACAACAACAATTTTTTCATCTCCCTCACAAACTAAGAAAACTCCAATATTTTACTTGTAGCTCCATCACCTTGTTGGTAAATTCCAACATCATTTCATACTTGCATGATCCTAATGTTCACAATCAACCCCTGCTCATTGAGCTTATACAGCCGATGGAGGGGTGATAGTGATTAATCGTTGTCTTCACTATTTCCATGTTCTTTTTTGTTTGTTAAAACTCTGTAATTTTGATTTGATTTCGTGATGAGACGGGATTTATTGATTCATTCATGTCATCCTCCACCTACTAGAATTCCTTTTTTTCGAGCTTTTTTGTTCGATTGAAAATGCAGTCTAGTTTGAATGTGTTTATTACAATGATTATAAGTGTGAAAATATAAAAACCGGACATCAGGACGCATGCGTTACTTACCAATATGTTTCACAGTAGAACTGACAAGTATTGCCCAGGTCCACACCCACTAGGGAAACCTGCATTGTCCCGTTGGCGTTGGCTCATTAAACAATTCAAAAGCACATTTTAAATGGTTATAAACGTGAATATCTTTTGGAGCATAAATTGTTCTAGATTTAAGTTGCCAGCATTTTCAATTCATCAACCCAGAGGGCACAGCCACCTTCCAGAAGACCACGAATCATAAAAGCATCAACGTGGACATTAATTAGAAAGCGACAAAAATCTGGCCTTGGGTCTTCATAGTTGCTTGTTAATCAGACTTTCACCTCTTACGGGCAAGCTGCAGTCCTTGTAACTTCGTGATTCTCGAGTTCCTCTTATCCAGTTGTAATCACACTCTACGTTGCGTTACTGGGAGTGCCGCCTTTTGCTTTCAATGACGTTACCTATATTATAAAGAAACTTTGCAATGCGTACTCGAGAACTAAAATCCAACTTCAGCTGATGCATTACCTGAAAGTTTCATGTCATTTGTAATAAATCGAACGTCCTGTTTCTGTATCCAACTTGTCGATACTTGAACGAAGACGACAGCCGGTGGCCGTCAGTCCGCATGTCCGTGGAGTGGTAGTTTGTCGAGAGTGGTAGTTTGTTCCTGATCACAGCTTTTATTCAGTGTCTGATTAACAGGAACGCTTAGCTGTTCAGGCTTCTTCAGCCTTTGACAGAGATTAATTTGACAGACTTCTCCTGTTATCACGAAAAACTTAATACGGTTACATTCCAATGTATTGTAATGTATAATGTATAAACCAAAGTCTAACCTAGATTTATACGTATAAAATTTATACAAACTCTATATTAGGGTCAAATCAAACTAAAAAATGATTTATAGGGTTTGGTGGAAATTGATGAAAAACCTCACTGAGTCGGTCAATCGTTGAGAGTTTTAATTAATTATCGTTATTTAATTGTCCTACGGTAGGAGAACAATGATAAATTCTAGGGCGGATTAGTTAGTTCCACGATTCTGGCACACGTCTCAATGTTAGACTAAAGCTAAATTTTAGAACAAAGCCTGTGTTTCACCAAAAAACATCGTAAAGTAAATGAGAAAGTGTTGATGATCTGCTATTAACTCCATACGAAATCAAAAGCACTTGGTACTACTACCTACTTGTTGAATGTTCCTAGAATGATTGCCTGTGCGTCGTAAATATCTGAATGGAAGCGTTTAATTTATTGTCAGTCGTCTGATAATTGAATTAAAATAATCTAGATATCTATGAGATAATTTTGCTAAACAATCAACATTAGAATAAAAGAGTACCACATAAATAACATCAGAAGGGAACTATTTGCCGTCGCTACAGTCCTTCGGGAAGTATTGGAGTGTTCAAATTTTGATCTGGAAACGTGTTCACCTTTGAAAGAACATATTATTGTATTTACAAACCTAAAGGTACCGCCAATTTCACGACTACTTGGAACCTGTCTCAAATTTCGATAAGTGCCAACTATCTCCTGTGTATTGTATGGGATAGTAAAGGTGTGCATCCAACTGACCGTAGAGCTTATGACACGATTCCACCCTGTGCTCTTTCTTTTTCTTAAGTCCATCAGTGAGGCATTCACCTGGACTCGCTAATTTCCATTCCTTCCGCAAGTAGATAACGATGATTTGGATGCAAGAAAAAAATTTAGAAAGGCGTGAAGTATTGCATTGCCAAGAACTATCATGCGTTAAAGAAGTACAAAGGTAGTAAATGCACCTGCATGAATTTTGATGACCCTAGTGGGTACTGCCCCTCAAGTAAGGGAACCCAAAAAACCTTTCTAATAAACGTACTCTGCTAGAAAAAGAGGAATGTTAAACATTTGTATTAGTTATTACTTAGGTTTAATTACTTTATTATTAATTAATTAATTTTTTTTATGAGAAGGTTTCATTTATTACGGAGTTGCTCATGAAAACAAACACTTTCATATAGAATAAAAATAAATCAATCGAGTTTTCCCGATTAAGGGAATATTGAAGTTCCCTGCTGTATCAATCATCCCAAGGTGCTAATCTGATCGTTTGGTAAACATCCAAAGACATTGCTAACTACCTTTCACCACTGATGACCTTTAGGTTAGCAGAAACTTTCTCGTTTGTCTATAATTCTCAGGATCTCGTGTTTCTATTCTATAGTTGTAATTGAAGGCATTGAGATGCTCGAAGTGGATGGACCAATAGGAATATGCGTACAAGACGGAGTTTTGTCCGAGGCAATAATGAAAATTCCAAGTCGATTATAATTTTCGATTCTATTGAAGATTCAAACGTTGACGTAACTTGTTTTCGATCCCACGAACGTCGCGGGACTTCCACAGCTTGCTGTTCTATTTTGAATCCGTACAACCTGAAGGATGCGTAGCTGCATTATGTTGGTGGGCTCACACCGTTTATTTCCATATCAACAATGTCTGAAAACAAAACTTGTAGTGCATTTAAAAGTACTCGTGATCGCTTTTAGATTGCATAAATGTGATTGAACTGTTGGAAATTTTATTTTCTTACGTAATATAGATTTAAATTTTTTGTGGGCTCTAAATGTTAATTTTGTATTGTTGAGCGGTATGATGGAGTTGAAATAATTTCTTTGAATACGCTTTAAGGTATTTTAGGTCTATTATTACCAATAATGAACTTTTTAAATCGTTTTTGCGTTTTAAGCTATGTAGATTTCGAATATTTAATGTCCGTCCACTGTACGGGCCATAAAAAGCCTCAGATTTGATGTAAAAAATCCGTCCTTTCACGTATGGACTCCGCCTGGCTCCTAATTGGTCCTATATTCCTATAATTGGGGTCCTGATTGGTGGCATTTTTCTATCATTCTTCTTTGATTCTATTATTCGTGTATGATTTTTGATTTAAAGAGAAGGATGCTTCTTTCTTCTCCTCAAATGGATTGAACCTCTGGAGAATCCGTTGTGGAGTGTGTAAAGGATCAACCGTGATATTCGGTCTACTCTCAGCCACATGTTTCACCAGTTACCCGCTAAGAACATTAAGGCTTTGCAGCCCGACCGTCTACCTCATCGATATTTCAAATGTTGAGCGAACGGATGATCGTACAGTAACCCAATTGGTCTCGTTCGATTCACGAAACTAATTTCTGTCTGAACCAAACAAAAAACTACCCTATAAGTATATGATTTTAGAGCTAAATTTGGGAAATTTTGATTCATTAGTTTCGGAGAAAAGCTTTGGAAATGTTTATCGTTTTTTGTTTTTATGTCCCCTCAATAGCCCAATATGTACAAGTCTCAGGTGATCCCTTCCTAGGATGTCCGGGTTAGGGTGTCCCCAATCTCCGGGTCAGATAAACAGGAATGAACTGCGATAGTTATCCCGCTAGATGCACTCTACCCGTTGAGACGGAAATGACACAGAAGGTTGATTTGATTCATCTACGGGTCTGTAGCTAGTCAGATAATGAAAACAAACACAATAACACCTTTTAATCTCATAACGGTTAATAAAATCAGCATGTACCACTGCCCTCGTTTCCAGACCGATTGCTAGTCCGTCTATGTCTTAATTCATAAACCAACTCGAAGTAGCCGTGTTTTGCATTTGCCAAGTATGACCAAACACTGTTCTCGTTATTAGATTGGTCCCCCATTTTTAAAACGAGGACAAGTATCGGACTTCGTAATAAAACTATTGTCTATGCGTTCTGATGTTACAGAATATCTGTGCGATATGTCCTAGAATTTCACTGTTGAGACGGAGGGTTAAAACCTCCATTGATCTAAAAATGTGTGAGCCTACTAACAGATAAAATGATCCCCACCTATTGAGTTCGAATGAAATACCTCCTGAACCGTAGGAAACTGCCGTACCCACGCGGCTGTGGAGAAATGTTGATCTAGACGTAAAATTGTCCTCTTGTCCGTTGTAAACCGGTAGGTTCACCTGATCTTCGCTAGACACCACAGATGCTGTGGCATCACTTTCTTCCTTTGGCTGCTTCTAGTAAATAGTCTGAAAAATGTCGTAGTTTGTAACACGGTTTGTTGTCATCATCTTGAGATTACCTTCTGCCATCCTTCGCGAATTAGTCAGTACATACATTGTAAGACAATTTGTCTAAAATGGGAAATTTAAACCTACTATTGTACACACAATGTAGTATATTATGTTTCAGACACGGAAATGTACGCCAATCCAACCAAAAACCAACCAAGAAACCAAAATTGTTCAAAAAAAAAAAAAAAAAAAAAAAACTTAAGTTGTGTAGATACCTAAGAAAAATTTGATTTTCGTCGTATTAGAAGAATCACTCATCTTCAAAATAAACTAGTCGCAAATGATACGGTGAATATTACACCGGAATCACTATATCCACACTTAGTCGACTTTGAGTGTGTTTGGCAGAGGCTGCCAACCGCAAGTGATCATTTTCTTGCGGCGCCGTTCCTGTTTTCTTCTGAGAAATCCGCCTTATTTCGTACCTGCATTCTACAACGCACGCATAATGACTGTTTCTGATCCAAAACTACCAATAAAAGTAATGGGTTACACTTTTAAATCAATTTCGACGGTTAAATCATCATCAGTAAAAAACATGAAGTGAAGGTACACCACAGAAAGCACATCTTAAACAGGTTTAGGTGAAAGGAGATAGAATCCTATTTTCTCAGGGTAGTGAAAGGGATGGAGAGGACCAACCAATGTCACTTAAGGCTTGCAAAGTGCAAGGGGCAGAAACAGTAACATTAGGGAGAGGGGAAGCCAAACTTACTGCATGAATGAACCCATTAATTTTCCCAGCACATCCAACTTAACTCGCTTCTGGCAAAAGTGAGTAAATTCTACATATTGCCTGTTTGTCAAATCAAAAATAAAGCTACGATTGGACTCACTCAAAAAACTTCCAAAGGCAGAATCACCTTTGTTGTCCTTGAAATTATTGAGTTCACAACGTTAAAAGATATTGAATATTTTGTGTATCAATTTCAGAATGTTTTTCGTTGATTCATACATGGGTTTGTGTGATTTTTCGTATGATCTTTACCTCGTTCATACGATGTTCAATTGTTGCCGTCTCCTTGTTTTCTCGTGTGCCTTTTGTGCTAAGTGCCACTTTCGGGCTTTGTCCATATAATAACTGGCCCTGGAGTACGGTTCCGGCCCATCTTACTTCGTCATGGAACGCGATCATTTATGAGCCACTCGTCACGCCGCTGCGGGAGAACGAACACCTTTTGTAAATAGGCCTATTCTGTTATAACTAGGTGAGAGACTCGGTAAGCCCCTTAGTGGTATTACAGGTGCTAAGGAGCGTCCCTGAGATGGTTGTTTCCCCGCTGGTCGTCGGAGGTCGCGAGTCTGACGGATGATTAACCTTTCGCTTGACCCGACTCAAAGTAGGGAAGATGTACCCGACTGTAAACCACGAACTGTGGTCATTGAGGTTCGGGATCGTAGTCTTCTTGCACTTCCAAGGCCACAACTTACCAACTCTCCCCCAACTGTCAGGCAGGTGCTTTTATTAGACGAGCTGTCAATTGGGTACAAGACTAGGTACTACACCTTCATGGCTATTTCACAAAAACTGTGAAAACACTCTCCTCTCCAAGAAATAGACAAATGAAGGGTAAACTTCAAATTATCACACAAAGGTTTATTATGTCTTTATCACAACAACCTTTCTAGATGAATCACTGATATATGTTTATTAGACGCAGTCAGTGGTAAATAATATAAACTCTGCCCCCGAGGCTCCATACCTTGTTGAGTCCACTGAAGCCGTAAAAATGCACCATTTCAGCGAAAACATTGATAGATAATGTCAATATATTTAAGAACGAAAAACAACAAAAAAATTGTAAATTAAATGTACGCTACGGCTTGACGGCCATTGGGCGGGGGACGGCCGTCACCGTACATAATACGTACGAGTATGTTATATCTGTGGTTCTACGCTTAATTACATCCCAGCTAATTAATCATTTTATATTATTATTATTAAATTGAACATTCATCAAAAAAGCATTACTTACATCTATAGCATCAGACAAGTTGTATTACAGTATCAGTATTTTTATCACAACAGCTTTTAAATTTTTAATATTACATCCTCTCACATTCATACCATTCGTCATCCCCTTATTATAATATTCCATTCATTGTTCCATATTTGCTTGAGCATTTGAAACGTATTAGTCGGCCACAACTCACAGCGACACCGCTGTTTGTTCTGAACACCGCTGCACTAATCAAAATTGAATTCATCAATTAGAAACTTCCTATACGACCATGCTGCTCCATAAAAATGATTTAAGTCACAGTTGTGTTCGTCTTCATTGAGGATCTTGATGACTTCCTGGGTGGACAGCTTTAGTTTTCTCGAAAATTGGGATCTCATACTACTGAGAATGGTACATCTACCCAAGAAGTGCTCTGTGATCTCTTGCTCCCCAAGGTTGCATACAGTACATAGCTGCACAGCATCCTGATTCCATGGGCAACTGTTCAGTGGAAGGAACTCTCCTGGATGGATATAACTGGCTCTTTTATTGAGTTGTTTATACAGGAGAGGAAATTGTGCCTGATTTGAAAGCTCAACCATTTTCCAAGTTGAAGTTTTATTTGTCTCAGAATTCTTGCAGACATGTCACTCCACTCTGCAGCAGAACCCTCAAAGCTCAAAGGGTATGCCGTGCTTCATGGCCAAGGTGCTCAACTCGGCTGCCCAACCAACGTTTTTGTGAAGCCAAAACTCGGCTGACTCTAGAGAATGGAAGCGATGTAGCGTGCATTCAGTGCCAAGGTGTGTGGAAAGATCACCTCAACTCCAGTTCTCAGGAAGTGGAAATAATTGGGAATGTTCTTAGGAAGGCTAAAGAACTTCTTGAGAAAGAATCTCTGTATCCTCCAGTTCATCAAAACCAAACATCCCCAAACTTGAGCGGAGTAGCGAACGGACGCATGGAGTACGGCCTCAAACACCTCGAATTTCACCGGTAGTGAGATATTGCCAGAAGCCAAAGCCAGAGGGGATGCCAAACCGAATTTATGGAAAATTTAGCCACCTTGAACTTCTGTTTGAAGTGGAGTTTCAGAGAGGGATTGTGCGTTAATTTCACCCCAAGGTAGGATTGTTCAGCACGTTAGATCGATTAGAAACGAAATCTGCCACTAGGTCTTCCAGCTGATCACTGATCTCCTTTCCTAATAGTTGACTTTTAGATGTCCAAAGATAGTTGGAAGACTTCATCCTAAATATAATTCCGTGATCACCAACCTTTTCTAGTCAATTTGTACGAAACAGAAGCTGATTTCAAAACTTGCAGCTTACGAATCTCTGCACGTCAGACCATGGGTCATTAGAAAATCCTCGATTTACTCAAATTATCACGCTATCATTTAAATATTTGCTTTCCAGGTTGAGTAGGACACAAAATATCGCTGGGGCTCACTTTGCTGGTTAGAAGCTCCCTCGTCAGATTTTAGATGTCCCACATAAGCCACGATTCACATTTCAGCCTTCTAAGTTGTTTGGCACAGAAAATGCCTTTAGATTCACTCAGCTTATCCACTATTAAGTAGGACGAGAATGTCAATACCTACAATGGTGCAATTCGATTTTTTGTTCCATGTATTTTGAAACGTAAAACAACAATTTTTGAGGTGATTCAAATGTTTTTCGTGGCTGATTTATCTTCGACAATAATAAAATGAAACACTGTAAATATTGCATGTAATAAACCGATTGTTATGTATTCGTCGTAACGATAGCCCCTGGGAGGTTTGTATATAGCTACTCTCTCTTCCTCTCTCTAAAACATTAGTGGCACAAGAACACAGGACATTATTTGAAATAGGTTGCAAATTATACCGATTACATATAATTTACCTTTCAACAGCTGCATAATTATATATAACGCCTCCATGAAGTCTTGAGTGATCCTACTTTTTGTCACTTTTGCTCTCAACGGTATCACCGATTTCGAATCAAGTTTTTTCGAAATGAGGACAAACCTATCTTATTAAGTGTAATTATAACAACAAAACGAAACCACCGTAAACGTGTTTGCCTTCCCCTAAAGGTCATTTTTACATTTAAAAAAATATTTTTACTTCTTTCAGAATCAATATTTTTTCGAGCTAATCACAATTTTCGGAACGCTAATCACAATTTTTATTGAATACTATTAAATATAACATTCCACAAAGAAGCCAAATTTTTAGTGGCCTTTTAAATTTGCGGTTGTGCTCAAGGTATTGTTGACCTGGAAGTACTACCTGATTAAAGTCTAAGGTGATTAACTTTTCTGTTGAGCATGTACAATGCTTGACGTTCAGCCTGGAAAAATGAGATTCACGTTGTGATGCCAATATGTACAATCCTGGAGAATGACTGTATTTATGACAGCATAGTAGAATGATGGTATTTTGTTGGATTTTCTTGCCCGTAATAATTACAATAAATGAATGAGATCGAAATGGGATGAAACCGTAAACGTTAGGTAGTTTTGTTACACGGTGAGGGTCTGTTGATAGTTTGGGTTTGGATTTAAGGTCCTTAGCAAAAGAAACGGGGGTTAAAGTTATGCCCGGATAATATGAAAGGGAAGGTTTGTTGCGATCCATGTGTCATCATTCATGTGAAATGACATGAGACGAATTTTATTCAGTTAATGATGCAAGTAATACAGCTATGAACAGTGATCGTTCATGGATATGCAAACTGCGCACGTGCGCAATCGTCTTGTGTGCATGTTCAGAGTTTGTATGTAATCTCATTGAATGTTTCCGTCATGAAATCCGCCATATTTTCTCGGTAGTGCGGGCCCGCATCTTGCCCGTAGCAGGAATACTCCAAACATCCTCAGACCCCCGACCGGAAACGTTACGCCAGACGGTCTGCGCGCAGCGGCGGTGGCGGAACAAAATGTGTTTCATCGGCTCAAACATCACTCGCCAAAACCGCGCTTGCAAAAATTCTTGTGTTGCCGAGTAACCGGTGAGCAATCTTCCCTTTTCAGGCGTCAGACCCACCCGAACTAAACGGCTTCCACGGTGAGTGGGTTCCTGGTCAGCTCGATTTATTGAATTCTCCTTTTTTAGCCTTTTTATCTCTGTCTGAACTGTCTGCCGGTCCGTGATCATTGGTAATATTGAAAGGTTTTTCTCGCTTGTCACACCGTTTCATTGGTCCGGCTTTCAGTCGTGAACTAGGCATCATGAATTATAACGCAATTTCTGCTAGTTTTTACCACTCTCATACCATACCAAAATAATTTCAGTATTTTCAAGAACAACCTACGGAATAGAAAATCAATTCGAGTTTTCTGCTTCCTGACATCACTGTAAGAAACTTGTAACAGTTCCTGGAACTGCTACCCGAACGCGGACCGATACTTCATCGGCCCCGTCCCCGCGAACGCGCCTCTTGGAGGAGTTATATATTGGTGACATATATCACCCACCATAACAATGACTGTATGAACTGCATTTAGTGCTGTTTACTTGTCAAAAATACTTGAGGATTATGCATACTAATAATTTCTTGTTGGGAATACATTTTTTAATTACCCAACACCAACATTTTTACAGCCAGATGCTCCATATACCTAAATTTACCCGTTGCTCATCAACTTCTCCAAAAAATGTTTATTGATCATATTGGTAAACTAGATATTTCGGGATGGTTTTATTTAGCGTGTTCAAGTCACCATATTTTGCTTCGTTATGCCAAAGATGAACTGAGTATTAGCACGGGAGATTGAGAACGTTTTTTTCTGTAGTTTTTGTAATGGAATTGCTATTTGTTCCTAATCGTTTTTCACAGTTTCGGTTCCATGTATGTACGGTTTGTTTTCCACAACTCAATAGCAATACATTTTTTATTTATTTTTTTTTTCTTCAAGAATTGTGTGGGTTAGCTCCTAGATGGTCGTCATAAGCCTGCCTTTCCGATGGAAGCGGTTACGAAAACGGAATCGTGAATTTCAGCAAGGATATAAAAGTTTACATCATTTTAGTTTAGATTGTCTTCATCATTTTATTGGTAGTCAACTACTGATTTGATATTACCATGTTTAAGTGAGTGATGATGCTTTAGTTAAGTATTGGATCGTGGTTGTTGGTTTTCCACGTCACTCAATACAATACATTCAATCCACCCTTATTCATTCAATAAGGGTTTCGTTGGTGTTTCCTTAAATGTATTGATGAATGGATATGTGATTGTTTGAAATGTCCCAAAAATACATTCATGAGAACAAAGTGAACGTAACTATTCGGCCACTCCTTTCTAACAGAACAAGGTCAACTTTTCCCTATTCAGGACTAAGATATGGAAGAAAAAGTAAACTCCTACTTATCTTGAGACTTACAACCTGGCTTAGAAACGGTTGTCGAACCGTGAAGATGTCCCAGTCTTCTCCACTTCGAAGTGGCTGAACGGTATTTTGTGACAACTCCGTTCCAAATAAAACGAGGTTTGCTCATGATGGCGACCTGAATCTCACAGAGAGACAACCCGAGGTTATTCCAGTTATGAGCCCCAAGTATGACATGTGTGAGAACCGAAAACAAAGCAGTTAGTTGTGAGGGGACAAAATGCAATCTCAGTCCTTGGGAATAATTGATCAAATCTAGATGATCGCCTTTTTGGGCAGTTCGAAGAATCGTCTCGGAGAAACAAATTGCGTTGTGGGAGGTTACCATTAGTAACTACGGATGCAGGCCTACTTACCAGACACTTGTTGTTGTATAGGTAAGAACTTCCTGAGGACAAATGAATCTATGAAATAGTTGTTGAATTTCTCTTTTGTGACTTTTATTGAAACTGAAAATAACATACATTTTGAGTAACAATATTTCATTCCGCAACTTTAAACGCACGAGTTGGAGAGGTATACATTACCTCCTCCTTTTGTTTACCATGCTTGAAATACACGGAGTTTATCGCACTACTTTTGGGATTGTACAACCCATTCCTCAAGGTTCTTTCTTTTGAAGTTCAACTGAATGTTGGAAGAAATTGACCATTTCCGGCTTCTCGTGTCCTGCTCGTAGCCTCCCTACATAATTAACTATTGTTTCGTAGACATTCTCAATCCTCATTTCTTGACGGATGTCATCGTTTCGTTTATAGTAAGGATCGCTAGTACTTGGTTTTGAGAAGTTTATGGTTTTTTTAAATGGATTTCTCTCGCTCAGCCCCGAAATTGAAGCCCATTGGTCAAGAAAATCTTCTTATATATTAGCAGCTCGTTGTGGAGTGTAAGGCGGGAATTCCTTTCGAACAGATAGTACACTTTTGATTAGTGCATTTTAAATAACGCTTTTTATGATATGGCCAATTCCTTAAGTTTGTGTATACTTCTTTGAAAATGATAGAACCATTAGATTTAAAATTCGTTTTATTACTTAAAGGAATACAAAAATCATGTTCTTCATGTAGATGTAACGAAGGAGTCAGGAAGGAGATAGGAAAAAAACGGGAATTTCATAAGCTTGTTAGAAGGATATCCCGTTCGCGCATGAGCAGCACCTACTGTACCTAGGTAGTGTTAACATCTTTTTAAAAATATACGTGAGATTATTAGATCTAATTTTTTCCAACTCTCCTCCTGACTAGACCACTAGGAGCTGAGAAAATTAACGTTTAACGAATTAACGTTTGCTCATGCGCATTGATTTTTGAGCAACCATCCATTGTTGCTTCACAGTTGGCCATCAAAAGCATAAACCGCACATTTTCTGAAAATGTCATCGAAAACGAATAAAAACTGTAACAATGTAGCTTGTAACGAGGATTCGTGGACACGCGGCAGACATAAACTGACAGACACGAAATCAGAGTTGCACCGAATTGTCCGAAGTGCAAGTGGAAATCGATTTTGGAGAAAAGTAGATGAGTCCCATCCCATCCCCCGAAGGTGAAAACAAAACGAATCCATGAAGTTCGTATCCCTTACCTTCTAGAAACTTGAAACCAAATAAATTCGCATTGCAAATCCTTGCAGAAATTGTAAGGGAATTTTTTGTTTGTTTACTACTAGCGCATTTATCTTACGTATTATCACACATCAAATGAAAAGGAAACGGTGACATGTAATGTTGCATCATAACACGGCTGTGGAGTTAAATAAACACTGTCATTGTAAAAGGTTGAGCTTCTTTTTTTAATGGAAAAAATACTTTCTTCTACTTCCAGAGATCTATAAAAGTGAGAGGATATCATTCCTAGGCGTATTGTCTCATCTTCTCCCACGAGACAAGTTACGGAAAGGGGAGCTTTTTTGAGTTCAACAAGCGAAGTAGGTTTTCTTTCTTATTCCATCAATGATGATGTTTTTTTAATTTTTGCTTTCTCGTGGAAGTAATGGGTTAGAGTAAGAAGGGGAACGGTAGTACTTATCCCACTATACTAGAACTAATAAAGTCTTGAGATATGTTGAATGCATATCAAGAAATTCTCTTGTTGAAGTTTTTCTGTTTTTTTTTTCTGGTTGAAAGTGAGGGGGAGTCGTTGAATACGGTTGACATCGGAGGAGAATGTGACGTTTTCCCTTTTACTCGAGAACGGCTGAGGAAGATGAGCCAGGCATCCTCTTAGCGATGGAAGCAACTGCCCTTGCCGAAGTTCTATTCCAAATAGTATTATTATATTTGGCAAATACCTATTAACCAAGTTATAAAGTCACTGTCCAGCACCATTATACCAGTATTGCCATCGTACTACCATATTTGAAGAAACTTTCATTGTTCCAATTTGATGTAGGCTGCGTATGGGGTGGAGTACAGGCTCCTCCCTCCATCCAAAACAGCTGATACTGAAAAGCGGACGCTTTGTTTTCACTTTCGGGAGATTAAAAATGTTTTCCTTCAAAATCAAAACTTCCACTAGCATTTTGCGATTTAGACCATTCAGAAACAACTGTGTCTATCTGTCTGCCTATCCGTGTTCCTGCATATCCGTATAACAAGTTCCCACAGTTTTCGTCCGATTTTGAAGAAGTCTTCAGTGAAACTGTATGCAAATCTGTAGATGGTCCCCTGCGCGTGCGTGAACGTGAAATCCTTGTAACACTCCTAATTCATACAGTCTTCGTCCGATTTTGATGAAATCTTGAGAAAATTTGTAGGGTTAGGGGTTAGGATGTTGATGGTCCCATATGAGTATCATCGCTCTGAAATCAGTATGCGCAAGGTTATATTCCACATTTTTAGAGAATATCTAAAACATTTCAAAATATGTACGCGATCGTGTAATCTAGTCAAGGAAGCTACGTGCCGTACACAACTTGCCAGACGTTTTGATGTTGGGTTAACCATAACAAATGTCTACTGCATGATGGAAGTTTTCTCATTCAGAAAGAATTAAGGAGCTATTTTGTTGGGCTATCTATTCCCCAAAACCATTATTCTCCAAAAATTTCTGAGTGTACTTGTCAACACTCATAAATGTTTTGACTTTTTCACTACATAGTTTGGAGATCAATTCCTAGAGAAGCAAGAAGAAAGTTTCCTGTAAGAAAATTATTGACTTCATTTTTGTCAATTATCTCAAGTTGATTAACAATTATCTATCCCTTGTCTTGGAACCACTTTCGATTCCAGAAAACGGAATTTTCGCTGTCCTCACTGGACAGTGCTACACTGGGTTCTTTAGGTGTTAAGTTCCTCATCAAGAATAGAATCCAGGAGTTTGAGAAGAGCAGTGCATCTTCTCGCACCTCCCATTTCAGTCTCGAAACATGACCTTATATGGTCACGAAGTGATCCATCATTCTGATCCGGCTTCGTTCGACTCTTCCATCATATAACGGGCGAATTTCGCCACGAGGAGCGCACAAGGCGAAATAGACCCGAGAATATCCTCCTCGCATCGCTTAAAAGTTTAAATCAGGTTCATCGGTATCGGTAGATATTCCAACTGGTAACTGCCGACTGATGATTTCGCTCTGATAGAAAACGAAATGCTTCTGTAACCTTCGGTTTTTGAAACCCCGTGTGAACGAAGTGAGATAATAGAACTCCCACCTAAATAGATAGTCTGATCGCTTCAATGCATCACCTAAAGCACCTACCTCGTAGTTGTGAAGTAGGTAACCGCGACCTTCCGTTCCCCCAGACTACTGAGAATAGATGATTTATTTAGATGGTGAAGGCTAACGTGGATGAACAAAACTATTGAAGTTGTTAGTGTTTATTGTGAAATCGCTCGTTTTCATATTGACTCTAGGATTTTGAAATAAATAACGTCCCGTTTTATCCACTTCGTACTGTAGGTCAGTCTTTATTTAATAATAACATGATTGCTGTTATTGAATTTCGATTTCCAACGAGAATACGCTGCCCATTCTAATACATGGGTTTATTTTTTAAAATAGTACGTGGGTTTATTTTTTTAAATAATTGTGGGGCTTGTCGGGTTACTTTTAGGTTCTGAAATTGCGATTATTTGCTGCGGGTTAATTTCTTCGGATCTAAGACTTATCCGAGTCTATTTTTCGTCCGAAATTGCTAGGAAATGACAACTCAGTAAAAACCCCAAAAAAACACGTTTTTGACCAGTTAATCCATACGCTTGAGGCGATTGGGCTGGCCGGACATAAGGTCCAACTATACCCCGAATGGAGTCAATGTGCATTATTAATTTTCTCAAGTTCTTGAAGAGGGTGAAATAATTACCCACTCTGTGTTCAAGTCGCTGCCGGTTTTGAGTTCAGAGTCCAAAGCTATTCTGTGCTAAAAATGTCTCTAGGTTATCTCGCCTATCAATCACATCAGCACTGGGACAAATTGCGAATGGAGCAGCTCGCTCGGTGTGCCCTGCGGTCGAGGACTCCGGGAGCTCGGTGATGAGAGTGGGGTTTTTTAAAGCCTGAGAAACAGGACTCTCCGGGAGGGAAGACGGGAATACGCGGAACGGCGGGGAAGTGAGGTACAGCCGACAGGAATGCATCCAGACTTACCTGCCTCGAGGTCGACTCCCTTCGCTTCTTCATCCCGATTGCCATATGAAGTTGAAGATGAACAACTCCTTCGGCAGGAACATTCAGGGCTAGATTCAAATACAGACCCCGGTGCACAATTAACAACGTGTAAAAGATACTAATTAATAGCATGGTATGAAGAGTAAAATATATATATTTCATAAGGATAACGCATTACTTAGTCTTTCTAGGCAGATCACTAGTCTACTTAGTCTACTGTACATTATGTCATTTCTGCGCGCTTGTGATTATATTCCAGAGTATGAAACCTCTAAGTTTAATGGATGATCTGAGCTATACCGCGTGGCGATCTCCCAATCTTTCATTTTTTATATATAAATTTGATTCGGATTTCTACGTCCACTTCCGAGTGTACCTAGGTTGTTCTCTGGTTGCACCGTTCAGTTCTGGCAATGTTCCACGAAGGAGGATTATCTAACACAGAAACAATTAACACTTCCATTCCATCACCTCACAAGTGGTTCAATCAGGTTAAGTGGAATTACCTTTATAAGTAGTTCAACCTGGATGAATGGAATCACCATTACCAGTGAAATATCTTAGATAAATCGTTCAACCTGAATAAGTGACATAACCTGGATAAGTGGTTCAAGTAAGTAACTTAAATATTTTTAATAAGTGGTTCAACCAATTCCATGAAGCACATTAATAACTTTTTGGGCTGTTTGGTCGTGGCGAAAGTATATACCATGCTAATATGTGTTTATTTATTGCTTTTTTCAATGTTTTTTTTTTCGAGAATGCAATTTTCAAACTCGGACGTCACATGTTGCTGAACCTTTGAAAAATCATGAAAAGCTAACCACTCATTGTCAGGAAAGTTCGGATGGTGACATAATTCTCATGAAGAAATCTACCATAATTTTAAAATACCAATGGGAACTCCTTATAGTTGGAATAAATATTAAAAATATTTATAAATTACGGGGTGTCAGAGTTCCATGGTGGTCAACAATTTTCATTTTTCATCTGTCACCTGCTGGTTTCCCGGTAAAAAGGAGATAGGACCGTCCTTGCCTCGCCACTACCCACTGATCCACCATTCACTTCCTACGCTCACCGCTCTTCTAGACATTCAACTACCTAAGGAGCTGTGACAATATGGACTATCCGCCTGTTGACGATGTACTTTGCATTTGTATTAGGAAGAAGTGGATACCTAATTCAAGTACTTTCTGAATGACCTCTAGCTGCTTTGTTGTGAAGGAAATGGGTGAATACCGTCAAAGAAGACATATGTTACAATGACACCTTGAGATTTTGTAAGAGTGGGTGAGTTATCATAAATATGTTGTTGTGGCACCAAGATTCTTAACAAAAACAGTATATGCACATATCGCACAGGGTCCGGAGGAAAGTACGGCGATTTTAGGGTGTGTTATTTGACAAAAGGGGGTGCCAATCTACCTAGATGACAGATAAGGGAGGAAGTTGAGTCGATTTTTTTTTCTGTGGGGTATCGAAAAGCTCGTGTTTTATTAACAAACCACTCACCTTTGATCAATTTTCCAATGCAAAGACCCGCGATATGGGAGCAATTCCGAGCAACATGCTGAAACGATTAATGGCCATCTTCACAACTAGATCGCAACTGGTCACAATGAGAGTGTGGAAAAACATGGCCAACACTCAGTTGACAGTTATTAATTATTTGATATGCTTTTTTCATGTGACTAAGAAATTCCAAACTTACAATACGTATTAATAAATGAACTTTGGATTCCATCGAAAACTCGGCTTATGACGAATTTACAGCGCACAAATTTCGGGGTTCCCTTCTCCGTCCTAAGAACGTCGGATTAACATTCGAATTAGGTGACGTGCTTAGCACTGCCCTAAAAATGAGTTCTGAAATGTCCTGTGGGGTTAGTCAACCCCATTTCCTATTTGAAGTCAGTTTTCATGTTGAACCCTGCACGCCTGATCTCCCCCCCCCCCCCCCTCCTTCACTAAAGGCTTCAGCCATTTTCCTGTTTAGTACGTTCAAGATTTCTATGTAGAGTAGAAGTTTCTTGTGTCTGGGGTTTGATAAACCCCACCAGGGAGTTAACCGGCAGTGTATTTCCCTACAGCCCCTAATTTGTTTGCTCCTTATGCGACAGAGCCTTGATCATACATCTTCAAAGTGTTGTGAATGTTGAGCCAATTGCTTGGTGCCAACTTTATGTTCCCTTTTCATTCTAGTTTTTGGATTTCGTAAGTGGTATCAAAATAATTGCAGGGGATTGGTTTAGAAATATTCCTTTCTTTTTTTAAGTGTGAACGTGCAAATTTTATATTGAAATTTAATTACAATGAGGTACCTTTCTGCTGTTATTTTTCTTTTCAGAGTGTAAAGTTTTTCTTACTTACACTTCTTTTTTCCATTCAGACTTAACTCCATGTTTCCATACACTCATGTTAACTGCTTAAAAATAAAATTTAATTCGACAGTGTTCTATTATTGAATTTTCCAACATTTTCGAAGTTTTGGTTTGACACATCACGACCGAGGTTTCGGGTTGGGAATTTAGCCGGGGCATTCCAGGGTTAAGAGCGCTCCTAAAGGTAATGAAGACGGACTACTGCAAAGGTCGTACAGCTCAGTTCCACAAGGGAGGATTACCTACTACAGGGGAAAAAAACGTTGTGTAATAGTTTATAGCCTTATTTTACATTATATCCAAAGTTATTTGCCCGTACGGCGGACGGACGTTGTAAGTTCTGAATCTACGCTAAGTGGCTAAATTTGAGAGGGTTGAAAAAAATGTATGCCTTCAACTTCTTCAAGACTTCAATCAAGTAGTCAAACATAAACTTACCACGACACTACCATTTTGCAATTCCAAATGGGAATTTTGCAAAAGCCCTTGTTTGGATTGTGTGCAATTCACGTTCTTGTTATTTTAAATGTACTTACTTATTATGTTTGTACGTATTCTTCTACTTTGAAATTAGTTTTGCCTGCTAAGATGATTTGAATGAGTGAGGATGACAGCTACTTAAAATTTGGTGTTTGGATTTAGGAAATGAAATGTTTCCTTATCAAAATAAATTGATGTGTTGTTGATATCAACGAAAACTTCCCTTATCCTTCAGGAATGTTCCGAAAATAAAAGATCCTGGATGGTTCGGTCTCATCAGTCCACTAGCGTCCGTCTACTCCAAGGTTTAGCCTTCACGGGAAAAGCGGAATATATATCCTTATCAGTGCGGGGACGGTCGTCCATTATTCAACCTACAGAATGAATGTCTGCATAGAAATCTTCTGGGGATGACAAATATGACCTCGTGGAGTCATCTCGCTCTTAAGAAGTTCCAAGAAACACTCGCGTTCTGTACGTTTACAAGGTGAGCTCGGTTGAGGTGTTTTGCATGAAAATTGATGTAGGACAAATGGGATCGAGAGGGCACACTGTTGGAAGATTTTATAGTTCAATATACGTGTAGCTTTATTTCAGTTTTACGAGACAACCTTTAACTCTCTGAAACGAGGTGCTAAATACCACAAGTAAGCCTTGACATGTTCTGTTAGACACTTATAAATAGGTTGCTATACAAGAGAGAGTCGCTCTATGTCATAAAAAGAAACAGCGTCTGCCAAGAAACGTAGTTGAGCATACTCAATAACTAAATTTTGAGTTGATTAGGGAGAAACGGGTGTTACATGAAATTCAAGTTAACAGATGTGCTAATTCAAAAAGGTCGATAAAAGTTGGATCTACTGCTTTACTTTTGTTTGAAAATCCAATAAAATCGGGGTTTCGCTGCAAAAGTCGCTGATAAGGTGGTGTTGCGCGACGGAATTTTTCTACCCGCGTCGATTTCCCCACGGATCGACGCGGACGTGGGGTTGTGGCCCTAGAACGTGATGCAATGCGGACTCCTGATGGTCTCAACTTGAAACTGAGGAAGATAATATCTTAGGTGAGCATTGCATTGCGACATGAGGAATAGGTATTCTTAATAACACCCGTTGCTGAATCCACGCGCCACGGCCAGGAGGTGATTCAGTTGTATGGATCGACCAAGCAATGAGAAATTCACATTAAAGCCATCACAAATATATACGCATAATTCAAATAATTCAAAACAACAATAGTTGAGCTGAATCACAAAAAGAAGTTTGATTTTTGTTAATTCCTAAACAGTCTCATACAATTTTTGGAACTCAGAATAATGATTTTCGAAAAATAGACCTTGACCGAGAGTGGTACAAATACGGGCCCTTTCAAAATTCGGATAACACAGTAGGAATTAACTGAAAAGCGGCGAAAAATGGAAAAAGTTCAAATTAACAAATTATTTAAATTCATGAACATCAAAGGTTTGTTAAAGGAAAAACCGTTGTACATTCACAAAAATCACGAATGTACTAGGCTCTTATAGTCCTAGGACAATCAACGTGTGCCTTTTTCTCCTGGGCCCTGCCTCATCGCTACCTTTAGATGATTTGGTCTAACAATGACCTAAAACGGATTATTGCCTTTCTCAAGTTTTAGGTTGTCCTACGCCCTCCTGGATCAATTCTAATTGGCGTCCCTGTATCGACACATCCTTGCTTCAGAGAGACATCTTAAAAATGGAGGCAAAGGAAAAACATTTGGTGTAAATACGGATCGATCTTCAAAATGGCCCTCACTCGCATCAACACAGGGGGTCCTTCACTAACACCAATCATAGCTAAACACGATGACCTTAGTATTGAGTGAGTGATCTGTTGACTGTTTCGGCGGAGAAAATGGTTTAAGAAGTAGTTCAGGGTCTATGCTTTACGGAAATCAAAGGTAAATATTTTAAAACAATCCACAAGTTCATGAAAAAAAATCAGTTTTACTGGTGAATGTTTGGTTTCGAAAAAATGAAAAATCTTCACAAAAACTACTTTGGTTGCGGAGCAACATGGAGTCTTGTATTGAAATGCTCAATGTAACCCCCCAACCAATGGATGGGTCAGTTTACAACCCTCCTTAGCACTAGAGGAGAAGGCCCAAATTTACACCTTTTTCTGTACAAGTGCCTATACAAAGTTAAGGTACGATGGATGTATGTAAGCGTTTCCATTTGGTAAAGCATTAACTCAATTTTACCTCTAAAATATGGCTCATATGCGTCTTCGCCTTGCTTCAGAGTGAGTCAGCAGTGCGGATATCCTCTGTTTAAATTAACGAACCTCTCTGACCGTCCGTTGAAGTTCCCGCGCTGGTGAGTTGCGACATCGGGAGTAATTTTGGTTCCGTTCTTTTCCAATCACGTCGAAAAGGAACAACATAAATCATTGGCTTAGAAGATGAATTGTATTTTTCGATTCTTGACAGGTCGTTACACCTCAGTCCAACGTTCCTACGAAGGGAAAATGCGAACACTCGCCGTTTACTGTTCAACTGCTGGTATCAAACCAGGGATAAAATTATGTTTGGAAATAATCAAGGGAGCTTGAATATTTTCATACGAGTAGGGGTATGGGTCAACAACCAACCAACTAAAAGAACAGAAAATCGGTGGATTTTTCTATCATCGCCTTTGTAATAGTTAGCAATACCTACGTTTGAATTGTTGACTACAATCATAACTCTAGGTATCTTCTAGATTCATCATTGCAAAATGCAACTACTGGTAGGTGACATATTTAGGGTTTGGAGAAAACACTCTCATGTTTTGGTTTTTCATTTTTCTGAGGAATGGAATCACTCAAATTTCTGGAGTTAAGTGTGAGATTCAAAGGTATGAAGGTTGGTTAAACGTCAAGGGCAACAGGAACTAGAATGAACCAATCGGTACTTGGGAATTCAAGTTTTAGTAAGAACAAAATTGGCGGGGCTTTGCGGAGGAATTGGCAGATCGTGGCTTTGTGGTGCTTAAGGTTATGATGAAGTAGATTAAAAAAACCGATCAGTGAAGTTTTCAGATAATCTGTATTAGAAAAAATAACAGACATCTTAAACGTCCGACTTGGAAAAATACCAGACTCCGTGATCTAAGAATAAACATTCTAAGATCAAGGGTTCCGGTAACTCGCTCTCATACCAATTAATTTTTTATTTACTAATTCTAGCTCTTCCATAAACGATCCCAACTTCAACAGGAGTGGCAAATCCATGAGTTTTAGAGAGCAATTGACTTTTATCAGACTACTTACTTTTCTATTATTTCTATTAAGAAGCAACATCTGGATGGTGGCCGAAATTTCAACTGCACGGATTCCCACCCAAAAGCTAGCGCGTGTTTTTCTCCCATGCGGGCTATTGCCCCCATCTACTCTACTTGGTATATTGACAATTTTAGGCACCGAACCAAATGTATATCTAAATTTCTCGTCGCAGGCTGGTTCTCTCTTACTTATTTCGTAGATTATGTAATACATAATATGTATGTCCACTGAATGTTTATTAAGAAGGGAGTTAGTTTGTTTTTACTTTGCGTCAAGAGCATTTGGCAAATTGTGGCCGTGCTATAGATGTTCAGATGCACCTAACAGTTCGTCTTCAGGAGTAAACTGACTATAGCGCAAGGTTTTCAAAAGGATGGCCTAAAACGGCATGTGGCGTCATACAATCGGATTTCTAGTCTGTGCCCACTTAGACAATCACTAGCTCACCAAGACTACTTTTAAGAAAATCCAAATGATTGTCGTGATTAACTATCTTTTTTCTCTATAACACAAAAATATACATGATATGTATAAAGGGAGGATTCTCTGATTGGTCTGATGACAAGACATACCCAAGAAAATTTAATTAGGAATGTTGGTAGGTAATGATTGCTAAAGGACCAATGGATGTAGATGTAATATATTGGAGTATGAATAAGTACATTCGCATAAGAACATTAAGAGATGGCTGTTTGTTGATCCATTCGGGCAGTAAGTAAGTCTACTGGGATAATTTGAGAATTATGACTTGGTTAATTTTACCATTAACTAAACAAACAAAAATCCGAAATCATGGAACACAGGGTAAAAGTTGAGACCAAATTACTTACAATATGATTTATTCTCTGAATGTTTGAGAAGGTGCTTATGGGACACATTTCTCGTGAATTGTGTTATCTAAAATCACAGCTGTTTCCATTAACCGCCGACGCACTTTTTTATTCCCACCAAATTATCTATTATGGAGTGGGCTGCACATACGAGCTCTTAATAACTAATGATCATTAACTCTGCACGTTATTAGCTAAGTAAAGAAATTTTTAAATAAGTTATTAACAGAGGAAGGAGGCGGAACGTCCTTGGGGACTGGAGGGCCGGCAATCCGTGAAGGTGGCCGCAGCTGCTTGAGGGCTGGGAAGACGCGAAGGCGCGGGCACGACTTTTGCCGTCCCGGCGTCTAGTTTTTGTTGTGCAGGTGGATAACCAACTTGCTACCTTCCCCATCGTTTGGATCGGTTGATTGCTCTTCCGCATCGGCTACCTGGCCCATGTCCGTATTTTTTTTTCATGTTTTCGGCTATGTTGATGGTGGTTCTGCCCTAAGGTTTTTGCTAGTTTAATATGAACGGTCTTGAGCTATTGTTGATTATCCAGTTAGTGGAATGTTCGGTCACCAGGTTGGGTCATTGCCTTTGGGAAGCGGTCCTCGTTTTTAGAGTGTAGCGGGAATTCTTGATTGATAAAATTTTTAAAAACCTCAATATTCCCGGTTCAGTTACTAATAACACCTCACCGAACAACTTGGCATTCCCTCATATAGGGTTGACACGCCAGCCAACTTTTTTAGTTAGAAGAAACCGTGACTACCTACTCCGCCTACCATTTACATGGATGGGTTACCCAGTTATTATGCACTCTCAGTTAATTCCCTCAGTTAACATCTACTTCACACATTGGGCTCAATACTATTCTCCATAATTTCTTCTAGCAAAAACACTTTTAAATTTCTGGAAAAAAAAACAACATGACTGGTGGTTAGTAAGGAACTTATATCCCTATTCGGATTTCAAGCAATACACCTATTATAACTTTACGACTTCTCGATTTGTTTGGCCTCACTTAACCCGAACAGTGAGCTCTCATTATTTGGAACAGTTTTCTTATTTCAGCGCAAGAGTTGCTGTTTTAACAGTTTCATTCTTCGGTCCAAGAGTTGCAGTTTTAAGCAGAACCAAACATAATTTTCACCGTAGGAAACTGTGAGACAAAGTCATGACCCTGAAAATTTCAAGATATTGTTAGACTTATTTGTACTGATGGTTTGTGTAGTAGAATACTGATTCATTGAGAAATTAGGTAGCTAAATTTTCGTAAGTTGATGGCTTCATATCAACAGTTTGTTGAGGTCCGTTTTATTGTTCTCGATGAGTTTTTGATAATCTCATTTTCTAATGTTTGTGCCTGTTCAATGGAAAATCGTTGAGAAATGCTGAGATATTCCCAAAAATGTAGAATTATTTGGCCTTATTGCTAGGAGCTATTCAGGTATATAGACACAGTAATTGTAAAAAGCAGCTGCAAGTAACAATTCTTCTCAAGTTTTTCATGCGCCGGTCAATACACATAATCACAGCTGCAATTGTTACAGAGATTTTGGCAGTTGGTATCTGGTTCGAAAATCTCTTCTTGTGAGGAAGAATTACGGCAGCAACGATTTTTTAGATTACGATCAAGCTGAAGACGAAACATTTCGCATTTTCTATCCCAATCCGTATTTGTGGTATGATTGTTGCATACATGAAAGATGGTGGTAAAGGGTTTTTTTCCCCAAGAATACCGTGACATTAGGGTTTTAAGGCGAATTATAATAATAAGCAATTGATTATCTTGGTAACCAACAAGATGGAACGTTCCCAAAACAACGCTCACCATAATCGGAGTTTGAACGGTCATTCATTGTGGTTATCAAATGCGTCACCTGCATATAAACCTGAGTACTTACCGATTGATGTCTCAAAAAAATCTCATATTTTAGCACCGTTCGCGCCTTTTTATACTATAATTTTGTATAACAGTGAATAATTTTGTATAACAGTATAACAGTGAACCACAATACAGACGGATCACTGCATGCGATAACCGTACGTAGGTTATCATACAACATTCTCTAGGCTGACGAGAATTAATTCAAGGTCATTCAGAGTTGCCTATTTCCACTTCATTATCATTAATATAAGAGGCAGGATGTAATTCACTTCGCTTTCCTATTTTGACCAGACGGCACCAGGTATTCCTTTGATCAACCCGAATAGGCGACGTAGGTACCTACCTAATCAACTACCTACTGCCGTGGAATAGACTGAATAGTTAGTCGTGAAAACACCATTGTATCGCAAAGATAAGCTCGGTTATTGATCTTCTATACTTGGCTATCTCATTTTCAGATTGTTCTTACTACCTTATACAAAATGGAAGATAGTTGCGTAATTATGGTTTTCCTGTCACACAAGAGTGACTTCCGTTGTTCTGATGATGACAAAAGAAATGAAAGCTGTCGATGGCGTTATTAAAAGCCAATATAATATATTCAACATCATAGGTCACAGACCTTTATTATTCTGAGGCATTATTCAAGTTCATAATTAGGTACGATGTACGTATTAAATGCTACAATATTAAATAGCTATGAAGCTATTTTTGAATGCATTTCCGAAAGATGTAAAAACTATTCTGGAAAAGTGGTATCCAAGTCCTGATCCTCTAACTTCAAGTTGGAATAATAAAATAAAAAACCTGCCATGTTGGAGGTGACCCCTAGCTTCCTCATATTGGTAGCATGGAAGTATGGATATCGCTGATAATCTTGGATTTCTCTATCTTTTCCTTTTCTCGAGATGTAGAATTTTTGCTTGTTAAAAAGATTGACAGATAAGTTTCCACAGACATCAATGCCTTTAAGTGAGTTGAGTTTGAGCAATGGAATTTATAGGGAAGTATCAACAGCCTAACCCGTAGGTATAGTCCTGAAAATCTCATCAAAGTCGGATGGAATCGCTTGAAATTAAGCAGGTAAAAGTAAAAGTAAGTAAGTAAAAGAGTAAAATCAAAATTGATTATTGAGTGAGGAGTGTTTTCTGTCTGACGCCTGGAGACATAAAAAGCTAAAGTCGAACTTGAATACGCTTTATTGTTAGGCTCCAGTTGTGGATAACAACATGCGATAATATCTGCATTTTTGAGAACGGTGGGGGAAAAAATAATGGAAATTGAGCCCCCACCCCCTTATAGTCAATGACGATGGAGACAACGTTGATATCGATGAAAATATGATGACGAAGTATCTGGATGAGCCAATGCAGATGTCCGAAAATAGTTTTATCCGTTATTTTGATAGTTGTCTTCATGAAATGTTTGTTTCTGTGAGGTATGATGTAGCAATATTGTTAGATCATCCTCTCGAACTACTAAAATCTCAAATAAGCATCCGAAATCTGGGACAAAACAAGCCTATAGATCCTGTCCAAGGTACAAAAATAGCTATGAATAAAACCAGAACACTCAAAATTTGTGGGGTAAAACCAAACAAAAATAAGGAATCTGCTGCAAAAACCTAAAGGAACGAAAAAAAGCTGTTTTAGAAGACTTCCCTAACCCTAATTTGATTTCACTGATTTAATTAGACAAATGCTTCATTTTGTTTGACATTAGTGATGTTATTGTAAGGTTATTGTGCTATTTCAAAATTGTATAACTTACTCAACTTAAGGGTTACTTTATCCTTCTAAGCATATTGCAGTCAATGTACCCGGCGTACTCTTATTAAGATTTTATTGAAGTAATGCTTCGTTTTTATTGGCAGACTATTTTCATTTATACCCAAAAACACAATCTAATCAGGTTATTCTTCTGATGACGCTAGGGGGCCCAAGTTGCCTTTAAGCGTTTTGATGTCTACAAGTATTTTTTCTCTACTTTTTTTCTAGTATTCCTGCTAAACTGATTCTATCACTCAGAATTTCTCTTTTCTATAAAGGAAAAATCACGTAGTCAAGTGTATTTCAGTCCAAGTCCAGTCCAGTTCAGACAATTTCAGTGCGAATTGTCGAATTAGTTACCTAGTATAACTTGCTCAATAGACAGGTCCCATCAAAAAGTATTCTTCCATTTTTAGAAACAAAATAAAAACGTACCGTGGCTGCCACTAGATTTCGTCAAGGCCTGCATTCAAAAATCCTACGATGTACAGTTGGCATTTCAATTAGTACGAAGAATTGACGGGGACGCTGTAGAAATCTACTCAAGGTAGGAAAGGTGGCCTTCAGAAGGCTGTCTTCCCGGAAACCTGGTTCCAGGTTGTTTATTTTTACTCGGCTATGTTGCGCTCTTGAAAAACCCAGTAGGTCGCAAAACTTTTGAATGTTCCTAGTTCCATTACTTATTTGTGATATTCCTTCTACATGCACCTATCTCTACCTATTCCATGCATTTTCCTGCATCCCAACATTGCCATTATTCTTCCTTACTTGTTATCTATCGTTAATGTTCAGTATAACCATAAATATCGTTGATTGTGCTAGTTAGGTAATGGTTGTAGAGAACTTCAGGTTTTAATTATAGAACTACAAGAATCGGCATTCAGTTTTCGTGCTCACGTAAGTTTACTCATACCGTTACTTACAGTATTTTGAGTAATATAGTTGAGAAAATGACAAGAAAAACAACTTTTTTGGTTTTTCTCGGCCATACAATAGTTTTGGATCTTGGTTAATCGTCTTCTTATAGCTATTGTATGGTCGATACACCACATATCATCTTAAGAACTGAGTTTTTACTTATTTTTTGAATATATAAACCCGATTCCGAAATTAGGATTATGCCGTCTTCTTGTTCAATTACTGATACAATTATAACGATAGAGCCACATTCCTACTCTCACACCACTGATTCTGACATTGACCCATGTTGTGGGAGATTTCAAGTGAGAACATTTCGGGTCGATTTCTTGGCTTTCCCTTACCTTTTCGAGGTGTCCAAAAAATAAAATGTTTGTCCTCAATTCCAGCTCATTCGGCTTGTTATTCAAACATGTCGAGACGCCTAATTCGTTAACTTCATGTAGTTACTCTTGGCAGCAAGTTAATTCTGATTTGGATGCCCTGTTTGATTTAGCCGTACGTTCTTCCATTATGCATGATCAACAGCTTCATTCTGCTTTACGCTAGCTACTAGCTGATGACTTATGGCAATGTACCTATTGATATTTTAGTAAAAGCCATCCGTTTCCATGAACAATTAAGAATCACTTGGTTTGGTAGTGCTAAGGAGTGTCTTGCCTAAGGACTGTGCGGGTAATGTAATACCTTATGTAATAAATTGATTTTTTTCAGTTTTCGTCACTCTATATATTCTGAAAGTGAATCATGTAACTATAAATAACTGCAAAGCAAGTGTGAACTCTTTTTGTTTTCATTTCAAAGTTTATTATCAAAAACAGTTGAATTATTACATGCATATACAGAAATTTAATTCAATTTTTCATTTTCAGGTTGGTGGTCGAAAGCTTGTTCGCGAAGTATGTAAGTAAGTCTTTGTTCTCACTGCTTGTCGAATTACAGTATCGTTTATTGTTTTGACATTCGAAGGGGATTTGACAATATTTCATAGACAATTTTTCTGGAATCCTTGAATAATGTCTCATTTGATTGAGCCGTAAAGCCCCACAGCTTAGCCCCAAGAAGTCCAAACTGGCTTTATAGTGTAAGCTTATTCTGGATTGACCGTCAGCCGTTAGCCAATACATTTTTCTGAGTCCTTCCTTATTTTTCTTGACTAGAGCTATCCATCTGAGCCTGACGTCATACCAAGGTAGTCGGCTTCATTAGCGTTGGGATTCATGAACGGGAATGTTACCGATTCTTTTGCTGTTGAAATCAACAGGCACCGATTTACTTTAATCCATTTTGATCCAATGTTTCGCTGTCCATTATTGAAGAGTGGTGTTAATAATCCTCTTAATGAAGTGGGTTCGTCGAAGGTTGCAAGTTCTCCAGGGGGAACATGGTGGCTCAAGTTTTAGAACCACTATTGTGTACAATGGCAGCTTACCTCAGCCATAAATTACACGTGATTTGCAATAATTTAAACTTCTCATACTGCCGTCTTTTCCCTCCCTTCCTTCTCCCGTACATAAGCCACACCAGCTTGGAACAGACTGCAACTAGTTGCTAGTAACCGCACTTTAACGACATATCACCTTTTTCGCCGCCGGCCAATTAATGGGGCGAGCCGCAGTCGCTTCCAATGGTAAAAGAATTACGTCGAGCACGCAACGCGTTAAGGCCGCTCTGATGCCGCGCCGTGAAAGCGAATGTTAACCATTTCAGTCGATCTAGGGGCCATTCGTTAGCAGCCTTCGAGAGCCTTCCGAACGGTTTTCTATTGTGGATGCTGCGGTTCTATTATAATGGTCGACGGTCAAGTTGTTTTATGGTTCAAGGAGAACCTGGAACTCCTCGCAGTGACAACAGTGAGTGTGTGGGGTCTGGAAAAAAGTGCCTCTTGCTAACATTTTATTCTGTTCTTGCACAAAGGGGGCTGGACCACAGTGAAACTTCCATTCCAAAACAGGAAATTGTGTGTATGAGCATCAGTCACTCAGTCTATCACCTTCCGACTTTAGATAGCTAAAATATTTACCTATGTAAAACTATAATTTGTTATTATGATTGAATACGTAAACAATTTGAGGACCAGGGCTGGGTTAGCTGAGAACCCTCCGACTTCCTTTCCTAATGGATTTCAAGTGGATAACTGTATGTTCCGTAAAATACAATTAATTACATGGCCAGGTGATGATGGTCAGCTGAAGAACCTCTAAGGGTAGTGAATGAATGAATGGATGAGAAAAATCATTGCGAAGAGAGACATAAAGTATTTAAAAAACGTATTGTCCATAGAATATACTGTAAATCATAAGGCATGCCTTGTGAGTTGGGGGTTCATTTAGTATATTTACATCTTTTATAGCTTTTGGGCCGAGATTTCGAGTGAAGCTGAATCACACCACGCATCAAAAGTTCTAAAATCGTGGTTTTCCAAGGTTTTTACTGACGCAAGTGGGGTGATGTCACAAGGTATGACGATGATCGCATGAAGGGTAGTTTCAGCGTGGAACGTGCTTTGTCCTTGGACTAACTGTCCTTTATAATTATGCGAGAGTGTCACATTTCTACTTTCCAAACAAAATCAATTTTTGGTGAAAAGCAGTGTAATTTTTACTTTCCCAATAGACTCTATTTTTATTGGAAAGTAACGTCACGAGAAATTTACTAACAGACCTCGCACCATTAGATTTTCATTTGTCAAGGAAAGTCTTTCAGGAAAGGATCTTCGCCAATGAAAATTAAGTAATGGCAGAGGTGGAAAATTGGATGTCTGAACTTGCGGGAGATTGGTTTCATGGGGGAATTGAAAAACTCTCAAATCGGTAGGAAAAATGGTGACTGTGTAGAGTAATAGTTCAATGTTATTGACTACAAACACTTTCTTTTCTTTTTTAATTTCAAAAAGCGGTTTTTTAATTTTTTACAGCGTAGGGAAACTTTAGTTTCTGATAACCCTCCTATTTAAGCTGCAATAACAGTTTTTGTTTAAATAATTAAGCTAAAATATGGGTGGAATCAAATATTAGTGATAATGAAATTATTATATCAATCTTTTCCATTAAAACTTGATGAAATTCTTGTCATTTTTCATTACAGTGTAATTTGAGGTACGCATCAAGTCGGCCAACTTTTTTAACACCATAAAATGTGCTGTTAAACTCGTTCATGAAAACTTATTTCTATAAATTTATATCTCTAAAGCGCGATTTTGTCTTAAAAAGAATTTTGAACGGGTAACTCCATAGAACAGTTACTCGACTCTATCAAATAGTTGTACCGTCACATCATAACTTGTTCCTTGGTAATTGAGGGTTTCACTCTAAATTATCGGTTGAGATAATGAATAAAGGAGGGAAAAACATGTCTCGAGGAGGAGGAAGGATGACTTTCAAGTTTGTATTACACTTCCACCCGCACCATCCGCCAACTTCTCGACGTGCATAACTAGCAATTAAAAAAGTCTGGATCGGAACGAGCGAGGAAAGTGATTCTCGTTCATCAAGGCGTAAAAAAGAGGATCGACGGATTAGGTATCCTCCAGAAAGTCGTTTTTCGGCGCATCGCGTGTTTCAATTCATTTCCGCCTGAAGAGAAGTTTAGAGGTCACTAGAAAGTTTTCCCTACATTGAAATTTAAATGTGCTCTCTCAATTTTGGGCTTCGTTTTGATTATTGCATTAGAATTCATTACCTACTTTGTTTTCACGAACTTCCAGTGCCAAGAAAGCAGCTCGAGAATTTTCTGCTCTTCACGCATAACCGATCTGTAGTCTTTAGGTAAAACTACCTTCTTTTGCTGGCTCAAAGAAGCCGCTCACCACTCGGTGAAAAACTGATTTATCAGTGAGCACACACATATCTAGTTGCTAAATTTTCCCTCCCTCCCGTTTTTGAGTACTCGCTTTTTGGGTACTGGTTTCAAGTTAGGTTTCCCATCATTATTTCCCACTGAAATCGTAAAATATGCTTTAGCCATCCTAAAAGTTTGGAAAATTTCACTCAAACGCAACTTACAAGAAGCGAGTGACGTCATTTTAATGACGATTAAACTTGACAGATTTTGCTTTCCCAACGGAGTGAAAAGTAATGTTAACTTACGATCGTTCTCTTGTGAACATTGAAACTAATCTAGTCTGTCAGTGTCGAATTTTAATTTTGATTCAGTCCGATTCGTTTGAAATTTTGCTTCCATTTCTTAACCGTTTAGCCCATTTAGATTTCCCAGCAGAGTTGGAATCCATTTTTACTTTCTTAGCAGAGTTGCAAATAATGTTCCCTCAAAACCTTGTCGAATTAAGTTGAATATTTACAAATAGTTTAAAGGTTTGGGAATTTTATAATTTTTTCGACAATCGTACGGAACAAACAATTGATAAAGTACGCATAAAATATTTATTTATATTGCCTGATCATTTTTCAACAGTTTACATTTTTTATTTCTCGGAGATCCGAATTGTTTTCATCTCTGAAAAAGTTATTCAAACATGCATTACAATTACAAATTACATTACAAAGTTACGTTTGCCAGGGCCATTTGCGTTTGGATTCTGTTTCAAAACTCAAGTCTCAGAATTTTCCTGGCATGTCCTCTTCAAGCTTCTGTCATTTACTCATTTGACAAGTCTAAATTGGATAAGCATCGGCAAGCTGCTCTCCACCACCCCCAGAAAACACTACTAGTTGTCTGTATGACCTGTTTTTATCCAAGGCTCGTCTTCTAATGTTTCATCTTTGTATGAACCATGACCTTCCAGTGTATACGGCATTTTCAAACTCATATAGAGAAGTATCAGACTTTTGGCTGGTGTGTCCTATTGAAGCTGTTGTCGTGGAAGCTTCAGAATTTCCTGATTCCTCACCCTGATTATAAGTTGACGCTTACCACTCCATCATCACCATTGAACAGAATATGGAGACGTTTTGTCTACGATACCACAGATTTGCACATCTACCATACTGAGATTTATAAACTACACGTAACGTTACTTTGTTTGCTGAATGGTAGTTAAGAGTAGGTGCAATGGAGAAGAATAAATTGAGCCAAATTATGAGGTTTTCGAAGACCTTACGATACAGTCTGAAAAAACGCCTGATTAAACTTTATTCGACTCATTTAATAAGCTCTCCTTATCTATCAACTGTGCAGTTCAATGCATGTATAGCAAATACAAACTTTTATCAGCGTTCGTTTTGGAAGTTGAACTCGAGTTTGCATAATGACTCCATTGTGATAGGGTAAGCCGCCTTCGGGTCAAACTAAAAGGGATGGCAGTTAGCCGGGATGGCTGACAAAGAGGCATTCTTAAATGAGACCGTTTCACTTTCATTGTGATACAAATCAGCTGAAGAAACACCACTGCCGGGTATGGTCTCCCGGGAGTATGGGCGTACCAATGGATTTTGTGCTGCTGGGATATTTCTGTTAGCGTGTCACTTGACTGAGATCCTGGGGTTGAATGGATCGGCGATGGCCTCATCCGCTGTACTTGGAAGCCCGAGCTCTCTTCAACGAACGTGAGGTTGCGGAAAAGGTCACAGTCCTCCGCCCCCACTCAATGTTGAGGCATGAGAACCATTAGCGCGATGACGCGCGGGCGTTTTAAAAAGTAAATGCTAAATGAATTAGCAGACATCATAGCGGTTCTAAGTTCTACAAGTTTTAGCTATGCAAACCTTTTGAATCGCATCTTAAAAGTCGCAGTCATGCAGCGTGATCTCACGAAAATCTTATTTTTCGACTATTATATCAATTCTTTTGTCGCTCAAAAAATTCAAACTATTCAATTATGAGAAGAGACGTCTTCTGGTAAACACATCAACCAATTGTTGAAATATTGCAAATTTTCTTATATTTTTTGCAAAAATTTCTGAAAGATCCATTTTGTAGATTCTATGCAGACAATCTGCAGAATAAAATAATATTACAGCCAGGGACAATGCTTTCTAACTACACTCAGAAATGAAACCCATGAAATGAACAAATGAAATTTAACAAGATAAAATAAACACACCGGCAAAAAGCATGCTTCTGCTCACTCAACCGAATCGAGCCTTGGGAGACAATCTTATGGTTATTATATTAGTGCAGGGGCTGATTAATTTTTTTCTTGGCCGGTTACAGAGGTTCATTACTGAACATAATCAACCAAAAATGAACTTTTAATCCGGTTTCAACTGTGATTTCCAAGGGCACGTGCTCTGTAGCAAGATGGTGATGGAATGGACTAGTTTCTTCTTCTAAGGGTTGTGATGACAAAGCCGCAGTGCCCTGAGGACCTCTGTAGCTTAAAAGCCTGAGGTTTATCCTCAGGCTTTGAAGTTTCAAGAAACGCGAATAGAGAAGTATCCATCGCAGCTCTAGTGTCGCATTGCTAGAAAAACCCTAGTCTGTAATTTTTGTAAAGCACCTTTATTATTAATCACACATGTATGGTAGTTCCAGTTATCAAACGATTTACATCAAATTGACTCAACATACTGTTCTTGCATAAGTTTTTGTTATCAACCTTGAACAAAAACGTTCAGATACTCCTCATTTTCGGTACCACGTGTAATTCTATCAAAATTTTACCCTTCAATGATTCAGAAAGTCAAAGGTGCACTGTTTCATGCACTCGGTCTGTTATTTCGCAATTATCATGGACGAAATCGAAGATCTGGTCGAATAAACTTCCTCCGAAGTAAAAGGCGGAACGATTACGCTCTTTAATACCTTGGGGCCTTGCCACTCACACATTCTTTTCGCCTCGCAGGAAAGTTGTTTGGATCAAACGATATCGTATCCTACTAAATTGCGTTTCCTAATTTCCATGTCTAACGATATCTGTTTAAAACTATGTTCAGCTGTTGTGTTTCTTGTTTGTTTGTGTCGGGAGATTTGCGAAAGCCGGTTTGGATTACGAAAGAGACTTTGTGGCATCCCAGGAATTTTTTGAAAAAAAGGCGGGAGAAAAAAAATCCCAAGGCCGCCTTGTTGTTAGAGAGACGAGAATTCGAGATCTTTCGAAAATGCGGTTGACAATCTATATTCAGAACTCACAAACTAGAACCAAAGACAATTATACCATACCTCAGATTAGTTCAAACTGAGCAATAGGAAAAAAAACATGAGAAACCTACAGATGCAGTAATAATATTGGTTAGCCAAATTTTAGTAATACCTTCTACCGACACCAATTTGTTGCATCCAACCAGTTACTGCTCGTTTCTTTATGATAAGGAAAACCTCTGACCTAGTATGTCCCTAACCACTTAAATTACCCCTGAACGTTTAATACCGTAAGAGGCAGTCAAGATTGTAAACTAAATACACAATGTTTGTAGGATGATCCAATTTTTGTTTGGCAGCTTCACCTTTTTTTGTCAGTTATTTGAAGTTTACTTTATTGTAATATCTCCATTTAGCCCGACCGGCAAAATTGAAAACTACAATCGTAATATCCAACATTGCATTTGGTAATTAAATCTTCATCGTGAGAACGAATGATTGCAAGTTATAGGGTTAGCGAATGGATTGCTCTTTACTCATTGCGGGACCTTCTCCTGTCTCTCATTCTATAGCGTGTTGAAATATTCAATATAAAAGGTCAATACTTCCAATACATTTGGTGAGGAAGAAGTAGTTTGATAGGTCCACGACGATCAGACTAACAGAGCAGGTTTAAAGAACAGTCAGATATTTGATATGTACGAATGGGGATCGCTGTGCGCCTAAGGCGTTTCAGGTAATTCCAAAACCTTCTTATCTCGCACAGACTTGGAAATGTGCAGATGACCTCACTTCGGATCCCCGGTAATTTGCTTTTATCCTTATCGGGTCGGTGTGTAACTGGAAGCGTTTGATATTGGCCAACTCCGACATCTAAGGGCAGCGTTTTTTAGTTGTTATCCAGTCACTTCTATATCCACTGCATAATTTCGCCCTAGGGAGGAACCAGGTAGGTGGTTAAGATGTGGATGATCTCTTCTTAGACGTAACTTCTTTGATTCTGCTCTGAATTTCGATTAACATAATAGTGATCTGGCTGCTAAAATGTTACATCAGGGCTCATAATAACTGGGCCAAAAGATCAGCTTCCTAACGGACTAATGACGTTTTTGTTCCTCATACTTTCATGAAGGAAATGGTGTTTCAATGTGGGAAAACGGGGGTGTTTTACGGTCATATCGAATTTTTTCACCCAAAATCGACTTTCCCTACAAAACAAAAACCGTTTCAGATGGTTGACAAGAGGTTTCCCTTCTACGTAAATCATTTATCTTCAAATATTGGACGTAATCTGTGGTGCATTATCTAAACTCGATACCCCGCGCCTCCATACCTTGTAATTACATTCCCGATGAAAGTACTTGGGTTGGGTGCCCCAGCCATGCGGACTAGCTCAGACCTTCCGTTGAACTGTCTCTGCAGCCCGGTTCTCCTGCTCGACCGCCTACCTGACCGTAGACGAAAAATTTTCATTATCCGAAGATGAGGTTTTTCAAATGGTGAGCGAACGGATGATCGCACAGCAACCCGAATGGTTTCATTCGATTCAAGGAACTAATTTTTATCTTAAACCACTACCCTTTTACATCGTAAGATTTTGAGATTTCAAATTTCGATGGAATTATTTAAATATAATCGCTTAGGGTTGATTGGACGGCAGGCAGACGGATTTTTAAAATTCAATTTCGAGGGCTCTGTTTTGTTTTTTACTTAAACTCAAACTGAACTTCTTCAATTTTTTTATATATTTCAGTAAGCCGTCTCTGACTTAACACGAAACTGCACATGACTTGAATGCAAACAAACTTGAAGTAACACGAGAACGGGAAAACGACCTTATCCTTCTTCCTTTCATACAAATCAGCTTGATTGGCGGAAAGAAGCTTTTAGTATTAAAAAGATTTATCTAATTAAAAATCAATATCACTAATTAAACATCTATAACATAAGCGACAAAATGTATAAGGGTGAAAGCTCGTACTTTTCGAAAGACTAAGTAAGACATAGAAAATATTCCTTCTTTTTTAAAGCTGGCTCAGTTTACTTTGGGAATAATTTACATTTGTTTGAGGTTCATTTAAGGAAACTTACCCAAAAAATTGCAATTATTTTGTGAAGTGAAAAATGAACAAACAACTCTAGAAATTAAAAAATGTGAGTGTTCAACTATAGATGAAGAATAACTTGTAGCAATTTGAGAACGGCTGGCTGGATTTTAGAGACCCTTGCTTTGCTTTGGACCCTTGAAAAAGCTGGAACATTTATCGACAATGCAAGTTTAATAATATTCTTCTATCGCAGACATAAATAGACAGTGGGGTTGGGAAACAAGGTCATTGGGCAACTTATACCACAGGACGGCTCTGGGTCATAATATTATATTAACCGAGCTATCCGCCCTTCCAGACGCCTACGACATAAATATCGGACCCCCGAATGGAATTCGTGACCGTCCTACACGGTGTTACACAGGGTTTCCTAAGAACTTGACTGTGCGACTGCAATGAGGTCACGAGGAATGTAAAATTGAGCGATAAATTTTCGAAGAGAATAAATGATAAACATTGCCGGTTTAGAACTCAGCGGGAGGCTCTGGTCAGACCGTTGAAAGATGGAAAGGGTATTAAGAAGTAGGCTTCCACCGTATCGCTTAGTACGTTACGTATTTCCGAATTGATATTAAATATAACTTAGTGACCAAGTTAATTTAATATTGAAAGTAAGATATGGATTATACCTTTTCCAAAGCCAAACGGAAACATATTGATAATTTTAATGCAATGGAGGGGAATCAATCAAGAAATTCCAACAGATAGTTCGAAATTTCCGAGGTTTGTTGCACAATTAGACTAGAATTAGTTTCGAACAAAAGAGAGTTTTTAAATCAACAAACTCAAATGAAAATAGTGAAGAAGTAACGATTTATCATCATTACCCCCTCCATTCCACCCCTTTCAAGAAAATTCAAATGAGCTGAAACATTTTAACATACTAAAAAAATCTTAATTGAACAGAAAATTATGACAAGAACCGGTTGATGAAAGGTGGAAAGGATTTTCTATTAACGCAGCATTTGACCAGTGCATAGCGTTAAAGTGCTTCAGATTGCCCCAGCAATCTGAAAGAGCCCATAGATTGTTCCTGGGAGCAAATCAAACATCTGGCCTCAACTTGAATGACTGAAACCAAAGAACCAAAACAATAATTATCAACCTAGCCAAGGTTACGATTTTCCCCAACGCAAGACATTTATATCTCTCCATATTTGTGAATACATTTCAAAATATCAGATTTACGCTCTTTTATTTGTGAAATTTATCTCCGAGAGAGAGAGAGAGAGACGACTATTTTTACGACGAGATACGGTTTTTACAGATTCTGTACATATGCTTACGTACGAGAATATAACATTATATAAGAGATACTAATATCTGGGTTAAGATGTACCTCACAGTTCAAGAGTTAGCTAAAGTAAACATTAATTTTCTTCCAACTTGATTTACCTACATTCTCCCATCTGCCTGTTGAGGGATATACATTTTTGGACCAATCGCAATTAGCTTCATTTTCTTAGTTTCTTGCTTCTCACTTCTCGTTCCTATTCCACAGCACCAAATCTGTTGCACAAACCGTCCGATCACATGCTCGTTAACCAACAGTTTTCACAAGAGTTTAAGAATAGGTAACAGTTCCCACGGGTTCTCTTTCCGCCGGCCCCTCCCACAGATCTGCCTCTTTTTTTGCTGTTAATTAATCGGCCAAATTACTATTAACGCCAAATCAACGCAGATTACGCATAACAGCATTATAACGTGAGAAGTGTCTTAGTTTGAAATAGGAAGCAAAACCTAACAATCACGATCAAGAAGAAGTACAGGGAGCGACTGTGCCTCACGACACTATTAGGATACTTACAAAGAACAATAGAACTGTAACTGTTTAGATCAAAGGGAGCTCTTCTCCATAAATCTCATAGATAATTTGAAAAATTGCGGGTACGATTTGATAACTCTAGCTACATTGATGAATTTAATCTTGATATTGCATGCTGTTGTGTTTCAGAAAACGGGAGAGTTGACGTTAACCAATCAAACAAATTCTCGTGAGAAATATTGAGTTTTTAATTTTTGATTTTTGGGAATTTAAATATCACTTATTCCCTGTTTTTTAAAGGTTGATCCGCTGAAGAAGGTTGTAGTTTTCAATTTAAAAATTTACGTAAATAGGCATGAACGCAACTATGTGCTTTCCTCTGCTGTTGGAAGCAGCGAAATATTTTACCCAGTAAACAGATTAGTTCATATATCTACTACGAGATCATCAGTACTAATTCCCATTCAATAAACACGCTTACAAAGTTTCTACTTTAAAATTGGAAGAATTTCTAGAATCGTAGTCTTGATAGTTAATTAGCGTGGAAATCATTCAAATTGGGCTGATCCAAATGCCCTAACACTGAACAACGTAAACCCTTGTGTAAGTTACAAGAGTTGAAGTTGTTACACAGTGTTGAAGTTGCTACAAGTAGGTTGGAACTTGTAACCTAGTAGAAAATTTTAATTTAAGTTCCAGTTGTGCCGCATGACCGTATGAGAGCATTTTTCAAAATTATCGTATGCAATTATGTTGAATTGAATTGAAATGTGAGCACTTTGTGTGCAAAAAAAAAATTTTAAATGATCAATATTTTTGTGAAAAGATTTGTTCATTTTTTAATTTAAACAAAGATATTAGACTGTTTGTATATTTGACATTTTTATTAATTTTCAAGAAACTTTAATGAAATTTAAGTACCGTTCAGAAAATATTCTAGCTCTAATTTTTAAATGCTCTGTTCCAATGATGAAAAACTTTTTTGATATAATATGTAAGACTGAGGATACAAAACCGAAAGACACAAAAGAACCTATGCCACATGTTTATTAAGAATCGAAAACTAAGTCCATTCTAACATACAAACGTAATGCCAGAAAAATGTCATGTAGAAAAACTAAAGACAAAAGTAAGTAGGTAAATTACTCGGTAACCAGAATCCATATCCTCCTTCCTATCATATTTAATTTACACCCACACACACACACACAACTTTCTTTAGTCAACTTGTTTTATTCATGATTTTGTAGTACGTAGTGGTGGCAAAATTATGAAGTACTGATCAGTCAAATCTGTGACGAGTAGTTGATAATGTTTCCACGATTCGAGAGATTCCAATATATTGATGTTTCTAGGATTTAAGAACAATGTTAGTTTTCCAATGCGTTGAGTGCTGGTATCACACTGCCCTAGTTATCTAGGTGGGCACCTTCTTATCGAGGGGAAGGCCTATATATTGTAACCCGGTTCTCTACATAAATGAATCGTTCCCGTGTCAGCTGGGACGTAATAATAGTCTTATAACATCCTTTTGTTGCGTGGACGGAATTGCATTCCTTACACAATGCTTGGCCAGTTGACCAACTAGGCACTGTGGTCTTCTTGGGTTGCAGCGGTCATGGATGGATTCTTCATTCCTGCTTGTGGAAAAACAAATAGAATCATATACGTTGAGTCTTGGTTCGTATTTCCAATCACGTGTTCGCGTGTCACGTTTATTTCTTTTCAATCATATGAATTAGAGAACTAAATCACTTCAATGCACGCGTCAGATTGTACATTATTTGGCATTACCGAACTAAAATCAAACCTTTTTCACAACGATCGAAACCTACTCCTCACCAAGCCGTTTAATTAGTGTGGTAAACAAGTGAAGACAAAAACTAACGAATCCACTGTAACACTATAGTCAATTCCCTTCTTTCTAATCTACTTGTCGTTGAAATAAGAAATTTTTAATGAAAAATAGAACTCAGTGTAACGAAAAAAGAACGACACACCCCAACAGTGATATGGATCACGTTTTACCAAATAAGTAGCGAGATCAACAGAAAAATTCGAATCAGGCTCGCAAGAAACGAAGAAATTATTCCGCCGTATAATATCATAACTGTTTACTATATTTATAATGACTCTTAACGGATTGATAATAATGATGCATTAAGGAGATCTGTCCTTCTTTTGCATGGAGATACATATTATGCACTCGTTATCAAGAATGGGACAGTTTGCAGATTCTTTGGCAATTTTTTGTTTGCTTAGAATTCTTGCTCCGATCGTTGTAGTGTATGGTTCGAGGTTGTTATGTTCAAATGGGGGTATAAATAAATGTAGTTCTGTATCAGTACAAGCTGAATGCAAAGGAATTATGGTTGCAATTGCTTTACTCGTGTTATCTTCTTTTGTCACTCTAGTTGGGGGAACTGGTCCCGTACAACAAATCGGTAGGACGTATGAGTTGAACGCTTAGCTGTTTCATAGTTATCTCATTTTAAAATGTATTAATCGATGCCGTAAGTTGAAGTACCCAGAGTCGAGCCCCATTCAAAAATTGGTATAGGGTCCGTTTTATTCTATATCAATTTTTTTCTCGTATTTTAGCCCTTACTTCACTAAAATGGCCCTAGCTCCTTAATTTACTCAACTAATTAATTTTAAATTAAGCCGTTTGAAATACCATTGCATTTTCCTGAATTTTCATTCTGTAAAATTTTCTCCCAAGTCACGTGGTACATGATTTTTTCTAGCCTAAACTTGAATTTTCGTCAACCTTCTGCTTTTAAAACAAATCTCGATCTTGATTAATCACGATACCATCTACAGGAAAATGTATGAGCTCTACGGTAGATACATCTATACATCTACATTTCATCTGCTTTCTATCGGTTTATAAATTTTTATTTTAAAGCAATTTTTGACTGGGAAATAGGTGTTTGAACGTGGAAAAACCGTGAATTTTTTATACGAAATCATCGTTTAGGCCTCTGGTGTTTCTATTTTATTCTTTTCTAAAATACAAAAACCAAAATAAGAAAATATATTTCCAACTTCTTCTTACAGGTTTTTTTTTGTTGTACAATTCACAACAGATAAAATAGAAAGGTTGTATTTCAGACAACATTATTTTTCATTTCTGAATTACCTGTCACTCCCCTCTCCCCCTCCGCCTTCTTTCTTTGATTTTAATCGTTCGGAGAGTTTTAAAGATGCTTCATTCGATTCAGCGAGAAAAATACGTAGTTATATATTTTCCTTCAATTTCATTCTACACCAGAGTCATTATCTTGCCAAAATGGTAATTTCGTTTAAAAAAATTCACGTTCGTCCACGTTCAAACACCATTTTCTCTGTCAAAAATAGCTTTCAAATGAAAATTTAATAGTCCAATAGAAAGGTGATGAAATGAACATGTTTTTACCGTTGAGCTCATCCATTTTCCAGTGAGTGGTATGGTGCTAAATCAACATCGGAAAAAAACCATTTACTCGAGAGAAAATTTTATGGAATCAAAATTAAAGGAAATTTAACGATCTTTTCAGTGGTAAAATTTAAAATTAACTTATTCAGTAAATTAAGAAGTTATCTCCATTTGAGTGGAGTAAGGTCGAAAATTCGAAGAAAAATTTCTGAGAGGTAAAAGTTGTTGCAAATAGATGTTGCTGAATCAATCGCTGAAGTTGCCCTGTTCTTATACCGAAGACCCTGTAGAATACGATCATTATTTGAATTTTCTTCATTTGGCTTTGAAGTAGTTTAACAAGTTGTTCCCGCAAAGGCTGCGGAAGGTGGAAAAAAAAAAAAAAAAACCTCAGCCTAGATAAGGTTGGTTTTCAGTGAAGTTGTTCGACGCATAGAATCTATGCCATAGATTGAAGCAGCTTCCTATTAAATAACTATGGTTACCACCTTTCTGAAGGACCTTCATGCTATTCATTGTATTTGACTAGCTGTTGATTCATTGTATTTTACTGTTTAAAGATCCCACGACTACTGTCCCTTCCCTGGTAAGACTGTAATCGCCCATTTTCGAACTTTGAACAATTTTTGTGAGTGATACGCTTTTTTCGTCATTAAGAAACAATAACTTACTTCGAATGCATGCGAAATAAACTGTGCTCAAAATCTCGGGTGATACAATTAATCTATATAACCTAAAATTGCAGGTAGCAAGCTTCTTTGACAATTTCTCTATGTCATTTAGATGAATGTTTACACATTGAGTCTTATCTGTCTTCATCAATAGCAACATCATTTCGTTGGCTGTTTGTCGGTGCACTTAACCTGTTAAAAAGCGCTGTCTGCTTGATAACTTTTTCTGAGACTCTCCACCCCTTGGTAACAGCTTCACCCCATGATACCGCCATTTTGAATGACAATGTTCCTCCTCCATGGTTAGTGCTGCTGCGTTGCAGAACGTTCAAATTTTCAGATGAGGAAATAGCTCAAATATCGCAGTTCGACTTCATCCAGATTACATTATCACTCTTAAAAGTGTCAAATTAGTCATCCTGAAGTCAAATTCAGTGAAAATTCCGTTGTTCTCAGGCTCAATGCCTCTCTCGCAGCTGCAGGTTTTTCTGTTGTGAGGGAGTGATATCTTCTTTTAATGTCGGAGAAGCTAGTGGTTGCCCATAAGACTACGAAAAAACCCGTGTCGTGTGGGGAAATCATTGTCCCTCTTTCCCTCACAGGCGGCTTTATCCACGGGATGTGTGCCTGAGGATAAAAATTGATTCACAAAAACCCCACCAAAGTTGTCCCAAACGATACATTTACCTCTGCCTAAGGTTTACCTGGGAGATATCCCAGCAATTGATCAACCGGCTCTTAGGATTAATTGAGTAAAGAGTTATTGGATTTTTTGAGTCAATGAGAAAATGTGATAAGTGACTCTTAAAGATGGGTAGGGATGGTTGTTGGAGGTTCATGCTTCCGGATTAATATCTTCGTGACCGAGCTAGAGCATTGGATAGCTACTAGCGAGTCTAGATATCTAAGAATCACTATTAACTCGAACAACCTAATTTTAGTATTGTAACTCTCGTTTTACAATACATAGAGGGATATGAAGAATAATGAGAAATGACCAATGGAAAGGCCTCCCATCCCCTGCATCTCACGCCGCAGGCCATTTCTCGATTGCAGCTATATTGATATGAATTATCGATCCAGTCGCCCTCATCGCGACGAAACCGGCTATGTTACACAAACAAAAAACAACCCTTCGCTGTGAGAAACACGAGTCTACCGAGTTAACATAAAAGTTGCCGTTCCGTGAAAAGAAAACAAGCGGTCTGGCCCACAGTACCCGCTAATCACAGTGTTCTCGACGCGAAGGGAGCCTACTTCCTTCCGCTCGTGATGATCGGAAGTGGAAGGTCCTTGCAAGCGATTATTGTTTTTGGGACCCTCATCCCATCCCAGTTTTGTATCTCTCCATTTTTTTCTTCTCCCCGATTAAAGAGATTTCGAGTTTGATTACTCATTATAGCTATTGATCTAATTCAGTAACTCGGACCTATTACCAATAAAGGAGAACCTCTACGTATTGGGCAACAGCTAAGGAAATTTTCAATTCGTTCGAATCAATCAAATTCCGGATCAGCTGTTATTGTTTTTAATCATTTTAATTAGTGCGTTGGTTGTCGTATGGCTTATACAGTTGCAGATTTGTTTAACCCGGTGGTCCATAGAGGCTTCGAGATGTAGCTGATGAATACAGGTACTGCACTCAGCAGGTGGTTATAGCTGTTACCACCAGGTTCCTCCTTGCAAATTAAGATGCATGAGACAACCCCCAGGAGCGTTAAAAAGTTCCTTGGTTGTTGCACAATATGCAGAGGTTCTCGTATATTGATAATCTTAAGGAAGGGATTTGTAACCCCAAGCATGGAAGCAAGTTGCCTTGGCTTTCCTGAGAGATGTCGTTCAGCCATTGTGTTTACTGAGGACTTGTCCTTTTGATCTTCCTATTGATCTACCCAGAGGTCCATAAGTTCTGGGCCTCTTCCAGGATGTTCAGCGGATGGACTGACAACCCCCATATCTACCATACATGTCATGAACTGCTGCACTAAGCAGGTGTCTACGGGCTATTAGCCTATACATTGACCACTATTCAGTCCGCCTTGGAACTTTAGTCCTCAAAAGGTCAACCGTTCTTCAAAACCTGCTATTCAAATTAGTCTCATAGTGGTAACTCAGTATTCTTCCACTTTTATGATTGAATCTTGTCTTGTTATGAACAAAAGTGCAACGTGATGACCCTCTGAAGTCTCCATCACTGTCACTGAGTACCCGGAGACCACCTCATTTTTTATAACTTAAATGTGAGGTTACCTGGATGATTATAGAACACGTTTTCGTGACGGAGGAGTTCATTTGCAATTACCTGGGTATATCAACTTTTTTGTTCGTCATGATTAGAGACCGGATTTCATGCAATTACGTATTCATTTTGTTTCATCCTAGGACTCTGAAAATTGTAGTATTATCCTTGTTAATTCAGTGTATGATATATTCCAAATTGTATGCCCGCTCTTTTCTTTTGCATATTCGTAATACAGATGCACATGTTTGCATATCCTGGAAAATTCATGGTTGGTCCAAACTGCGTATCTAATTGCCAGCTTGTTTCAAAATAATGCGCTAAAAACTGAAAAATAACTTTTGGCGACTCAATTTCAACTTTCGGCGTACCAATTCGAGCTCTTGGCATATCAATTTATACTTTTCACAACCCCAACTATTCCAACCCATATAATGATCAATAAATGTTTTTTCTCTAAAAGAAACAACTAATAACTGTGTTTGATGTTTCAAACAGTTCATGGAATAACAAAATTATAATTTTTTTTTTTCGAAAAGGCGTGTTATTATGAAAAGAAGTACATACATAGACAGAAGAGAGACTCCATGAAAATTGAATGGATATGCGATATGGGCAGCTCAATAAAGCTGTGATATTTGCGATTTGAAATAATCCTGAATTCCTCTACTGATCTTTCTTATCGGTTTATTATTTTCAATGATGAACCTTTGTAATCGTGTCAATGTGTATTGTCAATTTCATAAATTGACTAGCCGTTGTAGTCATTCTATCGAATGACTAGGCATTAGAATGACTAAAATTATATGTCATGTAATTACTATCTATATGTCATATAATGATAGATTTCACACATTAACGCTCTTTCTTAAGTGCTGAACTTGGATGTTTGGTAAACTCGTCATAAAGTGAAATACGAACAGTGGGTAGCTTACCCATTAAATTTGATAATAGTAATTTACATTTCGTCATATTAGGTACTCGATTAGGGAGGTTGATTTTCTGACAGTTAGCCTTCACAGTATGTTACATATGTGTAGATATGTATTGTTTGCGATTTATTTGGATCGCCATTCTGGAACGAACGTACACGAATTGGGAACTTTCACTCACTCTCACAAGAACATCAAAAACCTGTAGGTTGCAAGCCATTACGAGCTGGATCCGTTTCCACCTACGTTTTTGCTGGATTGAAGTAGAACCTCCTCAGGCGTTGTTTTGGGCCATTACACTATTATTATACACTCGAGGTTTCATGCAGACAGAGTCAAGGGGCTCCATGTCTCGTTCCACGTTAGGACCCTGAGGGCTTCAATCTATTTTTGTGGCATCTGCGTACAGCACTGCCCTCAACTGATAATCTCGGTGCCGCCGCCTCCTGGGGCACCCGTAAAACGTTCCGAGCTCTGGGAATGATGAAGTGCCTTCACGTTGGATGGAAAGCTCAAATTCGCGAGATTGCTCGTTACTGACAAGTATTTGAACCACCGAGTTTATTCTCGCAAAACTTCATCATGCATAGGTTGTGCAAATGTCCAAGTCAGCTCGTTTGACTTCTGAAATAAGTGGCCTGATGGTTATAAGATAACAATCCCCCAGTTATTACGGGGTTCCAGAAAATTTCTATGGGTCAGTCTAGTTGCCTTCTGGAATCACTCTAGCTATAATCAAGCAAATATGCCTTCAGGCCAATCGATTTCAGCGGCAGCTCGATACCCAGTTCTGTTTCACAGTATTGTGTTTATCTCAATAGAGTTTTTGATTGTATGGAATAGAAGAATAACAGAAACCTTTCTACTCCAAGTGAGAGCATCGTCACACTCAATTTTTGAGTGGAATGTTGAAATTGGGAAGTATTCCAAATAAATTCCTCCTCACTCTGGAATATTCTGTCAGGGAACCATGTTCAGGTATTCGCTGCGTGTAAAACACATCTCACTTCATCCAATAAATTACGAAACTTGCCTCTGACCAGACATCCCGGGAATGTAGGATGACAATCACTGGTTTCATGTTTATTACCCGATTGGAATCTTGATTGAACTTTCGATTTTGATCATTAACCTTACATATTTTTCACACTTGGAAACTACATTACACGAAAGCTCTCTTTAGGTGTTCATTTACAGTAGTACCATCTAGTCAGCAATATTCACATCTATTTACTGCCTTCAAGCCATGTAAATACAACCTGCCTCAACATTTTGTGCTGTGATTATTATTTTATTTTATTTTTTTCCCGTAATATTGACGTCATGGTTTATTGCAATGGTTTAAGTAGGTATATCTTTCTTATTTTCCTTATCCTTTCGGGAAGGAACGAAGATACAAGTGATGTGATATAGTGAAATAAAATAACACCTCTTAGTAGTAGTCGAAGATTGTACTGAAACTTTATATTAGGCAGAGATGTCGGATTCTGACTGCATTGAGAATTTAACACCATTGCTGGGCCTGATCTAATATGATCCTACTCATTCGTGACCTTACAAAATGTACCATGTATTTTGAATGATTACTCTTACTAGCTGCCCAATAACTCGAGCATTCCTCCATGTCCTCAAGCCTTTCATCGTTTCTCCAGTGTACATATCTGTAAAGGACCGCGAAGGGAGGGGACGAAGAAAAAGCGAAAGTACCAATACACCGAATCTCGTTTCTTAGCTTTTGCTTGCAACATTGTTGCGACCACATATTACTATTTTCACCGATCAAAAACGGGCGGTCCGGCCCTATCTTCGCTTTCTCCTCGAAGTTCGTATGACTCCCACTATCTTAAAATAACACGGTGCCTATCGGTCGCTAGTGAAGGATGGTTTTGCCTTAACGAAGCTTGAAAACATAAGTGATGCACGTGTGATAAAAGAAACGGTGGAATAGGTGGAACCTATGACAGCTCGGTACGGAGAAATTGTTTATGGTCGTGTCAGCTCTCCCTTACATATTAAAATATAATCAATCACAGTAGGTTTTTTTCTAATTTTATTCTAAAATACTGACACTAGCAAAATCCGATCACCATATCTCATATGGGTCATAAAAGGCCTTGGAATTGACCTAAAAAAATCCGTTCTTTCCCACGTGGACTTCACTTGGCTCTTAGTTGGCCCTAATTTCTAGCCAGCCCGATCCCGTTGCACGCATTGATGCTACGGCTCCAAAACGTGGTTTTTCGGGGTTCTAACTGACATAGCAAGTAAACTGTCGTTTTCTTGAAATTTCGGACAAAAATGGGCTGTAATCGGTTTGAGATTTGAATTCACTTACAGCAAATAATCGCCGTTTCTGAACCTAAAATTGACACCACAAATCTCACAATGACACAAATAATTACGCATTATTCAAAAAATAATAAAACCAGATGTTGGAATTGACTGCGTTTCTTTTTAATGAACTAATAATATCGTTTATTGTCAAGCGATACAAAACGCTAACGTCTATCTGTGTTTATTTTCAGGTTGAAAACGTTTTAAACTCATTAAAGTTCTACACCTTCGAGAAGTGGATGAAGTGAAATTCGTAAGTGCGCATTTGGATTATTATTAACAATGTTTCCCTCTTCACGCTAATTGCCGAAGAGCCTTGAGGTGGAAGTGGCTATACTTCAAACGTTTGACGATTAAAGAAAAAGACCTCCGAGTTGCCGGCTACTTATCCATTCTAGAGGTTCTTGGGATTGCTAAATCTCAAATGATAGTATTCTTGTTGGTTAAAATGAGCAATTTTTGGGGGAGTGCACCGTTCTGTACGTAGAATTGTGTAGCCGATCGCAGACTGCACGCAAACCTCTCTAAAGGACGCTCATCTCATAGAAAATGCATTGCAGTTATACTAATTTTTGCCATCCTCCATCTTGAATACAGTACGGATGTTGAAGTTAAGTTAGAAAGTATCCATGGAATCAAATAAGGATATTGAAAATAAGCTCCTTAACATTCATGAAGAACATATCCAGAGAGCATGAAAGCTTTCCAGTGATGATAGCACAATGATAAGAAATAATGATGGAAATTGTGACTTTCCAATTCATAAAAATATTTGAAACTTGATGGAATTCTGATCATGGATAGGCCAATCAGTAAAATGTGAAAAAGGATTTCTGTGGCTTGTTTGGCAAAAGTAGAAAGTCTATTATGAACTATTTTGCGATAAGAAAAATTTCGGTTTTGGAGATTAATGAATAAGCAAGTCCAGATACTGTTTATTATTCAACGAAGGAAGTCATTTCACGTTGAATCTCTTCTTTTAGTAGAAATTAATTATTGTTTCAGTTCCGGAAAAGAGTCGTTTAGTTTAATTGTTTTCTTGATTAAACATGAAGGCGATTTTTTTTAACTAATGTTAACTCGCTGAACTTAAAGTTCAGCGACTTGTTTTAGTTCAATGAAAAAATCTTCATAAGTTTTTTAAATTTCCGCGGAAATTAATTGGCTTAATTCGAACAATTATTTTGTTCCCATTTAAAAACATTATAGTTATGGTTATAGAGGGGTTTGACTCTGCAAAAACGATCCTAATGAGTAATAAATGTAATAATCTCCGCTGTTTTAATTTGCACATTCGGATCGATCATCTGAACTCCGATTTTCATCAAAACTGCTACAATTGGATCCTTTTTACTTCTGAAGCTCGTGAGCCAGAGAAAAAAAAACTCGCGACTAAACAAAAACCATTGTGTGGATCATTGTTTGCAGCGAATCGTAGACCTTATCTACGGCCATAAAATCGGTCATTTCATTCGTGCTGTATTTTGTTGCCGGCGACTGAAAACAAGTTTGCCAACGACTCCGCAGTGGTTTGTACGAGTATTTTGCAATCGTTTGATGAAAACCTATTACATTCAAACGTGCTTTGACGACTAACCGCGACGTGAATGGACGAGCCAGGGCCTTGGAAACTCTGATTTATAATCTCCGCTGAATTAATGCAACTTGATTCAAGAAATTTTTCGTTTGCAGAAGTTCCTCGGTCTAGCATTTAACACGTTCAACATTTTGACTGGTGTCAATGGCTGTGTTTATTTGTTGGTGTCAGTTTTAGTTTTAATGAATTTGTTCTCTGCATTTACTAATGCAGAGAAAATTTTGCTCTCGGACGATCAGTGAAGAATGATTCACTGTTTACAGTCACTTCGATAGTATACAAAGTTTTGTTTAAAAGGAAAACCGTTCGGTTGGACTTTACTGAAGTTATTCCATAACTTCGTCAAATTTGTTAGAATGTCATAGCCTCAAACAAGACCTCCATGTTTGTATCTTGGATGCTGTCTTGCAATCTTGTTATGACAATTTAAGAATGTAGCCACAAATTGTCAATGTGAGTTTTGGTACGAACGTGGTAGTTGTTGTGTATTTCGTCTTTCCTATTCTTTATCGTGACCAGTAATTTATTTTATTGAATGTATTTATCAAGTACCGGTTAAGTGGCGGGAATGGTGATGGAAGACAATACCTAAATATAGTATTGACTTACTGAGTATTCTTTCTTGTAAGTGCGTAGTTTGATGCAAGCTGACATTTTGCTTCCGAGTCTACTAAAGTAACGGAAGCATTGTTTTCACTTTCGGAATGTAAAAATTTTTTTGTCTCCAAAATCAAAAATTCCACTCGCATTTTGCGTTTTAGACCTTTCTGAACAATTTTGGTTCCGTGTCTGTCTGTCTGTGTGTCTGTCTGTCTGTCAGCAAATCCTTGTTACGGGCAAAACTACACGAAGTTATAGTCCGATTTTGATGAAATTTTCAGAGATTGTGCGGTTTGGGTAGATGGTCCCCTATGAGTTTCATGGAGTGTATGCGCAAACGTGAAATCCTTGTTACGCGCATCCCCGATGAAATTTATTCGGTTTGATGTGTAGATGGTCCCCTGTGAGTTTCATGACCCCCGGTTCAATAGTAGCCTCTGCGCATGCGCAAACGTGAAATCCTTGTTACAAGCATAACTCTGGGAGTTCTTGACCAATTTCGATGAAATTTTCAGGGATTGTTCGGTTTGATGTGTAGATGGTCCCCTATGAGTTTCATGACCCCCGGATCAATAGTAGCCTCTGCGCATGCGCAAACGTGAAATCCTTGTTACGCGCATAACTCTGGAGTTCTTGACCAATTTCGATGAAATTTTCAGGGATTGTTCGGTTTGATGTGTAGATGGTCCCCTATGAGTTTCATGACCCCCGGATCAATAGTAGCCTCTGCGCATGCGCAAACGTGAAATCCTTGCCACAAGCATAACTCCGGGAGTTCTTGACCGATTTCGATGAAATTTTCAGGGATTGTTTGGACTTATTAGGTATATTTTATAGTTTGTTCAATAGTTGAACATGCCTACCTTTATTTTCTCAGGTTATGCTCCAGCATAACAATAAATTTACCCTAATTCAATATTTACTTCGCCTAATTGAACGCAGTTCTTTAGTCAATAATAATTTTCAATGGTCTATACAGTCATGTTATGGATACGAGGAAGCTATGTGCCACACCCACTTGGTAGAGATTTTTTGTTATGGAATCTCATCTGGTAAAATAACTTTGAAGAAAGTGTTGGTGGTATATTTAGAACTATCACAAAATGGTTATGCGGAGGACTTGTGAACACAGGCTGTATGACAAAAATTAACTGAAAGGTCATTGCGCTATGCAGGTTGATTAAGTACAGCCAGTGTCGTCCTGTATATTCCAAATGGGAACAGTCGATGAAGTGATCAAAGACTTAGCGGCTAAACACGAGTAGTAGTGGCGTCCTGAAAACATGTAAGGATCCCTAAAACTCCGTGTAGTTTGAAAGTGGTCCTATTGATTGATTGCAATTTGACAATGAACTCTACACATTGTGAATTCATCTCATTTATGTTCAGTGGATGCCATACTGACTCCACAGATATCGAGAAATCTAAAGCTCAAGTCAGAGTGGAATTTTCAATCATAAGAGGTCTATGTGTTAATGAGGGACTCGAAATAAGTGGAAGAGCCGTGAGGAGCCTAAATAGCGTCACAATGTAGGTGACAGGTACAGTGTGTCCCATCTATATGGGCCCGTTACGTAATAATACGGTGCGAGCTATCAAAAAATTGAACCGGACCCTTTCTATAGTATTTTCACTCCGCTTGAAGGTGGTGGAACCCGTTTTTAATTTTTCGGTGTTTTAGTGCCTCAAATCTCTGATTGAAACTTGAGGTTACCTCTTGACCCCATTTTTTTAATTTGGTTTTTGATTCTACATTGAATTTGGAAGAGAAAATGCATCGTTGATATTTTTTTTTTAGAGACTTCGTTTCAATGTTATTTCACTTTTTGCAGACAACAAAAATCGACGAATTCTTTAGAAAAAAAAAAACGCTTTTCTCCAATTATCTTCTATATATATTTTTTTTTAAATTTGACCATATTTTTGGAATTAGCATAAAATTTTCTATCAAAGGAAGCCAGTTTCCATCATCAACAATCAACATCAGAGGATTGAAGCGCTGTCGGTTTGAAAAAATATTGTTTCCCTGAACTTTTGGTTGATCGTAAAAAGTGAAATAACTCTGAAACGAAGTCTCTAAAAAAATTATCAACGATGCATTTTTTCTTCCAAATTCAACGTAGACTCGAAAACTAAAATAAAAAAGGGAGGTCAAGAGGTAACCTCAAGTTTCAATCGAAGATTTGAGGCACAAAACATCGAAAAATAAAAAACTCTTTCCTCCACCTTCAAACAGAGTGAAAATACTTTAGAATAGGTCCGGTTCATTTTTTGTATAGCTCGCACCGTATGGCCGTAATTCCTTAATGGTCCCATAGATGGGACACCCTGTTTAATAGCTTCACTAAGGTTCTCTACAGTTCTCTATAGAGATTGCACAGTCACTTGAAGAGTGAAACTGAATTTGCAGTGTGAACTATAGATCTTCTTTTGTGAAGTTTTTGAAGAAACTGAGCTACACAAATGCTCTCTTTGCTCGAAGTTTAATCTGCACACTATTTAATATTGTACCAAAGAAAGAAAGATAATATGTAAGATCTCAATTAATATGTTTTCTAAAGGAAAACAGAAACAGAATCGTCTCTCCAGTATAATATGAATCTCAAATAGTTAGAAGATGACAACTTGATGATTTTAGTAAACTTTCCCTGGCATCCAACCAACAAACTAATCTGTCGATTTTACTCATTGTTCGCGTCGCTGCCGACCTAGACCTTCGGCAATCATTAGCATCTTAATCACTCCTAATGAATTATTCGCTGCTCAACAGCCTTTCCAAGCCGCTAAACAAAGGTTCGCCATTCAACTGCGACAACTCGTAATGGCCCTGACTTTTTATCGTACTGCCGTCCACATTTCCCTTATTTATTGCGGGAAGTACCTGCTCCTGTATTTTGTTTACCCGGGATTCCGGGCAATGCACTCTGTTGAAAACGCCCGTTTTCGTCGTGTAGAGCGTGTAACGTACTACATCCTGACTGATTTAGCGTTTCCGGGAGACTTTTTAATTGGCAGGGATGATCGAAATAAGCGGAAATCGTGGAAACGATACCCGACAACCATGAAGGTCTGATTTACTCGTTATTTACAGTTAGAATCGAGTGAAATACTTGATTGTGAATTTTTAATAAGTAAACTACACTGCTAAGCTGTACTTGATTTTTACCATTTTACCTTATTGCCAAATGAAAATATTTTGAATTCGTTTTGATCCATAGAGGAAGGGTGGACGCGATACCAAAAAGTTGACTATCAAGATTACATTCAGCTTGTTCGTTGACGATTGTTCAGACCTCTTCCGAACATAGTTTTCTGTCATTTTACTGTCAGCCCTGGAATCGTGCTCATACATTTTCTATAGCAGTTTCTTTTTGTATATGTTAGACATTGGAAAACTATTATTAGGGACTTTAAGGTATGGTTAGTCAAGGTTGAGGGAGATATAGGCATATGGCCTCCAAACATCGCTCCACAGCAATCAGGATACCTAAAGGTATATTGTTGGTTTGATTACCTCCAACAAGGTATAGATAACTTGGAGGTTCATAAATCGCTTAGCATCGCTACTGCCACTATTCCACTCATCGAAACAATGTACGGCCAGCAATGAAGGCAACATTTTTTGGCAGTAAGAGAATCAGAAATCGTTTATTCGCGGAATGAACACTTGGTTGATGTCTTCATCTTCAGAGATGTCCCACAAAACTCGCAGTTCTGTCTATTGAGTTGCAATGCTTCTTCAGTTGTATTCGTGGAAGACGGTGACCTTGGGAGAGCAGCTTCGAGGGTTCCCTTTAGCACAGGTGGGAGATATGACTATACACGTACAAGGCTCGGAAACTGAAACAGCCGATCTTGTGGATTTGCGCTGTTGTGTCCAGAGAGCACGACGACAGATAAACATGTAGGAGGGTAAGAAGATGCTCTCGAATTGTCAAAACCAGTTCTTTGCTTATGCCAGATAGGTAACATAACCTCATATCCTTGTATCAGTTGTCAAGTTGTTCTTTCTGTCTCATCATGGATTTCTTGCAAGTTAGAGGTTCCCAGGCTTGGGTTCGTTCCCTGGGTCACTCCTCGTTTCGGGGTACCAAATTTTCTCTCTTTGATTTTTTATTTTTGATTCTATATCCGCTCCGAATGGTTTTCCGTGCACGAATAACTATGTCAAGAAGTGTCGAATGGAAGAACGACATGACTCCATTGGAAGTGGGGAGAATGGACAAAATGAGTCAATGTGGCAATCTTAACTACCTTATTGCAAGAAGGAGTCAATATGACGTATGAGTTTTGTCTATTTACTGAATTATTTATAAATTTGACTTAATTTTGACGTTCGTCGGGAAAGTGGCACACCACTGAGTGGACGAAGCTGCGGTAAACATTTCTGGACAGAGAAGGTGCTACCCTCACTCCTGCTTCAACATGAACCGTTTTTGCAAGTGGCGGAGTCACAATAACTCCTTCCAGCCTTAAAGGATTAAATAAATTGCCCATATCTCAAGTGTGGTCTGGTCTACGTGTACCTCCACATCATAGAGCAATGCATTCACTAATAATGGATTCACACGTTTAACCTTTCACTCAGCCCATGGTCTTTAGATGACTAAAATGGGGGACATGTGCCCCGAAAAAAAGGATCTCTGCCGACACTACTCTTTCCTGTCGTTTTTTGACGACACATTCTAAAATTTTTGAGCTGATAATTGATATTGGAAAGTTTTCAAGGGCGATGAAAACGAATTTGGAGTCAGGTGTGTCGCCTAAATCCAATTCGGCAGAATTACTACGTGAATCACGTACAACCTTGGAGTCGACCACTGATTTCAATGCCGGCAGCAGTTCACCTTTTTTCGGGAGTTCATATCAAGGAGAAACTCGTTTGACGTGCGTGTGCCATTGATGCAGATGAGTCGGGACGGTGTCACATCTCACCTTCGGCTCCGCGTTGAGAGGTTGCTAGTAACTCGAAACCTGTACCCCGAGAGGAGCTCGGTCGCCTTTTAACATACTCGCAGTGGTTTGCGCTAGTGACCTAAAAACTGACGAAAACGTTCTTGCAACCAACACTTCTCAAACTTGTGTATAACATGAACACGAAGTGAAAACTCGCCCAAGTGACCGCAAGTAAAAGTTGACGTTTAACGTGTTTACAAAGTTAAATTCCTTTTCTCATTCCAAGAAAATATAACTACATACCTACAACAATTTCTTCCATTTTTCAAATGAACGATTTCCTTGAGAGAGTTAAAAACACGCCCGCCAAGTTGGGTGTGCCTCATAGCTTTCTTGTGTAAGTATCAAAACCAGAACCTGAGAATAATGAAAGGTGTATTTTAAGTTTGCGCATGCGCGGAGTGATGTATTGATTTTTGGCAATTCAAATTTTCAACATCTACAGCTTAACCCATTCCTGAAAATTTCATCAAACTCGAACAAAAACTGTCTGAATTAGACTAATTCCAGGAATTTCAAGGATGTTCACGCATGGGCTCTAGCTATCACTAATATTTTCATGTTGACATCGATATGAGTTAATTAAACTCGGACTACTTTCCACATTTGAGCGAAATTGGACCTCTAAAACCTGAGAAAATCATGCTGAGTGGATTTTACTCTTGCTCTCCAAACTGACGTAATGATTTGTACGAAATGAATCAATAATTGATTGCCATGTGTCAATAATTGGACTTGTTACGAGGATTTGTGAACGCAAGGCAATTCATGAACGTTATGATTAATGATCTATACGTAAAATTGAAAGTGGAAATCTTGATTTTGGAGAAAACAAGTTCTTCTCCAAAATTCTCCCGAAAGTGATGAAAACCAGTAATTGAACTGGAGCGAGTTATATTACTGTGGATCGTTCATTATCAGAGTTTTATTTTTATTTTTGTTCGCTCAATTGTCTTCCTTGAGCTACATGTTTTCGCTACATGTGAAAGCTACATGTTTTCGCTACATGTGAAAGTCATCCTTTGTTGCTCAAAACAAAATTCTAAAATTTCTTCCAATGCTATTTAACGGGTTAAGACGTTTATAGTTTTTGTCTGAGCGGAAAAAAATATCACTCACAATGAAGAGTTTTATTTATAAGTGTGGGATGCTCAATAAGGCTGCTAAGATGCGTTCTGAAACGTTTATTACAAATTAGAAACATAAATCAGGAGGTGTGCATAATGATAAAGGTATAACATGGTTTGACGGACGGAGTTACGCACCTGAAACGAATCGAAACAACAAGCCTTTTGGTATGATATGAACCCACGAGAGTCGGGTTCGCACTAAAGGTGCTCGCGAGATGAACGAAATAGAGAGGAGTGGGCGCTATCTTGTCTGTGTGTAAAGGTGCGGAGGTCCATGCGGTGTAGTCTCGATAAACTTGTTTTATATATTTTCAGATGAAATAAATTCAAAAGTGTTGTTCTTCATAAGGTAGATTCACGAACACGTCCACGTGTTCATCCGAAGGAGTTTATAATCCAGTGGATAATGAAATGGATCTACTTTAGTTAACAGCTTCACCATTGTTAATAACATTTGATTTCTTTCATTCCTTGCAATAAACTTGTCTGTCTTTTCTTTCTTCAGTTTTCTGATACAAAAAGAATTTGAACACTTTTTAGCTGTTTTTCTGTTTTTTTGCTATGTTTTATCTGATTGTCTTCAACTTTGTTCGGTAATATTGATCGTTCGAATTCGACGATATTGTACAAACTGTTTCGGAATAATTTTCTTCCACACCTGTGTGATGTTTAGGTAATAGATTTTAGCTATTTCCCCGGTTCAAGAGATTTTTCACCCAACTTCTTCGTTTCATCAACTTTTGCGTATCAATTTTACTGCTATTGGACGATGAAATTGAATTAGGAACATTCCAAAGTCAGAAATGTTAATTACGGCTTTTTGCTTCTAATTGTAAAATGTGTAGTGGTTATTGCCCATTTAATAGCGATATAATTCGTAAGCCTTCAAATCATCGTTTCACTACCAACTTTATTTTGATTCGGATCATTTGATCCTTTTTTTAACGAAATTGTGTTTTGAAGCACAAGATGGAATTTCAGGGACACTTAGTGACGTTAGAGATACGTAGTGTACAACACTAAAAACTGGTAAGTAAACTTATCCATCCAAGAGCGGTAATTTCATCGAAATCTGATTCCAGTAGATTACAACTATCTTCTGGACAAGGAATGATCTCATACACTTGAATTCAAAGTTGTCCAGAAAACTGCACAACGCTTTTCAGGAATAATATCTAGGTACCCCCGTACGTGAGAGTGTCATTTACGAACCTTCATGTCTATCAACATACGCATAAACACCTTGTGATATTGAGTTCTTAGAGGGCTATTTCACCGTACTAATTGTGAATTGTAGCGAAATCGGCTGTGTGAGACGTGTTGAACTAACTTTTCCATATTGCATTGTTCTCACGGCCCTAACAAACTTTCCTCATATACCTCCTCGCTCTCCGTCCATTTTTTAATGAAACCTTTCGTTCTTGCTTAAGAAGTCTGTCAAAATAAAGAAAGGAAATAGGAAGATCGACAAGGTCTTTCCTCTACTCACTAGTGAGAGGTTATTAAAGATTATATACAGCAGGGGTCCCACTCACGACCATGGATAGCCCTCGGCAAAAGATTCATGAAAGTCACTCAAATCGGGACGCCTTCGGAAGACGAAGATGGACTTTTTAGCATGAAGATTCTAGAGGTCCAGATGGGTTCATGAACCCTGTTAGTGTTGACCCAAATAAATTGCCTTTTGATGTTTCCGTAGCCTCGGTTTCACCATTGAAAAGACTTCCTGGCACTGACCTTTTTCTTGAGGATCGCTCAAGGGTTTATTCAACGCTAGAAACAAACCTGAACTGGAAAAAACACTCGAATAAGAAAATCTGCCTACCACGTCCGAACTACCATAATATATTATACTCATAAAAAGAGGCTGCTGTGCTAGACAGTTCCTTTTTTAATCTATGGAAAAAAATGTATGGCTGCCCAAACATCAATCCACAATCCACTAAGAGAATGTTGGGATCATAGTAAATGTTTGTCATATTCATGATACTTATTCCTGCATGCCTTGAATTTTGTAAATTTTGCTTTGTGGGCTATTGCTCTGAGTTATTTTTTTGTTACTGCAGTCGAGTTAAATATAACACTGCCAGTGAAATGATATATCGTGACCACAACTTTCCTTGAAGCTGTATATATTTTATCGTAAAGATTATTTCGTCTATAGGCAGTTCCTTCGCAAGTTTTGATTTGCGTTATCAGATACAAGAAAATTTCTTGTATCTGAGAACGCAAATCAAAATATTTAGCAAATCAAATATATAATATTGTCTTGGGTTTCAGATCGTTCTTGATTGCCTTTTTTAAAATTTTAATCTTTTAAAACGTTTGTTGCGTGAACACCTTCCGCATTTTCTCCCTTCGTATCTGTTTTCATGCTTTTTTTATATTGCATTTTTTAATACATTCCGCTCATTTCACTGCCTATCACCACAAGAGAATAGGTATATTTGGCCATTGTGGAAAATCTTCCATCCCACTGGCCACTGAATAATTTTGCATGCCCCGAACTATAGTTCAATCTTGAATGTTACCATTGGTAACTATCATAGATTAAAAATGTATACTCCGTAACTATGTAGCGTCCAACACAGACGGGCTTCATACACATACAAATCCACATACTTATATATTGAATTTATATTGAGCAGACACTTCTTCCTATTGTTCCACATTAGAGAAATGATCTGCCTGGATACCAGGAGGCGCCAATATCACATTCTCAATAATACGACAGCTAGGTTGTTCATGATTCGTTCAGAAGATGGCCACAGTCAGAAGTGACGGGCCACTATGACTCCTTCTAAATCGAAAGATTCTTCTTGGAGCTTCGTAATCCATCCATTCATATTCCAAATTGAGCTGATTAAGCATTCAATAGCGGTTGACTTTTCTGTTGCGGGCAATATCAATAAGCGTTGCCCGCGGTTAGTTTAGTATTCATGACCTCGGTTCCCTGGTACCTCGTCCCTTGGAGCACCAACACCAGCGCCTACTGCTATCCAACACATGCCGCTGTCTGTGTAGTGGTAGACGTTTCGCCTTATGTTAATTACACGCCTTAATGAGCCGTGAAAATCACCTCCTCGTCCCTTGAAGCGTCTCAGGCCTCCACACTTCACGTAGATCTACTTCCCCAACATCTGCTTCCTCCATTGTCAACCCAAGTGCATTTCCTCTCCAGTTGTAGCTGAATGCCTAAATACTTTGACTTTTCCTTGTGCTAGATCATGTTCCCTCACCTTTCTGAAATCTCTTGTTAACATTCCTGAAGCTCCTTGAGTGGTTGGTTTCCAGTTTACTGCCACTTCGACTGTTCTCGTTCACAACTTGAAAAAAGCGGACTTGTACCCAATTTCCAGGCCGAATGGTGGAAATAACCCGAAATCATCTACGAAATTTTCTTCAAGAGTCAATGACTCCATGAGTATACAAATTAGAGGAACGAAACCTGCTTCTAAAATTATATTTTAACTAAATATTCCATTATTTAGGTTGAAAACTAATCGAATCGTTTGTTGTTTTGTGAAATATTAATCAAGGGTGCTCCGAACAAAAGAGGTTTTCTAATTCCCTCATCTTTTGTTGCGTCGGTCATTCTCATAGCATTTGACCATTTGATGTCCCCGGCCTCTACATTCGTTTTTTGCATGCCTTTTTAACCCCCCCTCCCCAAAAAACTCAATTGGTCCAACTCGGTAGGTTTTCCTGAAAGGAATACGATAGTAACAATATAATGAACCTAGTGCAACCTCGAAAATGAAAAACCTTAAGCTACTCCTACGAGTGCTGCTACTGTCCCCAAGGTGTGAATGTTCTAAGTAAGTCATGTTATGAAAAGGAAAGCTCTGAATTGATTAAATTTCAATGAACGAAAATTCACTATTACATGGGGGTATTTCAGTGCATTTTTATTTTTTAATTATGTCTAACAGTTTAAGGTAAGTGGAGGAAAATAGGTTTGTCCCCGAAGTTGGGAAACAATTCATCACGAGTGTTACCAGCTGTTCTGGCAACACCATTAATTGAAAATGGCGGGAAAGAACCTCGAGATGTTTCCTTGGAATTTCTGTTGTCAGTCCAGGAGCAGCCTTGAGGCAGGAAGATGCTAGCTGGAGAGCACCATATAGTTGACCTAAAAACATGGGATGTCACAAAAATTATCCATCACCACTGCTACCTTTGTTGCATCAACAGCACTAGGTTAAAATTGTGAATTATAAAAGCAAAAGGAAAAGCTTAAGGACACTTTTTCGGTGCAATGTCATCTGGCTAACACTTGGTCAGGTAGGAATAATTTTTCCATGTGAAAACATAACGAGTGTTACTCATGATTCAACTGAATTGATTCAGAATTCATCAGTGTTTTAAAAATGTATTAAAAGTGTAATAGGCGTTTCTACTATTTTTCATGAAAAAAAATTAACCTTTTAATAAAAATGCATTCGTTGCCTAGTTGTTTTGCACTTGCCGCGAGTGTTACTTTGGATAGTTTTTGTACTTTAAACATGTCCAAATCAATTAGCGAGACGTGATATCATTTTGAACCTAGTTTAGGGACAGAAAGACTTTTGGGGTGGTTTTCTGAGCGTTAAGAGCGGTAAATAGGAATGCGCGAACACTTGAACATATCGACACAATCTTAATCCGAACTAACAAGGTCAGTTCAGCGAAAATGGTCATTGACATGATTCTCCCATTGTTGATACCTTCATCTCCCCTTTTTCAGTCTAAGATTCTTTCCGTGCACCACCAACCTCATCAATCCTTATAAAAAATTAGAATTACATTATTAATCAATTAATAACTCTAATAAAGAAACTCATATAAACAATAACAACTGCACATCAACAACCCCACTGCCATTCAAAGAGGTCCTCTACAACAAAATTGGAGATTTCAGACCACCCCTTTTCCTCCTTCGCTTAGTAAACGGAAAATCCATTTTGCAAATTCAAATGAATTCACAAAACAAATATAGGAAAATATTCACATCTCAGCCGCAAACTAGGGTTGCGATTCCGTTTATCCTCCTTCCAATCTCGATATCGAACATCCATTGTGTCCGAATTTTAGTAGGAATTCCCAAGTGATCCCGGGACTTGTTCATGTATTCTCTTTAGATTTTGCTGTCTGTGCTAGTTGTTCTCTGTATAATGAACAAAGTTACTGAATCGGCAGGTGGTCGGGCCTTTCAATATAAACGTCTAGCGTCCTTTGAAGTTAGCAGGCAAGCCTGTTAACATCGCTAATGGGGCGAAAGTGGACCCCTCACAGAAATGGGTCCACTTACTTACTTAACCCCAAGCTCCCCTCGGCTGTTTGCTGTTGAAACTGAACGGTTTATGGCCACCATGGGGATACTCCCGATAAGTACCGATTCCATCTTTATACGAACTACGGGTGTAATGGCAGCCTTTCCAACGAGAGCGGTTGATTCCATTCATAGACGTAATGGGCAAAGCTTATTCAACAGGGTCCAATAGTTCGGTATAGAATGCCTACTAAATACAAAATCAATGGTGAACATAATTACAACTTCTCATGAAAATCGGCTGCTTTCAATGGATGACAAAGGAAAACATACCTGACTGAAGTGATAAGTTATGACGCCATTTGCTGTTATACCCAACAGGAATGAGAGAATAATTTGTATTTATCAATAAACTATTCTTGAACGATAAAGTCAAACATTATTTTTTAAATAATAAACTAGGGGATACACTACCTTGTGTAGAACTAAAGTTGTTATACCATTAATGGAAGACATGGAGGGGAAAATATTCGCCTACACTACACTGAACTACTGCTATCTCTCTACCTCTTGGGCTGATAATGAACAAAATTCAAGACCGCTTAATATTGTATATGTAATATGAATTTCTGTTAAATAGTTATTAATTAGTTTTATAGTAGTTTTAATTAGTAGTTTTATAGTTATTAATTAGTATGAATTGTTGCTAAATTTACTTGTCACTTTACTTGTTATTTGAGAGGCCTTACGATGCAGATTGGCTACTTTTGTCCATACGCTTAATCCGAATGGTTTTTGACTTACCTGACTCCTAGTTATTATTATTAATAAGTATTAAAATAATAGTGTATAGAACATGGAATAATCTGAACTTTACATAGGTCGGACTACTGAGCTAAAAGAGAGTTATCTACTGGCATTTCGTTTGCTCTGGCACCTATCGAATGGCTTGTTTTGTAAGGTTCTGGAGGTTGTCATGAATTTCACTGATCTGTTTTTCAAGGATTTCGTGTTCCTGTAAGTATCAGTGCTAACGTTGGTGCTAATAAGATGAAATATATTTGAAGATTTAGAAGGGAATGGGATATGAAGATTATTCCGAAAGGGAGTGCAACTACAAACAAGGATGTTCGATTTGATCGTTCATCAGTTTCTCTCAACCTTGATTGTTTAGAAGATGAAATCTTTGAGAAACCAAGAAGCTTTTGAGATTTCTCTGTAGATGAATCTCAGGTAAAGTATTTTTCCGGTAAAGCAAAAGTTCAAACACGGGCTTGCAATTTATTGCGAAGGCGTCGAACTCTTAAGCCTAACCACCGTTAAATACAGTCTAGGACGCGTAGGCGGCTGCATTACCATCTCATCCTCTAGCGAAGTTGTGGCTTGGAGTCATCGTTCGTTGCCCCCTTGAGCAACAGTTTTGCAGGTTCATACCGCTCTAACAAAGAGAATTTCCTTGCGGCTTTGCATGGGCCCAACTCGGATTCTGTTAGAAAGGATGGATATGAAATGCTAACTCACGCTAAATACCAACTTGGAACCTGAGAAGGCTATTTATGTTCTCGTTGCACAAAGGAACCAATGATTTGTTTTTATAGTCGGGTTTTAGGCTTAATAGGAAACCCGTTGCTGGACTATCATAATATAATGTTTTTTCTTTCTCTGAATCAGCTGTTTAGAACACCACCTGGGTTCATGATTAGAGACCGGATTTCTAATAATTTCGTACCCTTATCGCTTCACCTCCGGAGATTATATCATTGAGTTGACCTTAATAGGTGCCCTGAATCAAATTGAATACTGCAAATTTTTACAAATTCGAACTATAGATGCATATTTATGCGAGATATTTTGGAATACTGCATATTTAGAAATTAGTTAATTTCAAAACTAAAAACGCAACTTCACCATTTTCAGAGAATGAGAGAAAGTAAATAAATGCAGTAGTGTGAGGTACGCGAATAGGTGTGTTGCACCAGGGACATGAAAGAATAATTCTTAAATAATAAAGATAAATTATTTATCTTTGTTGTGGTGGCACCGCAACCTTTTTTTCCTCTACTAAACTCCATTTATCTAGGTAGGAAATTGATTAACGCACAACAATGTGCGAGACTTCTAATTTTTAAATACCGGCCTTTAATGTCCGAAAACTTCAACATCGTTGAAGTACATTGCACTGCAGTGGAACGCTTCCGAAGAATCCCAATGGAAGTATGACAGGGGTCCCCAATTTCCTCTGACACACTCACTGCTTCTCTCACTCCATTTAGTCGGTAGTATCGAAATATCGATATTTTCCTCCGATAAATCGATATTTCTCTATGGATGATGCAAGGGCCAATAGTATCGGATATCAGTAGTTAGTGACCGATATCAGCCGATATGTTTTTTTACCGGCTTCATCTGATAATATTACATATAATGTTCACCCATAAAATATTATAGATGTTCCATTTTTTTTCACATCACACGAGTTTGAAAAATAGTATGCCCACAAAAATTAGTTCGTCTGGCTGGAATATCGATATCTATCCATGGATAATATCCATAGGGTATCAAGTAGTGGTTTTGGCTGTGACCTAAAGTCTTGGCCCAAGACGGTTTGGAGGTTCCATAGGAAAATTGCGGTTGTTGACAACTTGATGTTGAGGTTTTTCAACAAGTGTTGTGTTGTTATTTTTGAGATTGTATCTTGTTCACGGTTGATTATTTTTGTCTTCTTTTTTGTTTATTCTCAGTTGTTTGAACCATAGGTATTATTTACATTTATTTAAAGAAGGACATAAATGCTACAACCCCTCTAAGAGAACTTGGGTAGCTTATCAAACAATATAATTTGTTACAAAACTATTGGTAAAACAAAATTAGAAATAATAATAAATTAAACTGAAGATAGTTTCAATTTAAAAATATTTTATCTTAAATCAGAAAAGGCGTATATTTCTAATTTATTGAGTGGTATTAATTAACTTTCCTGTTTAAATCAAACTTGAACTTCTGCAAATTCAATTGAGGCATCTGGTCTACTAAGTGCAAGAAATACATAAAGTTTATTCAACTGTTTAACCTTTATTTTTCTAAAACTATCGATATTTGTTGGTCGATACTATAGGTAGTGCCTACTATCGATGATTTACCTACGATATATATATATATATATATATATATATATAGGCATCGATATTTAAACGCCGATACTATCAAACATCGTTATATCGATATTTTATGTTTCGATGGCCATCCCTACCCTGCATTGCCCATATTTGAGGATCTTGACCATAATGCGATAAGTAATAATGAATGAACTGGTCATACTGCGGCTGACTCAGCTCATCCCACCCCAGATCGCAAAAGTAGATAACTATCCATATTATTTCTCGTTTTTGCTATTCGGAATGCGTAACCGAACTGTAGGATCACCTCTTCCATCGTAAAGCACTAATTAAACCGCGAGAGGCTCATAGCAACGCTCTGATCACGTAATTTCGCTTCCTCCTTCTCTCGTTATGACGGTCGTTATGAATAATTCTCAGGTAGCACGCGGTTCGAGAGCATCAAAGGCGTGAAGGTCGCTGAGCGTTCAACTGAACACCATCCGGATCCATTGATCCGCTCAGTAATTTACATACCAAATAAAAAAAAATGAAAGGACTAAAATAGCGCGCATCTATTGCTTTGTTCGTTTCATTCGACACCAAACCCGCAGAGTTTTTTTGAGTAACTCGCGTCACAAGACTCTTGAATATATTACTTACGTACTACTATATACATTATTCTGGGCTAGGAATTGTTCTAGAAGAATTAATATTCGGTCTCTAATACTTCGTAAAATACCGCAGTCAACACCTGCGTTGCTCCTATAAATATGTATTCCCATTATCATATTGAATAAAAATAATACTAGACGGTTCTTATATGACGTAGTTTGATCGGTCTCTAAACGGTGTTTCTCCAGAAGAGGCATCCACTTCAAACATACGACACCGCTGGCGTCAGTCCAAGTATTTTCATCTTGAACGCAATCACAAGATATCGAGGGGAGAAGTGCCGGGATAATGTAGTATTGACCACGTTTAATATACACAGAACAGTGATTTACGTAGAAGGACTATCTAACACAGAAATTGAAAAACCCTGCGTAAAATGCGTTTTTTGTATTGCAGAAGTTTTTCCAGTTGAGTCTCAAATATTGCTCACTATTTGAGCTAACAGGGCTTACAATGTGACTTAGTAGGACGTGAATGATATACTTACCTATATAATATATTGTGTGTTAACACTATTATCACAAGCCTGGAGTCACGTTGAGTTTTATTTTAGAAGAAAATACTGTTAGATAGATAACTTAGTACTTTGTTTTCACACCGCTTAAAGATAGGATGTGTTTAGCTACAATAAACATTACGGCATGGTTATATTAGATTAAACAAAATTGAAGGAGGGGAAAAAGAAGAAAAAATGATATATTTTCCCATGATTAAAATAATTTGGTGGTATGTAACGTTACATACTACTTCTGTAAATATTCTGCTAATATTACGGTCAGGACAAAGGGGCAACAATAAATTTTATTCGTTTTCTATTATAAAAAACGAATGGAGTCGAACTTTCATAGTCATATGATTAGTTTCTGTCGTATTTCCAGCTGAATAAGTCAATGAGTGGGTTCTAAATTGTACTTGACTATCTTACCTCCTGTTGTTACTCCCTACTTTACATTTCATGAGCAGGAACCTATGGTATTGAACCTGAGCCGTGTCAGCAAGTGAATGATGATACCGGCGACCAAACCCCGCAAGTTTCACCGGGTCTGGAACCTCTCGAAAGCCCGACCTTGTTCCAAGAGGGAGAAAAGAACCGCATTTGCGAACAAGACGCGGCCACTTGCGACAGCCCCTTCTCGATGGTTAGTGCCGGATCACGTACTGCATAATGTAACAAGAACCCCACACAACGGAAACTCCAACAACTTTCCGACTCCCTCCCGCTAAAATAAAAAATGAAAATCCACTATTTTTACATCAGTGAAGGATCCATCACTTCCTCTGGTCTGCAAATTTGCTAGCTATCTATAACAAAGGAGCAGTACCTGCCCATACTAAGCGAGGAGCCCGAGGGACTCTCAATTCGATCCACCGAAAAACTAAAAATAATTCGATGCCAAACTGATTTTTTGTAGTAAGCAGATTTCGGGTGAAAGACTTCGATTTTGCGGTATAAACCCACGTTTTTCGGGATTCGCAGGAAATTTGCATAAAAAATGTTCATATGAAACATGTTTTTCTTACAACCTTGGAATGGTGAAATTCCGGTGAAGCTCTTCCTAGGAAGTGATAGTTACAAAACTTCTTCATAATGAGCAAGAGAACAACATTGAAAAACACTGTTTTCAACAAATTCTCAAAATTTGCTCTTCGGACTAATTTCACACGTTCTAAGTGGTGTTAATTTTCGTATTTGGCTCCAAGGGGGAACTCAGCGCTCGTTCCAACGGTGTATTGAAAAATGATTTTAGGGAGAAGTTTAAGGGAGTTATGTCCATTTCAATCATTCAAGATCGGAAACAGCAAAAAAAATAGTTAGAGGTAACTCGGAGAAGAAGCCTCTAAATAAAATTGACCTGAAAGAAATATAGTTTACTAAATTTAAGTAAATGAATTGTTTGATTAAAAATCTTGGGAATTAGTCTGTGGAATAAAGCTCCACTATCTTTCTGTTAGTTTAAAAATCATCTTCAGGACTATGGTTTTGCAAGGTGGCTGTATGTCTTGAAGTGGACCCAACGCTGCATGTGGTTCAGTGGAGATTTCCTTAGGCGTAAATACACTCGAATCGACTATTACACGCTAAATTCACCAAGTAATCCAAATTTAATGAAACTTGTGTCAGAAAACACAGTTGGGGTCTAGTTGGGACCAGTTTTATTGTTTAACGAGTTGTACTAATGACGATTAACAATGACAATTACAAAGTGTGGCTACACACTGATCAGCTGAGGCGCTCTTTGGCTTTGTTGCCTAATCGACCTACGGAAGTGATGTTGACATGGTATAATTAAAAGGTGTGTCTTCGTCAAGTCCAATTATGGTATCCCAGACCGGTCAGTGATTTACATAGAAGGGAATACAGAAATGATAAACGTTTTAAACGATTTGTTTCTTTGAAAGAAATGCCGAACGACGAAGAAATACTATAGCGATTTTCCAACACTTGAGCAACCTATCTGTGCCTATCATCACCGGTCATGTAAGCATGATTGTCACGAGTTTTCCAAAACAGAAGTTCCCATTGTAAGTGGAATTCGTGTGACAGGAAGGCGGACGTTGTGGCGGTCTTTCATGAGCGAGTGGTTTGAGCAACAACAAAGACAACTCGTCCTTGCCAACAGAACCAAGTCTCCCGCAAACGGGTAAACAGGTACAGAACTACGCGCGTAGTGTACCGGCATTGTGTGCCCATTGTCTCGAACGCCACGCATGACGCGGGTGGAGTCATGAATTATTCAGAACCCATTTGCAAATTAAGTATCCTTCATTACGAGTGACACGAAAGGTATTTCATCAGCTAAATCGGTGTTAGAACGAAGGCCGTCAACGGTTGTTAATAGATCTCTGAGATGAAAAATTTGCCGCAACTCTTTCTGAGGTTTATAAGCTGTTTTGATTAAATGAGTGTTTTCCAAGAGCCGCATTATGTTGTTGGCTGATCGTTAAACTTCATTAGGGAAGCTTTGTCTGTTGATGGTTTCGAATAAACTTTCGTATATACAGACTCTAATCATCGTCTATTCCTTTCTAACGATATTTGACGTGTACTAGACTTGAAGTATGTAATGATTCCTATTTATTCTCTGTATTTTGAATTTTAATTTGCTTTTCATGGTCAAAACATTAAAAACTGCACACTCATTCAATACCTGGACGTTGATGTATACGTTCTTCTAGAACATCAGATCCTGGGTAAGTCCACCGCTGAATGAATTATTTAAAGTAAACAGGGGTCTAAGAAATTGCTGGTCTCGCTTTAATAATATAGCTGTTCTTCCTTATCCTTCCTAGTGCATTCACCAGGCAGACCTACAGCTAGTGAATACTAGCTACTTATAACGCTTTTTTGACCCAACACCTTACCTTCAGTTCAATATAACGTTGATATCGTCGACCATTTGGTGTCGTCGAAATTATGTCCGATATCCCAAAGTCAAGGACTCCTCATTTCCGATTAGATTCCACATAGTGACCAGGATGGATTTACATTTAGTCTAATTTGGCAAGAGTGAGAATACAGATGTTCATAGTGCAACTGAATGCTCTCTATGCTCATGGTGGGGGTGATCACGGGGCACAGCCTGTCATTCACCGCTGTCCCCGTGGATGCCACTGCTAAAACATAACTGATTGTCGCATTAGGTATGGGCATTTGGGAGCCGCTTTGGCTAGGGCATCAGCCCTCTCATGCTACCATGTACTTACTCGCAAAGAGATCAACTGCAGAGCGACAACTGCTACACTGCCAAGGAGTTGCTCAAGAAGGAACCACTCCCCTTCAAAACTTTTTGTGTGATTGTTGGTACAGAAGCTCGCAATTGCAACTTGGGATGGAATACATTCCATTGGTCTCTGTGACCTACCAAGCTGAAATTGAATTGGGGGTCATGTTTACCAGACAAATTCGTTAAACATACAGAGCAACCCACTATAAACGGAACCAAACAAATAGTTTGAAATTCTGATCCAACGATCGGGTGCAATAAAATGTAGAAAGGTTGAAGAATTTCTCTTTTGGAGGCAACTTTGTTGAAAAGTTCAAGAGGAAAAGAAAACAATGATAGCAATAATGATGATCAGTTACCTCAAACATTAAGGCAGCGAAATTCAGAGTTGGGTGGTACCTCGTTCTCACGATCAGTATTTAGTTCGATGTTACCTTTCGATAGTAAGCATTTTTATGAATAATGAAAATTTACCGGTATTTAATAAATTTTCAACTCTAAACTAATTGTTAGACCTTTTGTCATTGATTTTCGACAAGAAAACGTCATTATTCGTCTTGAAAGTATCCACAGAGAGTGAGTCAAAATGCTCCATTCGACTGTTCAAGAAAACGTATTCGTATATGCAACGTTGAACGAGATTTTGAAAAATAATTTGTCAATCATGGACGAGAGTAACACGGCACAGCATCTGTCAAACAATAACTGCGAGTTAATTTAGGGTTCAGGTGACCATGTTTTTTTTTCATAATGATATCATTAAAGCTCTTTATTGTTCTAAATTATAGTAGGCTCTAGTAGCTCTCAGTTTTCGACAGTTGTCTCGCAATCAAATGATCGTGTCCGTTTACTAACTCGATGAGATTGGTCTACCTTTTCATTGCTCTAACCATGAAGGCATTATGTAATACCTACTTATTATCGGTTTTTTATTTAGCCGATGAATGTCGATGGTAGTCATTAAATTGGAAAATCCGAAACTACATCCTGTTGAACTACGTAATAGATTTAAGTGTTTTTATCACAATTATTTGAAACTATGCGTACTTCTTGTACGTACACCGATTTGAAAAACCGACGTCATTTACAGAAAGAAGGACTGTGTGTTTGAGTTACATTCTGTACAATATTGGGATTCAGACATTAAAAAAATCGAGCATTCTAAAAGAAAGGTTTCGTTGTGCAGCACTTTTTAAGCACCTAAATTGACAAAATTTCTAAAGCTTTTCTTAAAAACCAATAAAAAGCTGAAAGACAGAAAACAGTTGAAATGTTGCATTAATGAAATACAATTAACTTGACAAAACGTACTTTTTTGGCTCCATTTCGACTCCTCGATTCTCTCAGAAAACTTTTTGTTAGGCGTTAAGGAGACAGAAAATTCAACGCTCTTTCCAAAGGTATCTTTAAATTTAAATTTCAATGCATTATGCATTGTATTATGGTCGAAAACCCCATAAAATATTTAAATGTGAAAAAATGCCATTTTAAGCGGAGTAAAAAAAAAGTTCGTCATGCTGCATGATCATACGAGCGAATTTTCCTAAATTACCGCATTACTTCTATGTTAAATTGTTATGACATTTGAACACTTTGGGTATAAAGATGATGTAATTTATTAATTCTAAAACAAATTAACTTTCTACGCAAAATTTCGATGAACAAATTTTTAGCTTAATTTAATGAAATAATAAGCTTAATTTAATGTGCATTTTTCGGCACAAATTAGGGCATACATTTTTTTAAACGGCCCAGTTTGTTATTGATAAACTTTGATGTATAGTTGTCTGCTTAAAAATATCAATTCAACGAGTTTTACCCTTTACTTGTAATTTTTTAATGATATTTTTATTACACTTATTCCAATTTAACAATTTAATATGCTCAAAAACTGTTGCAAAACGAACTCATCCTATTGTTTGGAACAATAATTATTCCAATTATTGTTCTTTTTGGCGAAAGAACGAAATTTTATCTCAATCCTATTGATATTATCGTCTGGAATGGCACACACACACACACACATATATATTTATTTGTGTATATTTGGCATATATATTTGTGTGTGTGTTAAAATCCATGAATCATTTCAGAATGCTTTAAAACGGATTTCGATGAAGATTGTTTTTGAAAATTTGTATTTAAAATTTTTGGTGGCATTGCGATAGCTTCATTTTTAAAGAAAATTCTATAAATTGCGCTACTAGAGGTTTTTACTCGAAAATGAGTTGTACAACACGTGGATGAGCTGCTGCACACAACTCGCGTTATACCCTGTATAAACATGCAGTTGCTATAATACGAAACTTGCATTTGCGTCTGGCCTATCACATCGTGACATTCAATTATTTGTTTTAAGTTGTCCCGCTAAATATCGACAAAGACAAAAGGGAAAGAAGCAAAGAGATGAGTCGGTGGTTTTCGAGGTCTCTCGGTCTATTGGGGCAGGACAAACAAAGTTGAAGCGCGAACTGGACGGGGTTGCCCGAAGACCTTGAAGATGAGTCGAGACGAGAAGCAGCTTGGCGAGACTCACAAGCGCTCTTGAGTTTCCAATATTTAAAAACTGCATTAACACATCCTGCTTGCGTCATCTTTTCAGCGCATTTCACGCTGGCGCGGTTTTTACAACCCCAGCCGAAGCAGACGTCCGCTTATTTCTCTCCCGTGTTATCCTCCTCCTTGTCCTTCCAGCATCCAAGTTTCAGTTCGTTTTCTTCTCGGATTGATATCACGTCATCTTTCATTAGGTCTCTGGTTCTTCTAACCATCTTCGAATTCCTCCCATCGTTTCACCGATCAATATTTCCCGATCTTGTACACTTGTACATTTTAAATTGAACCTTTTCCGGTATTAACAATTCTGATCGAAAGGCTTTGTCTTGTAGAGTTAGGTTGCCACTTCAAGAAGTAGAAATTCAAAAAACAAAAAGTTAATTACATTTCAAATTTGATTCGTCTCCCATATTAACAAAATGCATTGTAGGCAAATTATTATTATTATTTTTTTTAGTTCTCTTGGGAAAAAAGCTTGCAAATTATTGGACAACAGTTCATTATTATTGTATTAAAAATCCGTTCTACATGGATCATTGGGCTTATCCTTGTTTGAGGTACAGTATTCAAATGAATTCCTACCCTATAATGCGCCACTGTGCATTTCTTCACTGAGTCTTTCAATTTTCTAATTTTCATCCTTTCAATTGTCAAATTAAACAAATAAAAATGTACATCCTTAAAGAAAAACATTTTTTCTTTTAATCAAACAAAGAAAATTTTACTCATGAGTTTTGTTTTACCTATGAGTTTTTACTTTTGTACAATAGTTCACTTTTGAGCTGGAATTTTCAGACATTCTTGTTCGGAAAGCTTTCGAACTAATGTTGAACGATTTCTGTGCGATGATCACGGAGATAGTTACGTTAACATACTAACAGCATCGGTTTTTCGTGTCGTAAATAGTGACACTTTGCCCACTTACGTCATGGGTAGAGAAATTTCATTCAACTATTAGGTGAGATAAATAAAGTTGTACAGTCATTCTGCCTCTCCATTCTCCAGGAATGTATTGTACAGTCCCCATCATTCAACAGGTGGGGCGTGCTTGGCTTCGACTCCCTCTACGACAGTTTATTTGATCAGCCTCACGAGGGCTTCCTCTAAAATGACTGTTACGTTTTAACCTGTTATTGAACGTCAGATCAAATACAACCTCTCTGCGGTCGGAGTAGGAGGACCAGAGTTTTAGCTCGTAGACTCCAATTAGGATGTCCCAACGACACCACCTGTTGCCGTAGGTAATCTCGAACGACGTTGCGGTTAGGTGAAATCGCGGTTCATCAAATCTCTCAGTCGATGATTTTATATTCAACTTTGTATTAGGTCGATGGGCATTGCTTAGTCACATGGTCCTATTATATCTGAGTGTAGAAGATGGGTGTTTGTTCTCTTGAAGCCGTAGTAAATACTGTATTTCTTGAAACCTGAATAATAATTCGACACGTTATATTTTCAGCCGCTCGTCCGATCGCTCGCTCGAGTCAGCCCAATCGGCGAATGAGCAAATAACGTTGTTTTACTTTCGGCTACTTGTAGCAATACGTGGGAACGTAATAATTGAGTTGGTTTCAGTGAAAAGTTCTTAGGTTTTCACATTTCATAACTCAGAATTCAACATTTCATAACTCAAAACACAATATTTGTCAAGCGAAATTCACCGTCTTAGAGTCAAATTCATCATTCCCAGAGTCAAACTCAAAAATTTCTGAAATCAAATTCACCATTCTCCAAGTCAACATTTCTGAAGCTATATTCACCGATTCCTAAGTCAAACTCAACATTTTGTAACTCAGGACACAACATTTGTCAAGCGAAATGCACCATGTCAGAGTCAAATTCAACATTTCATAACTTGGAAACTAACATTATTCAAATAAAAACGGAGTAAGATAGAACGTTGTCTATATTTCCTCGAATGTAAAGAGTTACACTGTTAAATCGATTTCGACGGTTAGGTCATCATAAGTAACAAACATTGACACAGCAACATTTCTGAAGTCTAACTCACAATTTCCCATGTCAAAATCAACATTTCGGGAGCAAAATTCATCATTTTCCAAGTGAAACTCTACATTTCATGATTCAGAACTCAATATTTCAATTGGTTAAATTCCACATTTTCCAGGTCAAGTTCAACGTTTCATGACTTGGATCATAACACTCTTCGACTCCAATTCAGCATCTCAAAAGTTCGTAACTTACTCATAAGGAAGTTAGGCTCAACATTTCTGAAGTCTAACTCACGATTTCCCACGTCCAAATTAACACTTCTGAAGTAAAATTCACCATTCCCCCTGTACTATTCGTACTGTGTGACAATTGTGTCGATGGTGCCCCACCTGTAAATCTTACTCGATTCTCGTTAATCTTGTTTTGTTCGATCCTAATTTAGTCTGATTTAGTGTTTACCGTAAAGCTCTTCCATTTTCCCGTAAATGGTGGTAAACCAAAGCAGAAGGTTGGCAATAATTAAAGCTTAGGCTAGAAAAAACCATCTACGACTTGACTTAGGGGAAAATTTTATGGAATGAAAATTGAAGAAACTAAACGCTTTTTTTCAACGGTATCATTCAAATAATTATTCATTAAATAATTTATTTGGTAATTAAGGGATTTGTAGCCATTTCAGTGAAGTCAAGTCGAAAATACGAAGAAAAAAACTTTGATGTAGAATAGGCAAAAAAGGAGCGGACTAAAAAAAAATTGCTAGGAGTTGAAAGTTGTTGCAAATTAGTTGCTGAATCGATCCCTGAATTTATTTCGTTCTTATATCTTGAGAATAGCGAATGAATCGCGATTTTTCTGCATTGCTCAGCCTTGAAATAAACTATAAATAAATGTGTTACTGCTCCTCCATTATCATCATGAAGTTAGAATTGTTTCCACAAAACAGATCACCCCCCCTTTTCTAATGGAATTGAAATTGGTTGAACCTGAATTTGGGTAAAATCTCACCCTTTGACGCGCCTCCACAGGTCAGGGGTGATTAAATAGCCCTCAGACCAATGACCGAAGGGTTGGTAATGACGTTAGCTTCTCCTTTTTACGTTCTTTCTTTCCCTGGTGCACTTCTCCACTCGATAATGTTAGGGGCCCCCACACATTTCCACTTGTGCTGTAGTGGCCGCCCACTTCGGTAAGGACCTCGAGGGCTCGACGCTTGGGAACGAGCAGCGCGTTAGCCCTGCGGCGATCTTTCATTGGGAGACGATGGCCGGCACCAATCATTTTCAATCTTCCCCCACTCACGCACAAAGGGATCATTCGAAGGAAAACAGACTCTTTAGTGAGAATGACTGCGCTTTTTTTAAAATATTCAATATATCCCCAAGGATTTCGTAAAGGCAGTCTTAACAAGACATAAATACGCAACTGCGCGATCATTTTGATTTATCGGTTCTCCATAATCTTCTAATAGCGTCCAATCAGTTGACCAATAAAAGAGCTACACTACTCTTAAACCCAATTTCACTCCTCACTCTTAGGTAATACATGCTTAACTCATGTCCTCAGGGAGGTACAATAATATACAGCAATACAGTGGATGGAAGCTTGTACCCTCTCCCATCCCTCCTGGGTAGCATATTCACGGGCTAAAATGGTTGATTGATGTAGAAATGTTGAAATACTTCAACAGTGCGAAAGTTTTGTCTCATTTCGTCCCACATTTTATGGCGATTGCAGATTAACAACTGTTCCTGTCACAACCTTTGAACATCTGCTCGGCGAACTAGAGCAGAGTCGAATTTTCGTTCCGGTTAATATTAAGCGGTGATACCCCTGATAGAAGTTTGTAATGCAGTATTAGTAATACTAGTAATAGGAGCTGTCACACTTCTCCACCGTCATTGGTGTCCAATTTAGATTTTTAAAACAATTAATTCTCAGAAATGGTTCCTTACTTGAATTATATAATTTGGTTAGTTTAACCCTTTGCTGGTACGGTGGGGGTCGGATCCGACCCGTTGGTTGTTTCATTCCCCTTGCCCCCCACGACTTCAAAGGGATCCCTAATGGTCAGGTACCCTACCAGTCAGTACTGTGAAACGTGTCCAGGCAGCTGGAGCATCGTATTAACTTCCCTAATCTCTGTTTTTGGTGATACCTGTTGTGTTGCTTATCCATACTAATAACGAGACCAAATTCAATTAGTAATATTTTAAAACTTTTTGCAGTTCGGCTTCAAATGGCTTTCAAAACAATTTATAGTAAGCCTAAAGAGATATTAAAGGGGTTACTTCGTCAACAGACCAGAGATGAAGAGGAGGTAAACCTTGCTTTTGAGGAAGTTGTCTCGGAATTGGAGGCCCGAATTCTTGACAACTCTGCTAGTAAAGAAGAACAAGAACCTGATTTCGAGTGGGGGAAGACAATGAAACAATACACACTAATAAGCCAATGCACTCCAAGTTCTCAAGAACACCTCCTTCTAATTTGATTACACATCTGCCCGGGCCTAAAGGGGGTGGACGAGGAATAACGGACAAAGACAAGTTATTCGCACTTTTCATAAGTGATTAAATGATTCAAACAATCATTTATCACACCAACACTGAGATAGAGATAGAGATAGAGACATTTAATGATTCAAAATCAACTAGTGAGTAACAATAAGATTTACGTTTGAGCAAGATTATATTTTTCATAAAATCCTCTATTTATTTTCTACTTTCGTTTTTTAACTCATAGTATCTGATACAGATACCAATAGAGATTATGATTTATTAAAATGCTTATTGTGTAATTTTTGCTGTTTAAGACTCAATAATGATAGGGCGGGTCGGATGCGACCCCACCGTACCTTGTATGTTTTCAAACCCCACCGTTAAAGGGTTAAGGGGCCACGGAGTTTCGAAGTTGAAATCATTCAAGTGGTACATTTATCAAAATGTAAACGGCATGTTGCATTATTTCACAGCCTTCCTCTTCTGTCAGATTAATATTCCTCTTCTATTAATGATTCTAATATCATGCAATATTTTATTAATATCAACGCATGCTTGTTTGGGAATGAATAATTGGATTTCTGTACTTATTAAAATATAAATGGACCGTCAGGTTATCCAACCAGGAAAAATACCCCCAATAAAAAGAAAATAAATATTTCAAACGAAAGACTGAGTAAAAGTATTAACCGTGAAGTGCTTGCAGAAACAGATGTAAAGCTTGAAAGGTTTGCATTAACAGAGGTAACGAACTCTAACTCTACTCAAGGGTGTACCCGACTGAAAGAAAAAAATTAAAACGTAGAATTTGCAAGAATGGAACAGAAAAGGCTACATAAAGTAAATATACAAAACGTTTATGCAACTGAAATATGAATTTTCAGTGCGTGTAAACATGTCATTCTTTACATTCAAAATGCAAAATTTTTTCAGTACACCTAATGTAAGCAATGTTGAGATTTTTGTTTACAGTTAGATTCTAATGATGGTGTTGATTGAGATGGCTGTAAGAACCGGCAACTTCAAACTTTTTAAACGTAGAGTTTGATAATAGGAGTTTATCGGGTACCTGTAACGTTCTACAGTGTATGTTTTTGCTTTCAGATATCTGATGACAGGGGTGTTAATGGCCTTGGCTGGATGACCCGTAAGTATACCTTTCTAACTAAACGCATAGCATTTTTCTATCTAACGTGCGAGGAAAATGGCAGTTGGTCTGTTGTTTTAAGAAATAAGCACTTTCACTTTTTTGGGGGAACTAAAAAACAAGAGAAAAAAATCTTCTGATCAACCTTGTCAAGACCGCCCCTATCCTCATAGGCGGAACGGTAAAATCCGTGTGAATACAAAATGTCCGTAGAAGGGCGTTCGGATCACGACCAAGAGAGAGGAAAAACACGGTATTTGCTTTCGCACATATCTACTTCCAAGGGACGAAAGTAAAAGTGTGAGAAAGGGAATAGACAGGCATGTAGTGTTAAAGGCGGGGTTAAAGGCAGAAACTTCCCAACCATATGGCGAACTTCTTGAGAGAGAAATGATGCAGGGACCAGTCCCGACCTCTCCCAAACCGTCCACTATCCCCTCAAGATCGTGTACGGGGAACAAAGGCAAGCCACCATATGGTTGCTTGTCCCTTCTTCGGAAGTTAAATTGACGTCCTTTGAGACCTCATTAGTTTCAAAAACGAAAGCGGAAAAAGCGTCTAAATTTATCTTGGTCATGGCAGTTGCCCTGTGCTACCTACTTGTTTCAATGTCTGGTGAGAAGAGTTGCGTACAGGTACGCTTTTGGTTTATCTTTTAAAGGTGATCAGTCGATATTCGTGACTGTGGTGCCAAGAATCACCGATTATAGTTGACTTGCCCTTCAATGCCTTTTCAGATCTCTTCTCACAGTAATAAGTATCTACTCTGTTGGCGTTTCACTTGCTGTTGTGAAGATCATTTTGATAGCATTGAAGGCTTAAATTTGTTTCGAGTGTCTTGAGTCACAATGCTCATACCATACGTTAATTTCAACAATTCCAACACGTGGGTTCATTATGTTTTGAATAATGTGATTGCTCGTGTCGTTGTGAGGTTCGTCTCGAAAGTTGCCATTATTTGCTATGGGTGAATTTTTATGAATCTAAAACCCATCCCAGTTGAGTTTGCAGCCAAAATTACTAGGAAAGGCAACCTGTTTGTTTATGTCACCAAAAACTCAGTAAACCCCGTTTCAATTCAGAATCCATGAATGTGAGGCTATCGGGCTGCCTAGAAGTTTACACCAACTAGAACTTAAATGGAATTCATGTGCAAAGGATCGGATATTGTACAATGACGGATGTCGGGCAGACGTAGTAGATTTGCTACTATGTAGGTAACTTCCTTCATCTCAAATTTCTCAAAAATCTTCAAGTTATTTACATAATATGTTATATCCAAGATACATCAAGTATAATGTAGTTCTTTAGCATAGCTATTTAGCCTTATTTTTAGTTTACCTTATAAAACCCATAGTTACCTATCTGTCTGTCCATTTTACCTCCCACTCATATTATAAAAATGCTTTTTTCCTAATTGAAGTACCTACCCATCCTCTTTTATCAGCTCTGAAGAAGAAATATTAATATTTCGAAACGTCTGCCTAGAAGACAGTTGTATAATTTGACCAGCACTCAAGACAACCAAACATTTTATTTTTAAAACCATGTTTAAAGTTGCTCCTTTATAGTATTTTTCCATTAAGACGAATTTTTGAACGTAAATCCTGCATGTACAAGATATGCAGACGCTAAATAAGGCGAATTTTGTCATTTTACATCATCTAGTCAGGAATCAGTTAAATATCCCCGACTCCGTGTCTCTTTATTTTTGAGTGGTAGGTATGCATCCACGATCGTTCGTATTCGGTACATATATACCGGCTGGAGCTTGTCTGAAATAAGTTTCTACGTATGTGGCGTTTGACCTCCATATTCCACAGGCCGTAGTACATGATTGTTGGGCGAGCAGTGTTCACAAAAGCAGGACCTGAACTTGTAATGGATATGGTTATTTTACCCTTACCGATCCTTGAATCCACCGCCTTGGGAGATGTACCAGTCCCCTTCCAGCGTCCTGGGACATCCTCCGAGTGTTGCGGGCATTATCCGTATTCAGCTCTTGGTAGGAGCAACAATACCGTTCCATCACCTCTCCGCGTTGCATGTTAGCATGAAAGTGGTTATGACGACTGGCCTGTTATTTTGGATGTCCTGACGCCCCCATTCAATCGCATTGCCTCACAGGTGTATGCCTGTAAATATGTCCCCGGAGTAACAATTATAACCCCAGCTCCGATTAGAGCGAGCCTTCCGTTATCAAATAAACAAACATCCCAACATCCGTTAAATTAATAAAACCATTATATTGGCCACACTGTTTTCACCACCAAGTGAAGTTACTTGCTGTTACAATCATGTAACAATAACAAATCGTGAACCAAGAATATTGAAATAAGTAAATAAGCAAAGAAAAACTTCAGAAGAATGAGCGTAAGCACGTTCTACCGCTTTTTTGGTGATGACCAACGAGTTTTAATAAGATTTGATATCTTAGACAAAATACGTTTTAGTAAGTCCATTTTTCACTGGTTTTCTCCATAAAAGAAGAAATCTTGGAGTAGCACGAATGCGGAAACGTATTTTTAGCTCAAAATAGAGGATCATTTGTAAATACCACTTGAAACCACGTGAATAATGTTATTCGAGGAAGCACGGATTTCGGTATTCACAAAGATCCTGCGGGCACCCTGCTCTTGGCCCCGTTTTATGCAAGGTTGTTTGCCTTCCTTGTCTTCGCCTTATTCGGATCGAAAGGTTCACTCGCATCTCCCACCTGAACGATATCGGCACACAGTGATGTAACTAGATAATGTCTGATATTATCTTGGTACGGTTTCCGAAACTCCAAACGTTGAATGTTGTCGAACATACCAGCAAAGCCATTTCTCATGGCTTCAGTTGTATTTGAAGACTATATATGTCACTAAGGGTTGTACAAATACGTTTAGTAGATGTGCGTTTAAGAGATGGAAGGATATGACGCTCATATGATGTGCAATATTGAACAATACCGTTCAACCCGAACAACCATTAGCCAAGTTACAATCGGTATTTTCACCCGTTCAATTTAACTGAGAAGAAACGACTTTCTTGATCCGAATACCAGAAATGGTATATTAGAAAGATTCATTATTGAAAATTATAAAGCGAAAACAGTCACCTTCGAATTAATAGCATTTGTCTTCTACGAGGGGGGTTTGACTTTGGGCCAATCCGTTTGATTCTGCGGTACCAGGCCTGGCACATGAGATACGCATCCGTAAATTACGGTACCTGGGAATCATTCCAAAATAGCAGTGTGTGCTGCCTTTCAAAAATCCTCATCGAAGCTGGGGAATTTGAAGTGCTATTGAGGCAGCGCTTACGTTAGTGTTCCCAATATCATCGCCAAACGTCCCCTTCTTTTCTGTGAACTCTTGCCCAGTATCATTAACAAACCGTTGCCGTAAGTCATAGATCGTCCAGCGACCTTTCCGTTTCGTCTTTGTGGATGTTCCTTTCCAAGGGAATTTATCACTCGTTACTTCAGCTCTAAATTTCCCTATAATCATGATTCCTTTCGAATAGCATGTTCTTCGGCAAGAAATGACATTACAGGTTTTGAAATCACCGAAAACGTCATCTCGAAAGGTAAACAATACTGACTACAAGCAGTAAAAAATTAATTAGTTAAAATGTTTTATACACTGGTTCTTTTACCGAGGGTTTTAATCGTTCGATCCGATAATTTCAATCGACTTCAATCTCCAGTGGTTGTTGATTCACCATTGGTGATTCCTACCCCTAGTACACTTGAAGTTCCATTAATTTAATTGTACCAATAGTGGTGAATAATCCTGCTGGGACTCAAACCGAAATCTAGGAACAATTAGGATTTTATGAGTTGGAAAAACATATTATGGTAAAGAGAACACTATCGACACTACTATTGAATCAATCAATCGAAATTTAGTGAGTAGGGGAAGTGAGAGAGGGGAAAATATGGCTTATGTATGAAAATATGTTTTTTCACATTGATCAGGAGCATAGTACGCCCAGAAAGAAGTGGGTGAATGACTGAGGTTTACCAATCTTTAGTTTTATAGTATGCTCTTTACTAGTGCAGAGTAATTTCGGTGTTTGGCCCTTCCTCAAAATCATTAATGCCTTAATGCCTTTCTAAGTTGCTTAAGCACTCACAGCTGCAAAACAAGCATGCTTTGCGGATTGCATTTTCCAATTGAATGTTATAGTTGAAACCACCGTGTCCATTTCAAGACCAACTTCAATATCCCCTGTGTTCATGTCCTCATTCCTCCTCAAATTACGCCCATGTTGACAGCCGTCGTGTGAATCAATACAGAGAGGACTTTCAAGTCTCAAACAACGCAAAATCTCTTACTTTTCATCAAAAGCTAATTTGCTAGGGAAAATATGGAAGGTTTGTACGCTTTGTAAAAATATTCTGTCATAATGAAATCCTACTACCTATACCAACTAAGCCCCACCTAAACTTGACCGAAATCGGACAAATTCATCGTGATAGATCGGATCTATTATTGATCTAAAGGCTTTAGGATTAAGGAGGGAGTCGTCTTGAAACTATCCAGCACAGTTCTTGAAAATTTCCTAAAAGTCCAGGTGTTTTGCCTGTGCCAAATCTTCGTATTTGCTCGAATGCGCAGTAGTTTCAATCCACCAATTGTGATGAAATATATGGGGCACCGTTTCTAAATATATGCCCAACCATCTCCCGATTTTGAACCAAATTGTACAACTAGATCGTGAGAAATTAAGGTCAAAATAAATTTACAATTCCATGCTACAGTTAATCTGGCTGCTACGAAATTAATGGGGAATCGTATAGGACTAATCTGATCCACATAACCCCTGGAAACTTCATCAAAGTCGGACTAAAACTTAATAAGTATAGTTACCATTCTGGCGTGACAACGGTTTAGCATCTATACTAAAATTGATCAGCAACCTTTGAAACTCCAAAAACTAGTGGACATTTTGATTATGGAGGACAGACATTTTGTTGACTTCTACCATTAACTTTGGATAATAATACAAACATTACAAAGATGATTTGCAATATTAATAATAACACCATTACAGTAATTGTCTGAATCCATCCAGAAGCATGTGAACACGGGTCCGGGATCCGACCCCGGACATTTTGGGTGAGGACAGGCCTTCTCGGTCTGCCCCCGTGTTGGTAGAGAGACAGTAATACCACCTCTGGCCTTGCCATTAGAAAGCATTTCCCCTCCCCATTGTATTTCTGTGAGTTCAGCATCATTACATGGTGGTTAGTTTCCCTAAACACTGACTACCCCCTGTTAGAACCTTGGTGGTCATCCATCCCAATATCATGTAAGGAAAGCCTCCCCACGTCAGCTCTTGACATGGCTTGACAGCTGACCTCTTGTAGCATGCAGCTCTCCAGGTAATGGTTGCACCAAGTACCTGTATCTGCCCAGGTTGTATATATGCTACCTGTGCTGTTGCTTGGAGTAGAGCATCAACTTGGTACTTCCTAATTTTGGCGAAGTTGTTATCCTCAAGTTAACTCCTTTTTGAACCCGAGATCACTGAAACATTAATAATATATGACCCTGATGGTGTCACTACCAGAAGATCAGGACGGTATCCTCGATTGCTTAGGTTAAAGTGAGATTCCAACCAAGTTGGTCGCATAGTCACACAGATTCCCAATTTCAAGTATTGAGGAAGTAACATCATGATGTAACCAAAAGCCATTCGACGTAGAGAATTTTAATTCAAAATTTGATTTTCCTTCTAAAAAAATACCTTTTATTTAGCGTTAGCCGTGAGGAGGATTTATTTGGTTGAAAGGAAATGAGGAAGGTGCGCCCACAGGACGTGAGACGATTAAGATCCGTGGGGGAGGTCGGTAGGTACAAAGTGCCTTCGCTGCTCCTCAACTTTGATTAAGTTCATTTCCATGTTAGTCGAACACCGCCACACTTTTTTTTCACTCGCAAGGCGAATTCCACCAAGTTTCCATATATTGCGCCTAAGGCACACGAGAAAGCTATCAAACGCAATCTTAAACCCCAATCAGGAAAAACATATTTGGTTAAATGTTTGCAATACCGCCGAGTATTGAAACAAGAAAAACTGCATTTTCTTCACTTTCTCGGCCCACCCGCGAAGACTCGGTGGGCAGTTGTAATCTGTTATATCGTCAGCATCTTCTTCAATCTAGATGCTAATGGATCGAGACAAAAAGGGATTGGAGGTTATATGAAAGGTTCTCCATCTCAGCGAGGTCGCATTTTACGGCGGAGAAACGTAGTGAATTAGAAACCGTATAACCCCAAGGTGAATTAGTGTATGCTGAACGGATCTGAGGGCATTATAGATTCGTACTGTAATATAGTTTGGCTTTATTAAAATTAGCACATTCTTACGATGGAGCAATACCTACATACCATTAACGCTCTTATCGCGGCAAATGCCACACAACGAACATAGGAATTCCAGCTTTTGGTCGACTCGATTGGTTTTGGTTATGAAGTACTTATAAAATGTCCTTTTCAGAGGACGACAACCCGTGTCGCACCAGATACTCGCTACTTATTTGGCGTTTACGGATTTCCAGCTTAGTATGTTGGCACTCTTCTGGTCAGTTAGGATTATTTGCAACCAGGTTTACTTGTCTTTGTGAAACCCCCGTGCGTCTTAACGATAGCGGAGCTCTCGATGAGATAACAAGGTACCTAATTTATTAGAACATCATTTTTATTCATGATATTCAAGTTCATTCATATACATATTACTCATATTCATAATTCATAATCATATATTACATTCATTATTGGTTTTTTAAACCGTTCTATACCTTCAAAAGTCTAGATTTTGTGACAGTGGGACGCGTGAATGTGCCAGTTAAAGATTTATACTTAAAAAAAAAAAAAAAAAAAAAAAAAGGTTTAGTTCTCTTACAGTGACAATAAGTGCGTGAGAAAAATTTGTGCTATTCGGTGGAATTGTTTTTGAGAACTTCCAAAGCTTCAAAAGATGAATTTCGGAAAAATTTACTTTGCAGGGGTAGTGTGGTTGGTCAGCACTGATGAATTTTATCATCTTGACAATCTATTGACAATATTTTACTGGAAAAGATGAATAAGCCACGAGGAATCGATGCTATCTCTCTCTCTCTCTCTCTCTCTCTCTCTCTCTCTCTCTCTCTCTCTCTCTCTCTCTCTCTCTCTCTCTCTCTCTCTCTCTCTCTCTCTCTCTCTCTCTCTCTCTCTCTCTCTCTCTCTCTCTCTCTCTCTCTCTCTCTCTCTCTCTCTCTCTCTCTCTCCCCCCCCCCCCCCCTTCTAGTTATGCATTTTTGAAGAATGTACCTAGTGAGGGTGGGTAATCTAAAAATTATTTCATCTTCCGGTGCCTTGCTACTACTAGTCAATCGAAAGCTTATTAACTCAATCATAAGGTATTATGTCTGTGCTATTAAGTCACCCAAATTGTGATTATACAATCGTGACTAGTTTATTAATAATAAATAAGTTTAATAGTTCATAAAAGTTATCGACAGATAGTTTCTCAAGAACGCTAATAATGATTATTACGTTACATTTATGTCACCGAGTTGGATTTATATTTGATAATAATTATGAAAGAAGAAGAAAAGGCTGAAACCAGATTTCAATTGTTGTTATTTATTTTCTGAAAAATGTTTACAATGTTGGGTCCATAAACGTTTTATGGTTCAGCTATGATATTACCTACCAACTATTTTATTGAGACAGTCATAACCCTTCTATAAGCTTGAACTAAAGGAAAAATTGAACACTCAAGTACCTACCTATCTTGACAAAATATTTCTAACGTTCAGCGCTTGAATTAGTTAGTGATTCGCTGTCTCTTAGTTAATCTACTCACCAAAAATAAATTAAAGATTGTTTAAAATTAGTCCAGTGATTTTAATCACTTTTTGTATTTTTTTTAATTTAAAAAACCACTACTTACTATTCCCGAGCTTAGTATAGTTCAAAACATTCAAATGCATTCTACTGGAGTAGCGAATCGTCACTGCAATTTGCTGGTGAAATATTTGAATCAATGATAGATACGTAGAAAACGGAACTCAAACTGCCGATATGAGTTTCTTGCTTCACAAATGAGGGATATAAGTGTGGTAGAAAATTGAAGTTTTTCCAGCGGAATGTCTTTCAAAATTATGAAATAGCAGTTTTTATAAAGTGTGAACGATTTTAATCATGTTCGAAAAACAGCAAGGGTCTGAGAATAATCAATGTTTAATTCCGTTCTTCAATAAGTTCTGATCTTGTCGCTGATTTCATTCTTCGTCTAATTTTCCACCACATTTAATGTCTTCCGTGGACGTTTCTAATACTATCCTCCGTACAATCCGCATCAAAAGCACTTTAAAGATTATAGAAATAAGTAACACATCGAACTGAACAAGAGTTATTCTTAAATGCTGGACATTCAAGTTATTTTGCCTAACATTTGCGACTGTAACGTGTATGCAGTTATAATCTCATCCCAGAATTGCATGACATTTCTGAAGTGAGTGTGGCGAAGAATATTCAAAGATTCTATGAATCACGGACTAAGTTATGGACGATGTTACCCATTTCAATGAAAACGGAGTAAAATAGAACGTTGTCTATATCACAGCTGAATCGATTTCGACGGTTAAATCATCATCAGTAACAAACATGAACTGTGATCTAACCGTGGAAATCCATTTAACTGTGTACTCATTATTTTCGTGGAAATATATAGACAACGTTCTATTTTACTCTGGTTTTATTTTCACTGAATCATTTATGTACTCCATTGAAATCAGTTACCAGAGAAGGAGAAGAAGTAGTTGAGCGAGCGTGGCAATTCAAAGTCATTCACAGAATCATTCATAAACACTGAGAGCCTTGAAACTCTATTTCACCAAAATATGTTGGATAATCTTCAAGATTTAACATCGACTTGTATTGATCAATACAATCAATAATGATAATCGTTCTTACTTGAACCTGCCAGTTTTTTCTTAACTAAAAATGAAACATTTAGTTCTTACTACAATGTTTCATGGTGTTCTTTTCTCGGCTATTTCGAATAAAAGGAACGTTATTACAAATAATTGAAGCCGAGTCAATTAGACACTGACATTACTGTGATTGGGGGCTAATTACGTTGTCGTTGGTTGGAAAGAAGCCGTGAGTTCCCGACAAGGGCACTTCTGTGACCAGCTCCCTTTTACGGCAAACGGCGGAATTAGGGGCGGCTGGAGACCGTAAGGTCAGCTGAGAGCGGAAGGAACTTCCCGAGTGATCCCGAAGGGCGATCCCGCAAAGATGACGAGTCTTGAGCTAAATATTTCCATAATGAGCCGGTTCACCTTTCCCCTGATTCGTATGAGTCAAACGAATTGGAAGAGTGACTCAATTGGAAAGTGTTCAAAGACGAATACTAACGTTGTTGGTCGATCGTTTTCAAGAGGTATTGCACTTTTAATAGGTCAAGCAGGCCTACTGATAGCAGCGTATGTACCCTCCAACCAATAAACCAAAAAGATTTAACATTTTTCGTCCAGCTAATGAAACAAGATTGCCCTTACCACAACGCGCAAAATATAATTTCATGGCTTTGAAATGCAATTCGGAAAAATCAGATGGCTGTGAGCACATACTCCAAGGTCACATGATACAGAAGTATACAGCGCGCAATTTTCGAGTATTTAAGGTTCGAACTGAGGTGGGCATATGCGATTGACCAATCAGCGAGCTCAGAAAACCAAAACTGGTGCATAGTCAGCGCCTTGCTCTCCGTTTGAGGAAGCCCAGGCTCATTTCGCTATTGTAGTGTATCATTTTTCGAAGTTACCTATTAGAGAATGGTGTGTTTACATCATGCAAGCAGTGTTCCCGAACACTGTTTTCAAACAATCATCAGCAAGATACTCGGTCCGTTTATGTTTTTTAACAGTTTTAAATGGAGTGGGACAACGAGAAATAGACAAGTTGAAATTGGAAAATAAGATAGGCATCTCCTTTTGTAATGGCAACTAGAGATCTCAGTGCGCCTCCGGAGTATCGGCCGCCACTGAGGCCATTCGAAAATTGTTATCCTCCTCATCATTTATTCGTTTAAGTATCAAGATATCTTTCTTGGACCAACGCATGAAATCTGGCTCATCTGGCTTTGTTGATCATTGTAATTTTTTCGACCTGATCAATTCTTAAGGGGAATTGGAGTGTGTAGTGTCATCAAAGCTGGATGTTGGAAAAGAAAAACAAGTTGGGTGTGGCACATAGATTCCATAGTTCATGGTTCAATGTCGTGGATCATTAGGATTCGTATGTGTCATATCCAAGCTCCAAGAAGGTTTCATATTTCAGCTTCCATTAGTACTGTGTACAAAGAGGTCTGTACACCCCCATTTAAGGGAGCAAATTGATTAAAACGTTCATTCTATGCTGATACACAACTTGTTTACGCCATCGCTTTGAACTTTCGATTGCCGAACTATGTATTGTCATCTTCCATGTCCCGATATGTTCGGGTCTATGTGGGACGAACAATCGGATTAATTGAACCTCGGTCTGCTATCAGTCGTCCAACGTAGCCTTCTTTCACACAATTCGCCAAGTTTAATAGTTTTTTCTCTTCGGAGATCGTCAAACCCCTTCAATTTATCGTTCTTTGATATCAGCAATTTGAATTCTTCACTTGATCTGGAACCGAGATTTGGACGTCCTTCGACATCTCTTCACATCTCCAAATTACATCGGAATATGTATTACATATTATGTAAGTTGCTTGATTTTCACTTGGCAAGTCAGCCTACTCCTGTTGCCATAAGTTTCAACTGAAATAGGATATTTCAGATTCATGGCATCTTGAAGCAACAGATTCGAACACCGACAGGTCAACAACGATGCATATGCTTCGATTGGTTAACTTCATGCCCTGAGATTTAGGAGAAATTCGTGTTTCTCTTCATGAAATCCGGTTAGTTTCGTTCCGAAACTACAATAATTAGGTCCAGACTATTAAAATTTACCATACAATTAAGATCATTCAATTATTTCTTATTTTATTTCTCTTCATGTTAACAGAGCTCCTTAGGTTTTCCTTTTTCTTTTTATAATCTCGAAAATGCAGTGCAACTTATCTTTAATAAACGATGAACTTGATTAATTGGTGAATATTATAAATACCCCTTTCAAGTATTTCGCACACTACTTAAACATTACAGTTCCATGTACCAAATGTGAATTATTGGCTCATTTGAGTGCATATCTGAAGCGTAAGTGTAACAAAGGAAGTTGTAAACCATCACCACGTGAGTTGCGTTCTGCGGCGAAAGGAGATAGCGCGAAAAGTGGCAAGATGCCGCGAATTAATTTTTGAAGGCTGGAAGGAGCTTCCACTCACGTCCCTAATGGACTCGAATCTTGACAAACGACGTCATAAAAGATGTGAGGCCACTTTCACTCGACAGAGAGGTTTTTATGACTTCATGTAGGCAAATCTGCTGAAGAAAAGTCTTAATTTAGTTTCAAATATTTCAGTAATCGGGAGTTGAATTGGCATCAATACAACAAAACAAAAAACGCTGTGAATCATTATTCAAAGGTTTCTTATTCCTTTACAAGGTTTGTTATTTATAACCAGATCACAAGCAAAATATGACCATATCATGGTCATTGAATACACTCCGTGGACAATTAGCTATGATCGGCGCTCAGTGCTTCCATACTTTTAGGTCTTGAAAGGAGCTCTATTCATATTTCAACACTGCAGGTCGGTTAGAAAAGAAATTAGTCTCAGAAGTTCTTCAGCTCTTCAGAGCACCTGCACGCTTTGTAATAATTGTAGAACACAATCATTGTATTCCAACTAGCTCCATTTAAAATGTCTGCTCTGAAACACAATCAGGAAAACAATTAAGCGAAAAATTCAGACCATTAAGTCGATTCTTTCGGTTTTAGCCGTATTACCGGCACATAGACTCATAATTTTCTTTCTGATCCTCCTGAGGTGTATGTAGATGCGAGAAAACCGCACCTTGGCCTTCAGTCATCTTAGTGCAGCGAGACACGGTTCATCGCATCTGCTCTCCTAAGTTCTTTTTTTAATTTTGGTTTATTATATTATTAAACATTGTAATCGCTCTAAAAAATTCTAACCCCCCTGAAAATTCATGGTTTGCGTTTCAAAGGGTGTAGAATTTGAATCTGCTATATTGTTGTAGAATTTTCGTGTACTCCGTACGCACGATTTCTCCCAAACGGCTGGAGCAAAAGATCTGAAATTCCATCCATCAAAAGGCAAATAAGAGCAAAAAAAAAGAAACTGAAATTTTCAGGAAAAATCCATCTTGGTCCGATGACGCCCCAATTCTTGAGCCAGCTCTCTCACTCAATGTAAAGTGCCCTTTAAGGGCTGTCAAAGTTTTGTAAAATCCCTAGAAACCTCAAAGCAAGTCCAAGCGGCATGAATGTAAACTTATTTTAAGAACATACCGTCAGGGATCGAATGAGCCCCTCCCCAGGTCCGTAGGTCAAACCATTCCCGATGTATGGCCCGATTTATGGTGCCAACATTTGCGTTTTTTGGTTTATTATTGTTTGTTTGTAACCTAGTGATGTCCGGCCGATAGCGTCGAGTTGTAGTGAATGTGGATACTGGAGTGATAGCCGATGTGAATACTTGTAGTGTAGTTAGTAGCCGATACAAGGGTTGAAGCATTCTGATATGCGTGAAACGCTGATAATATATAGGTAAATATTATTCAATATTATTACTGGGGTTTATTATTCAATATTATTACTGGGGTAAATAAGTATTCTTTCACTGGGGTTTATTATTCAATTGGCTTGCGTTCATGATTTGAATCTTACTAAGCTTCGGAGTGTGCGTGTTTTACAGGTGATAGAGCGATTATTGAATTTCAGGAGATATGCATAGACCACGTTAAAAGTAATCCTTTTTCAAGTGGCCCTTTGAAGCCAATTGCGTTTTTTCCGAAGCAAGAGTTTATTTTTAGCTATTAACGACAATTAACGGCTATGTTATTTTGAATAGTAACGAATTTTGTATGAAAAATATGTTTTTTGAATTGCATTATAGTTCTTTTGTATTTACTGCAATGGAAAGTAGAGAAATCAGCAAGATAACCATTGGAAAAGCAAGGGCGGTCAATAGACAGCTACGCGAGCGTGAGTCGTGTTGGCGCGAACGCATGAAAGTTAATGCCCATGTTGTAGAAATGCATTGAAAATAACTGAACATGTACTGTCGCACGACGTGATCGAAACTGAAGCTGGAACCGAGGTTCTCGGGCGCTGGTCGGTTGCCTCGCCGCGCTGGTCGCTTGCCTCGCCGTGCTGGTTGCTTGCCTCGCCGCGCTTCTTGAGAGAAAACTCTTCCACAGGGCGGCGCGGCTCGCGCCTGTTTAGGTACATGAAGGAATCGCGTGCCGAAGGCGCAGGCGTCGGGGAAACCACACGCCGTGTCTTGGCTTACGTGGAAAATACTTGGCTTACGTGCGAGCTGGCCCATCGCTATCTGTGGGCGCCGTCAAACAAGGCGATTCTATGGATGTGTCAGACGTAACAGCGCGGCACCGTGCGGCAAACGCTCACGCCGCGTGGTCTGATTTTCGTCGCAATCGCGTAATCGCGTTAATGTTTGTTCACACTTTGTAGGTTAACCTGCTTTTGTTGAGATTATATCGTTCAACAATGATATTGCCTTTTAGGTGATTCCTTTGCGGTTTATTTTCAATGATGATTTCAATGATTTTCAAGAGAGCTTCAACAAAATGAATAATAGATCAATTTTGCTAAAAAATAAATACATTTTTACTGTATATCAGATATAGATTCTGAGAACACATTGTGAGCGCGACTTCTTTCAGTTTTACTAGTCTGATTTATTTAAACTTTACTGGTCTGAATATTATAACTGATTTTCAAAAATATATTAAATTTTAGTACGAAAGGACCAAATTTTAGGAATAATTTTTTTAATTTGGTTATTTTAAATAATATTTTGGCAGAAAAAATGTAATACTCGTAAATTTAGAATTTATTTATGTAATTTATATTACAAATAGTAATTTTTACTGTTAATTTTTTAATTTTATTGATTTTTATTTTAATTTCTGTTGCTTTTGTAACTTTATTAGAGCTTAAACTGTTAAGTTATATTCAATTGCGCGAAGGTAATAATAAGGTAGGATTAATAGGTTAACTTCAACCATTTTCTGATGGTATTAAATTATTTTTTAAAGAGCAATGTTTCTTTTATCCCTGGGATTCCTCGAATGCAGTTTAAAAAAACGCTGCAAATTCTTTCACTGGGGTTTATTATTCAATTGGCTTGCGTTCATGATATGAATTTCTACTAAGCTTTGGAGTGCGCGTGTTTCACAGGATAGAGCGATTATTGAATTTCAGGAGATATGTATAGAAATCGGTTCTCATCCAAAACACCTATTTGGATTGATCAGTTGATGATATTTGTGTGCTCCCTCTACATCAGTCTACTTTTGGCTAAATCGTTTAAATTTGGATTTGGGGAAGTTTTAACGCAATACGAATGCTAATGGACTTGATAAATTATAGATGTTTTTGTTGTTGTGGGTGGGAGGGGGGGGGGGGGTATTGAGGAATTCAATATTATTAGTGCTGCAAATTCTTTCACTGGGGTTTATTATTCAATTGGCTTGCGTTCATTATTTGCATTTCTACTAAGCTTTGGAGTGTGCGCGTTTCACAGGATAGAGCGATTATTGAATTTCAGGAGGCACACAAATATGATCAACTGATCAATCCAAATAGGTATTTTGGTTGAGAACAGATTTACGTGCTCCATGCATATCTCCTGAAATTCAATAATCGCTCTATCCTGTGAAACACGTACACTCCAAAGCTTAGTAGAAATTCGAATAATGAACGCAAGCCAATTGAATAATAAATCCCAGTGAAAGAATTTGCAGCGTTTTTAATTTATGAACTTTCAGTAATATATTTCTTACTTTGTAGTTACGCTGATGGTAAATACATAAATCTGGTAAATAGTGAGTAAATAATTATGTAATAAATTAGTATAAAAATTAAATAAATAAATATTTTACAGAACTGGAATAACACAGATGCATTTATGTTTGACTATAAGGTGGTTGAACTTATTTTATTATGTCTCACGCTGACAAGAGTTGTTCAAACGCTGGCGATTCGTGGGTGGATATTACTGAGTGCTTGTTAGATGTTGCTGCTTTTATAACGTCCTCCACTTCTGGTACGTCAAGGTCTTTGTGGATTACTTTGCTTCGTGCGTACCAAGGGGCATTTGTTATGGAAATAGGAATGCTCCGTTTTGCTTTGTTTACACACCTAAGTGCGTGTCATTCATTTTTTTAAGATTTCAAAAACGTTTATTCATCCTAACATAATATTAATCTATGTGGAGGAACTAATTTAATGACGTACTTTTTCCTACCCAATCGTGTGCTCCATTCACAGTATCTACTTAGTTTTGCATGCTCTCGTATATCGGTTACTCGCTATCTCCAACGCTCTTCTTTTGGAGTCTTACACGGAAACACCAAACAAGTTATATTATTAGAATACTCAGCAGTGACGAATATTTTTTAAACTTAGCTTCAGTAAATAGGCGGTAGGAGAACAAGGCCTCACCAATTAGCGCGTGCACCATTTTTTTCAGTCAACGCTCGCGCAAGGTCGCGGTCATGCATAAAAGATGAAGAGGGGAACGCTTGGAGAAGAATCCATATGAACGGGGGGAAGGTAGGTTTAGGAGCCGAGACAGGAAGGCGGTTTCGTGGCACTAGGAAGTAATTTTACCTTTCTTACAACCAGTTTTCGAAACGGTGCCTATCTATTTAGCAGGCTGATACTGATAATAACCCTGGTTTTACTCAGGCCGTTCATCACTTGGGGGATGTGGACAATTTCAATGAAGCAGTAATTTTTTATATGATAGCCCGTGGTGCGATTTAAAAATTACTAGTCGGTTGCGTCCATTAATCAAAACATATATATCAATTTACTGATGAATTACAATCTTTGCTCGTAATATATAATAACTAACTATGACTATAACTAACTATAAATCGAAGTAACGATTCTGGTTTAAGATTTGAACACCAAACAAGAATCCCCATGAATTCCGAGTGATCTGATTCGGCTATTCCTACAGGTAGCTTTATAAGGAGAAGAAAATATGTTTATTTGTTAAAAAGAAATAACCGCAACAAATAAAGGTAAAATCTGCATTGGTTGCAGGTGATAATAAATTTAAAAAAAACGAAAAACATTATACTGCCATGGATTTGATATCTATTTGTCGGGGTGACTCGAGCCTCACTGGCCTCTTACTAATTCTACGATAAATTTTGATTCATGTTTTTAATCACTAAATGTATTTGTGTTTAAATATAAACGGAAATAAATTTAGCAAACATTAGATTCACCAGTTAAATTGTGTAGTCAGGTATGCATGGTATTTCCAGGTATTAAATGCATATTTTGCTCCCCCGACCAACGCTCTCACTGATTTAACTGTTCCACCATTCTTCGAACGATCAGAACACTCTCCCTCAGGAAACGTATCCTTAATTCTAGCAACACAGTGCAAGATCCGAAGAAATGGGGCACATTGAGCACAACCTTCTTGAAGAGTTCAATCGCTCAAGAGTTCAACCGCACCGCTTAGTTTCTTGAAACCAGAATGTAACTATGTAGAAGTAAGGTAACTTCAAATATCGACATGGTTATTGATCTATCACTAATTATAATTTTCAATAGAACCAAAATTAACAGCTATGATCAAGATCAGATTTTGTTGCAGTAAACTGCGAGCCTATAGCGAAGGTTCTTCATAAGGGCCAAATCCTTGACAAACGATGCTAGTCATAGTACTGATCCATACTTTCATTCTGACGGGTTAGTTTCTCGTCATTCCTAAACAAATAAGACTAAAAAGAAATTATATTCAAAAGATAAGCATAATAAGTTTATAATCAAACTATGATGTTAACAATAATAGATACGAAGAAAATGGAAGAAACCCAATGAACAAGAAATAACCAGGCGGTTGATATGCAGGATTGCCCCTGAGATGTGGAGGAAGGTCAGTGACCCCTCGAACTGTACCTACAAGAAGGACTGCAACCGGTGTTGAAGTAAGTTGTCCGTGTGAATGAAGCCCGGGTCACGTTCAACTTCAGAGGCCGGCAGCTGCGGTTTTTCCGTCCCTCATACCCTGAGCTCACGTCCTTCTTGGGAATCACACTTGGTTGAACTACCAATGTTTCACTGCGAACAGTTGGTGTTTAATATCTTCTTCCTTCAGTCCACTCGTGATTTCTCACAATTTAAATTCAAGCGTGAATGTAACCCAAACCCAAGCTCCTCGAACAGCACATCACACCAGTATAGTAGAAGAGAAGATACGAGTATAAATTTAAATTCGTAATCGAACTGTAGATCCTCATATGAAATGGGGTTCATATATCAGTGGTTTCACGGTGACGCGATGACAGCGGAGAGGCCGAAAATCTACGTTGCAATGGGATGTAATTTTGAAGTCACTCCGGAGTAAGAATTATCTTTTTCTCCTCTGAAAATCCCATATTACGGACACAGCAGTTTGAAACAAAGGACTTGCATGCAATTGGCGATTCGTCTATTTTAGGCGAATCTCTCCTCAAAATCATACAGCGCTCTTAATTTTGATCAAAATGAAATCTGTCGAAGACCATCTGAATCATCGTCAGAATCATTTTTAAGGTTTGTATTGAACGACTTCGAACAAAATTATTCTAGTAACTAATGTGTTGTGCTGAAAATTGTTAGTCATCTGGAAATGCTCTGGGCTGACGCTTGCTTGATACGAACCCTGGAGAGCACTCGTATTTAAACTCTGAGTCGAAAACGTTTCAGTAGACTCGAATCGAAGCTGTATGAATGTGGGTGTATGAGTTTCCAAGAATGAAGCCTCAGACGAAGGGACCCGACCAAAATTAGAAGGCTTGTGTTTATTTATTTAAATGTACATTTAAATGAGTTTTTTACATGACTTTCACTGCTCTCAAATCAATACTCTAGTGCATTCATTGTGATCCAATTTTGAACTATCTACCAATGTGCGGGTTAGGGTGTGTGTTCATTGGGCGAGTTCATTGTTCACAAATGAACGTTTTTAGTGGAAAGGTTTTCAACCTACAATACCATCAACCATTATTTTCTAATCAGTAGATGTTGCTCAAATTTGAAGGATACGGAAATACTGTGTTATCATTATGGATGATTAACCTCGTGGCACTTCTGCGGCACAGGTCTACTTCCCCACTTTAAAGTGATGATGTCTGTGTTAATAATAATATTACCATTACATAAAATGTTCCTTGAAATTTCCTTCAAGAACCTCATTTTTTACATATTCGAAGATTAAGAATCCTTCTAGATTATTTGAATTATTCCAATGATTTACGTTTACGTTACCGATACAGGGAATCTAGATGCCAAGCCCAACTTGGCCATTGCTTATTTCTTTAGATTTTTCTTACATTTTCTACGGTATATTCATGGCAATTATGCTGCGCAGAAATCAGCCTTTACTTACTTGATACAAAACGCCTTTACGGTTTTTACTTACAGCACTGCGACTTCATACATAACACCTCTAATGCTTCAGCCTAGTAGAACATTGACGCGTAAATCATGCTGTTCTCACTTGATACCTCGACCTGTGGGAAACCATTTCAGTGAGATATGTGACAAGTTTAGCAACGCTTTTCGAACGCTCTGCCATTGAAAAACGCCGGTAGTTAAAACGCTTCTCACAGTAACTCACAATGAAAAACGGGGCCCGGGGCGTGAAAGGGAAATTCCCATTGTTGCCTTTGAGAAGTCCTTCGTGGAAATCATAGGAGTGATTGCGGATCGTGATGACTGTTACTGGCATTCAGAGATAGTTTACAAGTGGGATGGAAAGGAAATGTTTATATTTTATAGTTCCAGACTTCCTTTCGTTGTACACTCTCTTAACCCTCGCCCGAGGCCGTGATCCCGCCATGTATCACCTGAAGCGCCACGATAACGGGCTGTTTGGAGGTGCAGCCTCGCAGTTATAAAACGCCTGGAATTATCCCGCATGCCGTCAACGTCGTGCAATAAATGCCTCCTTCCTCTCCGTAAATGCCGCTTTCATGTTTTCCAGACGTGTGTTTTCTTCATTCATTTCAATAAAGTTCTTGAATCTACCGAGGTGGTGGGAGACTATTACGATTTTACAGGGCGTGATATGGAATAGTTGATATGGAATAGTGATATGGAATAGTTGCCCAAGACTGGTTTAAACCTAGAGGGAGTGGTGCAACTGTGGAAACCATGTTTTATTTTATACCATATTTATTTTACTTATGATTGGAATTACTCCAAATCATGGGAAATACTTACCAGATATGTTAGCAACAATAATCAGTTTTAGTTTTTGGCAAAAAGTTACATTTATCTATTAATTAGTTATTTACAGTAAAAAATGTCACTTTGCTCCAGTTTACAACAAGTGCTGGTAATGTGGAAACAGGGGTTTTCTGGTTAATTACGGTACAAAAAACAAATGTGAGATTGTTATTTCATTAACATTGTAAAAATAAGAAAAATTACAAAAAAAGACTATCTAAAAATAAAATAAAAACATAAAAAAAGGAGAATTAAAAAATTTAAAAAAAAGTACAAGTTTACAAGTTATTGGTGTAAGTCCCTGCCATAGTATATTGAAGTTTATTTGCAAAAATCACAAACTTAATGACCATTTTCACTTCCAGCACATAACGTGTGCACCATGAGTCACATAAAACGCATTTTAACGTTTATTTTATTATTATTTTAACGTTTCCACATTTCCCCCAAAGTTGAGTTTTCACATTACCAGCATCACCATATTGGACTACGAAGTTGAATGGACATTACATTTTAGAGCTTAGAATTTCCCTAATTGCACAGGATTGTAAATTATTTATTGCTCAACAGTAACTGACTGAGAACTAAGTGAAAAATTAGTAAACTACGTGATAAAAGAGATTTTAAAACTTACCTTAAAACATTTGAAAAACTTCTAACAACATATTCACTGACTAACAACGACTCAATGACCCAGCGCTCCTACAGGGTTTCTAATGAAACAGAGCAAGAAGTTCATGCGATTGCCGCTGTACTTTAGCACCTGTATAGCTGTATAACAAATGCTTCCACATTACCCACACGTTTCCACGTTTGCACCACTTCCTCTACTTACTGTTGTTGATGTTGATGGTTTATACAAGTTCTTAAACCACGGCTTTAGTTTTTGATGAGAGCTAAGTTTTGCTTTCAGTTGAACGGCAGTCAGTATCCGTTAAAACTCATTTCTGTGGATTTTTAGAAGAAAACTTGGGTTTCAGCTGTATTGTTTGTTAGTTATTCCGTTGTATTGCATTATATCCTCATTTAAACAGTGCGAAAATAGCATTCAGATCACAAGATATTCTGATGAGGACATTGTGGAGATGACAACTGTTTTCCTGGTAGGCCACATATTCATATGGGCTCGGAAACGCACAAAACATTTCCAGAAATGATAGAAGAGTTCTTTGTGGGATTTCGCTTCTCCAAGGCACTGTGGACGGTTGTACAACAAAAAAAGCTAGTCAACAAGTAACAACGCCCCAGCTCCTGACGTAAACTTGCTGCTGACATTAAGGTGTTATTCCACAGGGTGTATAACCGGTAGTTTTGTGGTATCGGCAGCATTCTGGATGATACGAGTGCATTTGTCTTCATATGTTCAGTTTTGTTTGCGAGGATGCATCGTGGTTACATTTGTGTACCAAATGGAATGGAGGTACACCATGTAATGCCGAGGCTTTATTCAAAATATGTTTTACTTTGTAGCGTTGGTGCCTCTCAGGTAATATTGTGAAATAATTCCGATCCACAAAAACGGAAACATACAACGGATCGCGACTGAATTCAACTCCAGAAACCCTTGGTCAAGTTCCCCATTAAGTCTACTATTTTAACGTTTAAACAACAGTTTCATATACATCTGTGATAGGTAAACGTAAATAGTAGCACAAACCAAGTTAACGGCGCTCAGATGTCTCCGTTTAAACCTCAATTTGTGCCCCTCGTCCTTAGTCTGCAACACCCTACCGCATATGAGGGAGATCGAACGAGCAGGCCATGAGAAAATGACTCTCGATGGATTTTCCGTTTGCGCCTAAATTTTCAATCATTTAATTGATAGTTAACCATCTACACCCTAACCTGCAAATTTCCTGAACATGTCGAAAAAATATGATAAAACTGTCGTGAAAACTAGGGCGTGAAAAACGAATGTTTGGTGGACTTAGAATTTGAGAATGCAGTGGGGTATTGTTTTGTAAGTCATAACACTCAAAGCGATCGCCCTCAGCCAAACTCACACATTTCCTGAGAAAGCCATCAAAATCAGATTCAGATGTGGAAATTAAGAATGTTACAAGGATTAATGGACGTTTCAAACAAACCTGAAATACTGAGCAAAAATGAAAAAAAAAAGTTGTAAGTTCTAGAAAGGTGAATTGGTGGAATTTTACGAATACCAAATCGCGATGTCAAACGTAAACCAATAAATTTTGAATGAGGGTTATCAAGTTTTCACTACGGTTGCCCCATTTTCTTCTTCTTAGTCTTCTCATTAACCTAAGCTATCCACTTACGTTTCATAAAAAATAGTTTATTTTAAATTACCTGTATTCCACCCTCCATCTCCATCTAAGCTGGATTGTGAAAGTACCTAACAAAAACAGACAGTCATTGACGAAAAGTTGACCTTTAAAACTAATGTTTTAATTACACCGAGAATCGTTGTGACCCATTTAGGCCCACTGGAGTAGAAGAGCATTCCTTTTCTTCTGTATGTAACTGCGTTTTAAATGATGTTTGCTTTCTAACTCCTACTCATTCTTACTCTCGTTTCACACGAAAGAAATTGAAATCGTGCCGTGCTCAAAATCCTCTTTAAACTACGAATACAATATCAACGTCAGCAGAATATTTTCCCAATGAAATTCTATCGAGGCTCAACTAGTAGAAAATGGAAACTTTTATACAGGCCCTTTTACATGTTTCTACTGTAAAACGCAGCAGAATATTACATAAAAGGTTTATTATTCCTATATTAGATAATTCTTCTACATACAACAAAAGATGATCTCTAAATACCTACAATGTTGCAATACACTGTAAAGCGACACGGACGTTGAAACATCCTCGCATGGAACAATCAAAATTTAAAGAGATAGTACTTGAAAATTCCTGCATGAGCTTCCCTTGTCCGCAAATTAATAACACATATTATGAAAAACCCGGTTTTAAAAGGAACTTTTGAAAACAATGAATAACATACGAATACAATATCAACCCTTTGTTCTCATATTGCCGATCAGCAGTCGTTTGGTTGGTCTAACATTTTCCCAATGAAATTCTATCGACGCTATCTGACGTCCGTTCAACGGGAGGACTGTGCTAGACCGCATTGCTGGCGGCAGCCCTATTATTTTCATCCTTAGTGAAGACAGACCATCTAATATACACACATCAGTGATTCAAGTGCATTGAAAACACTAGGGCTGACTTCGCATATAATTAGCTAATTGAGAAAGCCTTAGCAATCGAAAACACACCTGTTGTGGGACAACGTTGTTCAAATTTATTAATTATCTTAAGGAAGGTTTTTTGAGCGGTACACGTTCATACACTCAAATGATCGTACAAGTACGAAAATTGGATTACGGATGGCAATTATGTGTTTAGGAAAACTTTGGAAGAGGTGGAGAGGTTATGTACTAGCATTAGTTGAAGGGAAGTGTAAAAATTTGCTATTTCATCAATTGCAATGTAGAAATAATTAGCGGAATATCTGCGACTCCTCCGCCGAGGTGCTAGTCGTCGTTTCCTCGATCAGGCTCATAACAGTTCTTCACGCCACCATTTCTCTTTATTAGTTGCATCATTGTGAATCGCTGATTTCCATTGTTCCTGGCCAAACAGTCACATAGGCGCGGCCGAATTGTAACCTGTGTAATCTATCCTTTGGAATGCCTAATCCAAAAGTTGACAAAGATAGTAATGATGATTACTTTCAAATCTTTCGGTGAAATGACTGCAGCTATTTCTCCTGGATTGTTACGAGATTGCCAGAGGAATGCAGAAAATTGCAGGCACGATCTGACGAAAACGTTACGCCGTCGGCGGTATTGTTCAATAGGAATACCGCATCGTCTTTTACCTAGTCCATTCTCTCTGAAATCTTCTTAATCTGCCATAGAATAGAATTTTGTGGTGCGGTACAACCCCATACATTCCGCCTTCTACTTTGTTATACGAATAAGGCCGGAATCTCTTGGAAAAAATAATAAGTCAGGCAATTTTCTGTGTGGCACATGGTTTTCTCGTGTCCGTGTTGTGACTGTGTAGATCATTGAAAGTTTTAAATTATCTGTTGAAACTAAGATGATTGAACCGTTCATCGTCTACTGCATTATACATTTTATCGAGATCGGACAACAGGGACACGTGAAAGGAAGTACAAATTGATTTTGGGAATGAAACTTACAGGGACTCATTTACAGCTCATCTCGTATATTCCTTGTAAATGCTATCAAAATTGGATGAGAACTGATGCATTCAGGATTGTTACAAGGATTATACATTCGCGCAATGCAGAAGGCATTAATACTACAATCGTGGTGAAATTATATGGGATTACTTGCTGACCCGGCCAACGTCGTTTCGCTTATCAATTACTTCTAGTTTCTAGATAAATTCTAGTGTAGACAAAAAGTAACTTACTTATTTAGTGTGTAAGTATGTGGTATATGCGAGAAATAGACATGGAGCGCTATGAATGATAAGGCAATATAAAATTGATAAACGGCAAACAATATTATTTTCAATTTGTTATAGTTTATTTCTTAAAACTACATTTCACGTCAGTGATATGTACAGTTTCATCTGTAGCAACTTTTCCATCACCGATATCTAAGAGTTGTTGTTGAGCCTATTTTATAAGAATTTACTACAAAATGATGAAAAATTGTAGAAATATTTTTGCCTTCCCCCCTCAGGGTACATTGTTTTGCTCTGAGAAACCTTTTTCTTGCTGATAAATGAGAAACCGGACATGAGAAACTTTTTCTGATGTCCAATATATATCTTTTTTTTTTTTTTTCGTGGGAAGAGAGAATACGAACCTAACAAAAGTAAAAAAATACGACCTCTAAAATGGAAGAAAATCGGCTGGACCAATGCATGAAGTCATTAACCTCTCGAGCCTTGTGGATTATGCCAGTATCCACACTAACACTGTGTTTTTGGCTGAAGTACCAAATCGCTGTCCCACCTCTTGGAGACAAATTCCAAAAAGAGTTGCAGTTGTAGTACCTGATGATATAATTTTACTGTGTACATTTTGAAAATTTCAGATTTGCCATAAGCTAAGGGGAATTTTAATCGAAGTACAGTTAAAAACGCTATAATTGATCAGTTATCGAACGGCATGATAATGATTAAATTAATAAAATGCCTATAAAGAAAATAGGGGTTGGTGATAGAAAAGTAAAAATTTAGGGTTGTATAGAAATGCCACAAAAAATTAGAAACAAAAAATTTCTTTAAAAAATTGTTAAGGGCAAACAACCCTTATCACTTAGGAGTATGAAAAATAGATAGTAGCCGATTCTCAGTCGGCATGTTTTAATCCGATTTTGATTCAATTTTCAGAGGTTATGCCGGTTACCTCACAGTCGGCCCCTTGTATACTTTTGATGTGAGGCAGAATTCATTGTTAATAACCGTGAATTGTAGGCCTATTAGCGTACTTCTACTCTAAACCTCTTCTTTGCTTTCCACCATTTTGACTCGCATTTCTTTTGAACCACCAGAGCATATGACATACTTGATGACCTGCCGAAAGAAATCTCATGGTTTCCAAAAGCATCGCTAAATTGTGGTGAGAGGGGAAGGGTTATTGAGTGTACCGATCTTACCTATCTCAGGTCTTCTAGAATTCCCAATATGAATAAAATTATGGAAACTAGCAATAAAATCGTATAATCAAATTGAAACGCCAGAAACATCTGTTCATAATCTTCTGTCTTCTTGGATGTTATGTGGATATAAACAATAGAAACTAAAGAATAATCTTTGAGGTGCAACCGTAATATGACTGCTAAAATTTGGTCTTTGATTTTTCTCTTTATCATAAATAATTCTTGAAGGAGATTGGTTGAGGTGGGCACCGTTGATCATGATCGCTTCGTATCGGTTCAACTATGGAGTGCGTAGAAACTCTCTTGAAACATGTGCACGAAGTGTTCACAAGGGAACTACCAACGGAGAAATGAGCTGTAAAAAAAGGGCAAACGGAGAACAGAAAGGCAGGTTCGGCGAAAGAAGTGAATAGACGGGTGTAAAAGAACTTGGAAGGAATCGGTACCTCCTGTAAGGCACAATGTCATTACAATTTCACACTCAACTTCAATCTCATAGCCACAGAGGCTTTTTTCAATAGGTCTTTGTCTAACTCGCCACAGCATCATCTGGAGCCCTGCCCACAAACCACTGACAGCGTAGGTACCTCATCTCTGTTCACCCTTTCAAGAAAACGATTGGCGTTAATGGTGGAGTGCGTGAGGCTCTGAACGGAGATCGAAAAATGAACGCAGAGTATATATTTTTTGATGCGGAGTTATTAACCCAGAATAATAATAAATATAATATTATACCCTCTGAATGAGGTGGAGAAAGTTGATAAGTATGCATTCACCAATTCTTACATGAAGCCCTCTAGTTTGAATATTATTCAAAATCATCGAGCAGAATGGAAATGTTTTCTCTCCTCATGATGTAAGTGTACACACTGAATTGCAGCTTGAGAGATTAACCATCATAGGCATTAACTCTAAAAGCCGCTCAGCTGCCCCCGGCCTATCCATCCACATAATAAATTGCAGCTTGAATTAGCGTAGAAATGAGTACTTTTCTACGTCCTTGCTTAATTTACGGGCAAACAACTCAGTAAAACATCATACGTATTAGAAATTGTGCAGTGTAGTATTGTTGAATTTGTCTCTTCCCAATACACCATTCTACTCTCTTTATTTAGCTACGGCAGTAGGGACATTGGCTGCTGCAATCTCATACTCATACAATGCGCGGTTATTGATGATTTGATTGGTCGTTTCACCATAGTCCTCATTAAACCATCACCAATATCTTACTTTGATTTCTGAACCCTTATCTGATTGTTGGAAAAAAAATTAGTATTAGCACTAGAGATCGATTTAGATTGGTAATTCAAAGAGATCACTGCAACAGGATTCTTGCCTCCACAAAATGGTGCGTAGTAGAGTAAAGACAATGAATTCACAATTTTTTTTGTTCGCTTGTTGTGTACCAAATTACAAGACCTTATTGTGTGGTCCCACTGCCGAGTGTTTAATAGCTTTCATAGTCGTTGTCTCTTAAAATTTCGCGAGGCTGTTGGCTGTTCGACTTGAACGGTGTGAACTGATAGTCTTGCAGACCTGAGACAGCAACGGAGACACAAACGCTGATTTGATAGATGACCGAAGACAACAGTCCGATAGAACAAAGCAAGGACATTCGCGAAGACGAGGAAGTTCAAGGTTGAATTATCGCTCCACCTGGGCAGATCCTTCTTTTCAATGAAGATTAATTTACTCCTTTCTTCAAAAAGATACCGATCAGTCATTAGAGACCATGGAGTTTGTGAAGGACAATCTCGCAGTCTCTGAGTCAGTTCTCTACATGGATACGCATTCAACTATAGTCAAAATTGAACGTCTCGTGTAAAGAATTCAAGTAGAATCCATTCGTTGCTGATTATAATAAGAACTTATTATTCCCTAAATTATTCAAATGAACAAAATCGCAATTCATCTCGTTCATGGTAAAAAAACAATAAGCTTGTGAATCCAATCACCAATTTTGTTTTTTACTCGACGTTTCTGAAGGATTACTCCAAACGGAATGGATTCACACGAAAGCGGATATGAGCTGCCTTAATTGACGCACTTTCAGTGACCCTAGGATATAACACAACGCTTGCTGGAGGCAAAGTAGAATACACGTCATACGTCAAAGGGACAAACACATTATGTGTTAGCTATTATGTGTTCTCTTGTAATTCAAACAAAATCCCAAATGAGCGATGCGCGAAATCCAAAATTACCGGCCTGTGGGAATGCGTCCCATGGCCCTAGGGGGTGATGTAGGACTGTGAGTTGACCCGCGTACGGCTGGGAGGTCGAGAGTGGTTTAGTCTCGGAGCTCGTACGTGACTGCCAGCTCACTTCAACAAAGTTAGGTGCAAAAGACTCTCAGCACTACCATAGTCTGCGTTCATTGCCTTTCCGAACCAGACGGGCTGCCATTAGCTGCGCTCATGCGTAGGCACCAGACCAGTTTGTTAGCGGCTGGATGAAGCGCTTGCCGACTGCCCTTGCATTGTTCTGAAACGACAGGTTCAATTTAAATACCCTCAATAGTGAGATAGGAAAACTGTCTACTTGAGTATCAAACAATAGGCGTGCCACACATTTTTGTAGTCTATCAAAATTATAAGTACAAGATTATCAAGTCCTACAGTTGGCAGTTTCTTATTCGTGGCTGGAGAAACGTCGTATGAATATCTTCATGGCCAATCTCTATTAACAGCACCACTCCTCACTTGCAAAATGAAGATTTTTTCCTTTCGTCGATTTATTTTTTCAATATTGTTTTAATTTACTTCGAAACTGGTTGATTTACGTTTCAGTATTCGTACAATCCTAAATTCGAATGGATAATAAACAAACTATTAAAATAATAATCTGGGCATCTTTGTTGTATCTGCCTATAAGATGTTTGCAAAATGTGGCCTGTAAACCACAAACCTAATCAACCGAAAACCTCATACAACCTAAAACCGGATACCACAGATACAATAAAAATTTATACGTAATCAATGGAAATGACTGGAAAATATTTTCCAGTTGAGTCTTTTTATAGTTAAATCTAATGCATGGTTGCCGGCATGTAAGAGCTCTACGTATCTCGATGTTGGTCAGAGTGCTGTTTTTAAGTTACCCATTTTATACTTTCCTTTGATCTGTTTAGTCTATAGCAATGAATGAAATAGTTGCCCCTTTTATGGATAGAGGCTATATGGCTGCAACACCCAGGGATACCCCTGAAGCTAAAAAGTTTCATGTTTATGCTCAGGCTCAGCAGTTTCAAGATATGGTAAATGGGAACTATTCATATACATCACAAGTCTGGTGGGGAGCACAATTCTTATCGTTGTGGTCTTGTATCTCCAGCTGAATGGTTGTATTAGAAACTGGCTCGACGATTATTCAACTTTGTGAATCGTTACTACTACTGCCAGGAATTGTTGTCGTTGTTTTAAAATGTTTGAAACAGACCGGAAAATACAGAAATATTTTTGGTTGCCAGCTAACCAACAATGGATGGGAGATAAGCGTCATATCCAAAGTACGCCCGAGCTGTTCATTTGAATTCCTCTTGAAGTAGACAGGCATTCATCCTTGTATTTATTTATTTGAAATACGGGCAATGCCCAATTACATATATAGAAAAACAAACACACGCTGTCATGACACTGGGTGGATATCGTGGATGAGAGATATAAAAATGGAGAAAAGAAATACAAATTAGATTAAAAAAAAAGAAAAGAAATTGAAACAGAATTACAGTTAAAATAAATCAACATTATAGCACTTGGTGGAACAGCTGGTATTTAAATGCCTGAGGAGATTGGTTGCTGAATAAGTCGAGGGATGGGTTGAAGGTCAGGAGGTATGGTTTACTGGTTGGTCTCTCTCTTGAGTGTGTCTACCAATCATTTCTGTGCTAGTTTTATCAATTTATCGTTCCACATTCATGAATGCATGACGAACGTTTTCCGAAGTTGTTACGTTTTTTTGCCCATTGGAACGTATTTAATTACCACCTAAGCTAGAACAGCAGAAATGTTTTTTCAAACATGACAAAAAGGGACAAAATCAATCCACTAGTTTTCGTTATAAGTGAACCGGAAGAGGAGAGAATGTAGAAAAAACCACTTTTCAAGTGGGGTTGCCCGATCAGTGTCCCAACACTGTATCTAGCTGTTCTCATTGGCGTCTCGTTTTAGCGACCACCGATCTTCTCCATCGTCTATTTCAAGTTCTTGAACAGCTAGAGACAAAGTGGAAGAACAAAACAACAGTGCAACAGCTGTTGAAAGGAAAACCCGATAACGTCCACGTCTAGGAATCCGTTGAATTAAAACCTTCAATTGTAAAGATATACCCATAAAATTTGTTTTCGCCAGTATACGCGTATGTTTTTCCTACTTGAAAACATTTATAGACACTACCTTTACCTAAGTGTGAAACCAGCCTTAGGAAGAGACAAGGGAATACTTGTGGTGGTCTTACTGTTTCTGTATCAGTAGTGATTTTCAGATAACAACAAGCGCTGCTTTCGAAATCAATTTACCGCCTTATGTTTGAAGGGTTGGTGAGTGCATTGGATGGTTAGGTCAGGGGTCTCCAAACTACGGCCCACGGAAGGATTTCGTCCGGCCCGCCGCCCGCGAACTCCAATGGAAAAAATTAGGATATCGCAAGAACAGAAAGAAAAGTCAGCCATGTGACCCACCGAAAGCTACCCGTACTTCCCTCCGCCAGGCAGAATTCCAGTAATTATGGAGATTTAAGAAATACAGTCACCAAAACTAATTTTTTGGACCTACATTAAGCCTAATTTTGAACTTGTCAAACTCGTCTAGGAGTGCTTAAAAGCACTGTTTTCAAGTTACTAACTTTCAAAATTGTTCCGGACTCCCCTTCACCTGGGGGTCTAGCCCCCCAGACCCCCCTGTTGGCCCGCCCCACCACCTCCACATTATGAGACGGCCCTCATGGCAACTAGTTTGGAGACCCCTGGGTCAGGTGATGTCTTGAAAACAACTAGATTTCATGGACACTCTAAAACGGTATTTACAACAAATATGTATTTTAGTTTTATAATTAGCAAAGATTATTTAATGAATAATGAAAGGGTTCTCCGCCAAAATTGTGGTTTTAAACGTATCACCGTCGTAATTGATGCCTGGGTGGCTATAGGCTCTAATTAGTTTGGGTGTGAGCGGACTTATTTTGTGTTGACCTTATTATTATTGATATTTTAATCCTGAAATGTTTTGACAACTATGATAAAGTTTTAATCACTGATCCCATTAATTGAGCTTGTTTGTCCCTAGTTAGCATTCGTTTTTGCGATTCATATAAATATTGATCATAAATATGCGTTGGTTTTGTGGGAAACATGATGATGTATGAAAAAAAAAAACTAATTCCGTTCCTCTCTGTCACTTGGTATAGCTGTTTGTTGGTTTCTTTGAATGTGTTTTATTGCCAGGAAGATGTGTCAGCACATTACTCGCAAACAGCTAACCTATTGTTTCCCTGTTTCTCAACTGTAGCGTCTCATATACAGAAGGCAGACGGGTTTTGAGGTGAACGTCCGCACTTCACATCCAAGAACTTCACTAAGAGAATTCCAATCCAGCTTAATCACTCACGGTCTTCGGTCGTTTATGTCTGGTACGCCGGTAAAATTACGTAAGTCGTTATTGTCAAGAGATAACGAATATTATGATGATAACGAACGTTATGAGCGAGGCAATTTTCCGAACAGTTCCCATACTTGCCCGTCGCCGGATGTCGCCTTATGAACGAACCCCATGCCCGATCCGTATGACCTCCCTCTGTCTCCGCTATTACCGCTGTTTAACTATAGTGACTTCAGGGCATTATCCAATTTTCACTGTTGATCAGAGTTAGGTAACTAAATTAACTTGCATAACAGTCTTCGTTTCATAGTTTACAATTATTAATCCCACTATGACTATAGGACATCCCTGTTCAGCCGAGGATATGTTACAACCACTGTAATGAATTTGTGCTCCCCAACTACACTAATACAGTCTTCCTGATTAATACCTAAATATAATTGCACCTATTGCGGAACCTACAAACACACTGTGTACTGAAAGATTCAGTTTATTACATCATATTCAATAATGAATGAACGGTTTAGTGAAACGGAAAATTCCTCTTATCCTAAGTTCAGGAAAAATGTGTGTACGTTCTTACTTTAGTTTTTAGGTCGCCTCTCCGAAACAAAGGTTTGTCAATAGAGAGGCACCTGTTAGGACTGTTGATTTTATGTTGAAAATATAATGTTCGACTGGAAGAACGCTACAAATTATTACACAAAGGTTTATTATTAGTGTATGAGACAGCTCTTACGTGGATCACCGGACTACCAGAAATGGACCAAGCCATAAACATTGCTTCCTAGGTCACTCGGTATAATAAACAACTGAAATATAACTAGATAAAATAAAGACACAGGCAGGATGCTTCCGCTTATTCTCCTGGAAATGCTATCCAACTGGAGTGAAGTTTTGGAGACAGCGTTATGACTTGAATATTCGTATTGTATCCACCATGCTCTGGGGCAATGCCTTTATACCATTAGCTCACGTTCCCCGATGCGATTGTTGATCGAAGAGATGATCGGACAGCAACAGGGGTGGTTTTATTCGATTCATGGAAATAATTTTTATCAGAATCCCACAGAAAACTGCCCTTTTACATGGAAACTTTCTGAGATTTAGATGTTTTAATAATTCAACTCTTAAATATTAACCCGCAGCGTTGATCGAGAGTGACGACAACCGTGTACGTGAAATCACCGAGTACGTGATTTTTTATGAAAATTGCATCATGTTTGGTCCAGTGTTATTGAAGATAAGGCTGGACGGCTGACAAACGGATTCTCTATTATCTTTTATTAGATTTTTGGATTTTAGCATCTTGAAACGTAAACCAACAACTTTTTAAAGGGTTCTTCCTTGATTGAAAAGTTTAATTTTCGAAAATAATGACCAAAATGTTTTGTTTGACTTGGGATATTTTAAGTGTGACTCGGAAAATATTGAGTTTTATTCGGAGAAATTCAAGTATGAGTTTGGAAATATCGAGTTTGAGTTGTGAATTTTTGAATTTGTCTTGATGAATGGTGAAGTTGGCTTGAGAAATGCTGAACTTGACTTGAGAATTGAAGAATTTGACTTGCGAAAATGTTGAGTCTATCTTGAATATGTTGAGTCTGACTCGAGATTTTGCCTCATGAAATAATGAATTGAACTTGGAAAAAGTTCAGTTTGGCTTGAGAATCAGAATTTCGATTTTATTTGAGTGATCTTTTTACACCAAACGAGCATTATCCGCGAACACTGTTTTCAAAAAATCGTCAGCAAGATGGTCGGTGCAGTGTGAACTGTCGTACATGTGTGAACACTGTTCACAAACTACTTTTTGGTAATCCTAGTGGATCTGGTTTCCTGTGCTGTAAACTGACGAATCGTTTAAAGGATATGTGTTCGTTGTACATCTAGTGTAAACAGCATATTGCGGGGACAACGAATGGCCAGTGATACCTACCGGTGGTGTCTTTATTTTGTGTTCATTGCTTTTTTGTTTTCATGGAGTGTTACATGAAGTGGCACAACGAGACATAGACAACTTGAAATTTTTATTTGGCTAAGAAAACCATCTCTTCTGTTTCTTGAGGAATAGCCCCTGTTGATCTTTGTGCACTCTGGTGTTGCAGGGGAGGAGCCGCCATTCCGACGGTTAATTGCTATAAAGCGGGGAGGTTGTTGAACTGTCCAAAAAATCTCGCATTTGAAAATTACTCTTCCCTCTATTTTCATCCCAAGCTGGAAATTATCCGCTCATTCTCGTTGCCTCATTCGTTCTCCGATGCCGGCTAATTGACCGTATGTCTCACACTCTACTCATGGAGCACCCGACTTCCTTCCTTGCATTTCAGTTTCACTTTCCTCCAAACTGGTTCCCTTTGATACCCAAGTTCCGCACTCTGGAACGTTTTAGACGTGACACGGCCGGCCCAGGAGTTTTTTAATCGAAATCGTCTGAATCCTCCCACCTTGTCTTCTCATATGTTTCGTCGTTATCGCTCTAAATCCAGGTGAAAGCGTATTAGGGGGTGATTATGTTTAGGCCACTGATTCTTGTTCACACTCACCCTCATTATTGGGAAGTTGCCCAGCTTCTATTGAGAAGGCGTTGATGAGATTTTCTGCTCACGCCGATGTGCGCGATAAGTGTAGTTGTTATCAGCTCTAACTTATACTTCTGTGTAATGGTCTTGAAAGGTCTCAGGTTATGCAACACACGAGATGAGAATTCTTCCATTCGCTCAATAAATGTTTAGTTGGGTAGACCAATTGGATTCCAGTTCGGTTGTACTAGGTACTATTCACGAAATCGGTTCATTTCATTTGATGGTAGTAAGCCTTCAATCCGTTAGTCAAATAGTGTGTGAATGTAGTAATGATGATAGATTCTTCCAAGTTAGTGCAGACTCAATGATAACCAATAGATAAAATATACTTCTCAGCAGTTAAGCTAGTGCAGCAAAGCCTATGAAACTAATCAAGACTATTCACTATAGTTCGGGAACTATATTTATTATGGTCCACACTAAACGCTTCTTGAAAGTTAACGTAATATCAAATACCTACATTAGGCAACATCGTTCGCCTCACATGTTTTTCTAATTTTAGTCATTATGCATTTCACTCACCAACTTCTGGCAGTTTTGTTACTTGGTACTTGGGAAAGGGATGAAGTCACATACGAGGTACCTGATAAGAATGAAGAGAATGATGTGCTCTTCACAATACAATTTATTATTGAGTTCCATGGTGGATTATCAAGTCATAATTTTTCTTTGGTGCAAAGATCCTCAACAGAATTTAATATTGTTTGGATCGCTTAACGCTGGTTGCGATACAAGTGATTGTTTGCTAAAATTGTTCATAACCAAAACCCAATCGTTGGAGCTCTAACCGAACAGCCACTATCGTCGATTATACTTCGTTAAAGTATATCTTCAAAACTGTCATCGTACAGTGATACCTTTACCGACTTCTATGCTCTGTTTCTCTGGAGGATATCTGTAATTTATTAACGACGGCCATCGTTCCATTCCATACACAATCAGTTGTCCTATTGAATGAAATACCTAAATAAATTTCCTGTTCTTTGGAATGATTCCTTGCTACTTCGAAACGTGAACGGGCGAAGTAAAAAATTAATGGCATTCAAGACAATACTCCAGTTCCAAGTTATAATTTGCTGAACATCGAGAAAGAAATACGAATCATTTGAGTGAACCGTCATTTACCTAGTTTTGGCGTTGAGCGGCAGAGTAATGGATCAGCTAGTTTTTAAAAATCGGATGAATTTTGTGAATTCTTAGTCGAACTTTCGATATGTCTACCGAGAACTGCTTTAGACGTACCTAATTAATTAACTGATTAAAATAGATGATACCGTAATTGTGCGGTGAGACAAAAAATTGAAAAGAAAGGATTTGAGGTCCTATGTACGTGGAGGTTTATGGGAGGCCAATACAATGGCTCATTGGCAGGAAGTTTCCGTTGACAAGGCCGAGAAATAACTTTATTGCCCTTCTAAAATCATGGAGCTTATTCCTCACTACCTCTTCCCGCAATGTTGCCCTATTATTGTATTATCAGAAATACGTTAGCTGACGCCCATTAAAATAACCATGAAGACGTCTGGAGAATGGTTCTGTGATAATTTTAGCTCGAGGCCGCTTGTCTGTAGAGGAAACAAGCTTACGTCACCCACCCCCAACCAGATCTCCTTGATTTCTGACTTGGCTTTTAGCGAAGGACCTTTCTTTCGAATAACTCAACATGCCTTCGACAGTAATCGGAAAACTGATGGTCGTCGTAACTTGAACCATCTCATTATAATTTTCGATTGAAAACAGAGTTTGTCATAATTTTTCCTCAAGTTCTCTCAGGAAAGCACTGTGCATTCAATAAAGGACTTAGCGATCCGAATCGGGAACGTCTATTCAAGGTTTTGCGCAAAACTGCATTCTCTCTGCTGGATGATGAATGACGCGTTTTCACTCGTATACTAACGAAATTTATAGACTCTTGCTCATAAACAAACTTTACACAATGTCTTTTATTATACCACTCACCAACAATTGTACGATGGCGCAGGAATATTTCTATAGATAGTGATTTCCATGATAATGCCTTGTATTCATGTTTGTTCAGGATCCCTGGTAAGTATAACAACAAGTTCATTGTTGTCTAGTTTTTAGTTTTGTTTCGAGAAATTCTCAGGGGCTACTATTTCGAAGGTACTACTTATCTAAATATAAATTGGGATTGTAACAAAGTTTTGGTAATGTACTACTAAAACTGTAGAATTATCTAGCATTTTCGACTTCTAAATAACCTATAACATTTCAAAGTTGGATTCGAGCACTTGTTTTAATAAATTAATATTGTTTGTACTCATTTTCATCTCAAAACTCGTCATTCATACTCCATAAAGTGATAGCAATTGCGAAGAATTCGCTGATGGGATTAATTTAAGCAAAATATACGACATTTTCAAATGGAAGAATTTGCCAACAGTTTTGAGGTTAGGATGTACACAATCGCAATAATGGTTGAAACAGTTAGTTTGAAGATCATGTTAACTTCACAGTTGGTTAGGTGAACGATTCTAGATGATAAATAATTTAGAGAAATCTTTCGCGGCCTTCGTCTCACTGTCCTTCAGAATAAAACTCCAATTTTCTTAAATGACTAGGAGAAAGTGCAGCCTATTAATGTGGGAGTACGAAAATGGCCATTGTCTGTCCCTCACATGACGACTATTCACGCAAGTAACTGTGTATAAAATCCCTGACACAACTTGGTACCGCAAGGTTAGGAGAAAATGAAAGTAAAGGAAAAAAACCTCTGTTTATCTTTAAATTGCTAGAAGATAAGGTGTGAAGGATTTTCTCCTTTTAAACCCCTAAACGGTTGGGTTGGGTGATGCGATGGGTGTTTAGCGGTGAAACGTGCTGATCCGCCCCAGTGCAGAAGAATTTCTCGTAAATGCATCAGCGTGTTGATAGAGTCCGCGCCTCGAAGTTATATTTAAATATCCACATAAAAGCAAAGCAGATGATATGTAAATACGAGTAGGTTGAGGTTTCTAGTGTTGAAGAAAGAATTCGATTGCAGTCTCCTACATCAATTGATCCCATTGCCGTGGTGTATTATGGGATTTTAAGGGTAATCATGCTTAATAAACTCTTGCATCAGTCACGCTAGTTTTTACATTATTGTTTGCTGCCCTGAGGTAGAGCGATCGGACGAAGAAGTCCCAGCAATTCAGCTTGTCTTACTACCTTCTTCGGATTGAAATCTCAATAACAAAGTGTAACAATTATCATTTCGAAAGTTACTGAGGTACTGATTTTGAAGTATTTAAAGCCTTCAATTGTTCGCTTCGGGGTTGATTGATAGTGATGCCCTTGATTGAGAACCAACTAGAATCCATTTTTGATTTTCGACTCTAGTTTCATTAACCATTAGAAGCGGAAACCCTTGCAAAAGAATTATGCGTACAATAGATCACCAGTAAATGAGGTAAATGAGTTAATGACTGAAAGGTGAGACTATCCACCTACTCTTTGGTATTTAGACAACAATAAAGGCTATTTCTGACTTCCCAATGACCTCAAAGCTGCTGCCTTGGCTCCTTCAGACTGCGTCCAAGGGCATTAAACTAACGTTGCTTTGGGTACCGGATCATGAGGGTATAGAGAGTTACGAGGAAGCTGATCGCCTTGCCGAAAAGGTCCAATCCAGTACAAGGGAGTCCAATCCAATAGAATCTCAAATCAACTAGGGGTGATCAAGAGTTTTATAACTCAATAGAACCAAAAATGGGAGGTCAAGATAAGTAAAAACGGAGTACGATGGAACGTTGTCTATATGTTCATGTTTGTTACTGATGATGACCTAACCGTCGAAATCGGTTTAACAGTGTAACTCTTTACTTTCGTGGAAATATAGACAACGTTCCATCGTACTTCGTTTTTATTTGAAATGGGTTTCCACAACTTCGTCGCGAGTGACTTAGTCCGTGTCAAGATAAGAATGATATACTGGCTCTATACAAGCCAGTCAGCTATTCTGGCTTAACCATTTCAAGGAATTGCCTAAATGATCTACTGTCACCAAGGTACGAAGACCTTTGCAAACTTATGGGACTTTTCTCTGACCCTTAAGATACCACCTTATCAAAATGGGTAAGGCTCGCATAATAGAATACCAGCCCTGTCGAAAAGAATAATGATCCCCCCTTTCAAGAAGAAAGTTGATGTTTTTCTAGGAGAGTCTAACCTCCTTGGACTGCCCTTCACACATCCGCTGGCAGGTAAGGGTCCGGGCCAAGCAGACCTTGCCACAGAAGCTGGTCCCCAAGTGTTGAAAGATACTCCCATGACGAGATGTATTACCAGGTTACAATTCCATGGCGATGTAGCCTCTACCCCTGAACACCCAGGGCTAATACCAAGAGTGAGAGCGTGCTCAACCACAACAAATACGAATCCTAGTTACGAAGATAGGCAAACAGCACAGCACATCCTCTGCGACTGTCAAGCTGCTGCATCACCAAGATTCAGGTGTTTTGGAAACGGTGCTTCAACATGTGGAGATATTGCCAAGGAAAAGCTTGAAAACTTGAAAACCTCCTTCAGTTAGGGAATGAACAAGTTGTTCAAAAGATTTTAACTGGATTGGGGATATTTCAAATCGGATGCTTGAAAGTTCCTCCCTTCCCTTATCGGAAAAAGGTGACGGCGGAAAGAACGATTTTTTCTCATCATTCTCCGAATCTTGGTATGTACACAAAATGTGCATAGATACATAGGCGGCAGCCCAAAAAAAAAAATTATTTTTATCTTGAATGCACTTTGTTAATAACGGCTTGAGCTAATTTCAAATAATTTATTTCACATTAACAAACCCAAGTAATTACGATTACGTTTTGTTGTGTCTATCTTGGAGTTATAACCATGGATTAGAGGTTACAAAATATATTCTTGATCGTGAACGTGGTTTGGTGAAGTTCTTCTCTCCCGTTTCCCCTCTAAGTCTAATAAAATGAATATAAAAAAATACATAAAAGGTATTAGGGTAAGTCAACAAAAATTATAATAAGAAAAAGGACGATAATAATAGCTAAACTATCCATTGAATGGAATTGAAACAGTTCTATAATTACAAATATAAATAGGAGATATTGAAATAACATATTGAAATTGCTATGTAGATATTTTAATTACAAATGAAGGAAGGTGGGATTTTACGAGGGCTGGAGAGATGTAGAATAAATCTATTTCACGGCATTCACTTGAAAGAACATTCTTCTTACGAGCTGGGCGACGGAGGGGATGATTGTAAAAACACACGTAGATCAGTGATTTGCGATGGAAGGGCTTCTAATAATATTTAATATTAATCTAATCCAATAAGTACTCAACTTAATCCTATAATAAACCTCTGTGTAATAATTTGCAGTGATTTTTCCTTGATACTATTTGCTACAACCAATATGGTAACAGTAAGCGGTCGTTTACTTAACTACGGGTATAACCATACTTCCCGAGAACCCGGCAACGATGCTATCGCCAACCCTTTTCCAAACTATACGTGCAACGAAACCGCCTCGATTATGTACAAAAGAAAAAGGGGGCGGAGCGAATCGGACTTTGTGAGAGTTCAGAAGTCAAAAGTTGACGGCTCCTCTCCGGAGATGATCCCGAAAGGAAACACAGGTCAAGACGGTTCGTTCCCATTGTTCCTCAGCGGAGCATCACTAATTCATAGCGAGATGGGCTATCGGACCCTCCTGGGAGCACGACCAACCCCCGGAGACCCCGCGGGGGAAACTGTCACGTACTCGGGCCCCAGACATTATCTATAATCGGAGGGAAGCTCCCCCTTCAATGAGCTACATCTTCTTCCTGTTATTTCGAGAACGTAATTAGTTTTGACGAAAGAGAGGAGAAAAACTAAAACGCATAGGTACTCCAGACTCAAGAAGAACTTAAGAGGACCTCACGTAGAGCTCAGTAATCATATTGTACATAATAACGATCTACTGAACTTTTGATTTAATTATGACCGACATTGATATTTTCAAAATCGCAGAAGAAGCCCTGATATAGATATATACTACCAAACTGATCATATATAACCTGGGGAGGGATTCATGTTCATCGTGAGTCCAGTGTAAATTTCACATCGGCGAGAAAACGAATAGCCACATGTTTGTAAGAATGTTCATGTTGGCATGTATATTATATATGTTTATTGTTTTATTTTTATTTTTCATGCAGTTTTAAATGAATCAACTTAAAATTTGTAATTGGATAAGAGAAAAGCTTCAGTCCCCTTTTTTATAGCCTCTAATGATCTCTATCTAGGGGGAAAGCCGCCACTGCTGGTTGTCTGAAGCAGGGTTTTTATAAAAGGAATTCCCATTCCTATTACAAAGTTCCATTCCTTTTGAAGATATGTATTGCAATTCCCATTCCAATTCTTGGAATGGTAATTGAAAATGCAATTACTTTTTCTGATTACATGTAATGGGAATTCAAAAACCCACCCATTACATGTAATCGGGAAAAGCAATTTCCATTACCATTACAGGAATTGGAATGGAGTAATACCATTACACGCCTGTAATTGGATTACAAATGAATGGGAGATTTGATGCAGTTTTGGGCAAAATCAAAGTCTCTCATTTTTATTGTCCGATTTCATGTGATAGGTACGATTGGTAATAGCTATTGTGCTCAGGAGAAACGGCCAAATATTATAATTCGGGGCGAATGTTTTCTCAGAAAATTAAATTTCGTGGAAAATGTACCTACTCATTAGGGTCGCTCGAAAATTTCAAGTTGCCAAGTTCTGCCCAGAAACCCTCCCAAATTCCGAGTCCTGAGTCACTAAGTAACATTACAAGTTCCGCTAGTTAACCTCTATCAAGTCATATCAGATGTAAACCAACTCGAAACCTGCCCAAAATCAATGAGAAACTTATAAAACAATAAAAAAACAAATATAAAACAAATAAAACTTCACCAACTACTCTGCGGACCCCCTCCCCTTAAGATAATGACATCGGCCAATAAAAATGAGAGATGCCCAAAACTGTTCCTATAATGGTAATCGAAATTGCGATTACATTTTCCGATTACATGTAATTGGAATGGGTTTTTTGAATTCCCGTTACATGTAATCAGAAAAAGTAATTGCATTTTAATTACCATTACAGGAATTGGAATGGAAATTACAATTACTCTCAATGAAATTTTCTTGTTCAAATGCCTGAATCCTGAGTTTTGACTATGACTGGTGTCAGCCAAGGTGAATTTTCATCAAAACAGCAAAGTAATTCAAAAAGTAACCATTACTCAAAATAATCATTACCTTCCAACTCTGGTCTGAAGATGATCGTTGGGATTATTAGCCTCTTGTAATTGGAACGGTTCAGCTTTGCCAACCTTGTACGGCGAAAATCAGTAGGTTCAACTCTAGCGTACTGTTCTTGTTCCATAGGAACATACTTAATGGTGGAACGATTTATCTAACCTTGTACTGCGAAAATCAGTAGGTTCAACTCTAGCGTACTGTTCTATTATTACGTTAAAACTTCCTCAGGAACATACTTAATGGTCGTTTTATCGCCTTTAAGGGAACATTTATCCTAATACTCGAATGTGGCTCATAGCTCTCTCGTAACGGGAATGTATAGATCATTGAGATACATTAAATGACTTCACAAAATAAGACTTTTTACAAGGAAAGGAAGAGGGTGCTCTCAATGATATCAAGGCCTTATTGGAGGTCTGTCACTGCGCTGATCCTACAGTGAGTATGATACCGATACCATCGACATGCCGTTGATATGGAATGGTTGAACCGTTTTTCCGCGACTACATGCCAAATTTGAGCGGGATCGGAGGAATAGAACGTGAGAAAATTATGTTTGCTGAATCATATGTTTGCGCATACGGAAACTGAACTATTGATTCGTGAGCAATGGAACTTGTAAGGAACCGTCTGCAGCCTAACTCACATATTCCCTAAATATTTCTCAAAATCGAATAAAATCTGTAGCCATTAAGTTTGTTACAAGGGTTTCACTTTCTTGCACGCTCAGTAATGGTGCGATCGCATTAAAATTTATGTGAAATTATATTTTGACTGTTCTTCTCCTACTATCCTCTAAATTTGAGAGAGAAAAATGATCCTTGATTTATATTACTCTTGTGCAAGCATACAGATGTATTGATTTGTGAGAAAGAACTCATAGAAAACCATCAACAGCCAAACCGGCACATATTGTGAAAATATCTTCAAAATTTGATGAAAATTGTAATAATGATGCTTTTTATGAGCGTACACGAAACGAAAGTTTTCCAGAATGATCCAAGGTTCAAATTAGGAGTGAAAATGTTGATTTTGGCGAGAAAAAAGAAGTTAATTTGGTGTAAGTGAAAACAAACATAAATAGACTCGGAAGCGAACCAGCCGGTAAAATTTAACTAACGTTTTCGATTAATCACGTTCTGCCCTTCACTTACAAACGAATTTCACTGCGTATTTGATGGGTCTTATGAATAAGGATTTGATAGGTTCCTACTACAGCTTTATAGCGCCATTTCTGCTCATGTCAGGACCTAGGATTTCCCCTTATCTCCTGCTGGAATGGTGAGCAAAAACTCTCTAATGGCGGGCTCAATAAAAGTAATAAAACTTCAATCGGCTCATTGGTCTATACAACGCCGTAAATCCGACACAGTTCTCAGGATCGAAGTATTTTATAGGTATCTGGAGAAATGAAGAAATGAATTCCTGAATTGTAGCTTCAGAGTTTACTTCATTGCACTTTAATTGTAGCTGGTTGTAGCTTGAAATGAAGGTATTTTCGAACTTGATGTTTTTTTTAAAGTATGTGAGGTGATGGAATGGTATAATTGCCCCTTTCAGTGAACTGAATGCGGTTATAATGCTCCGCCACGCCCTGACGGTAGAAAACGTCTGATTCATCCCCCAGGGCGACGGATTCTAAAATCGGGAAGGGCCAAATAACGAAATCCATTAGAAGTTTAGGACATTTTAGATCAATCTAGCTGCTCAATTATTGCCTTAATCGTAGACCTTACTTGTACATTACATAGAAAAGTGCTTTCGAGCACTATGAGGCTCTCTGTAGCGAATCCTGGGTTCCTCAGCATCCGTGTGCCATTTGTGTGCGAAGCGGACGGAGGGTCCCCGTCCCCTAGGCCCTGGCGAAAGTAAACTTTCGAGTGATCACCGTTTGCAGGAGATGATCATTATAATTACAGACGTCGCCGCTTTCGATTTCGAAACCAATAATACGAAAAATCAAAACAAACAATCCTTCTTCACTCAAAACAATCAATATTTTGATATTTTTGTTTACCCTCAAACTTACTGTTGAAGAAGAGCTATTTTCGTCTTGCAGCTTCTGCTAGATTGTCAATGACAATCACCGTACTGTTTCTTGTAGTCTAAAATGCAATTTTCAAGATGAAATTAATTCCAACAAGGTCTCTTCTTATAGAAAGATTCTGATTGTATTCTATTAACATACTTCAACGTTACTGGTGCAGAAACTGAGGCAGATGTATTTTATAGACGGTGATATCTTTTCAAGTAATATTAGAAATCAAAAGTAAAGTAAAAAGACTGCCGATTCCCACGATTTGGTTAATTATTTTCTGAATGGAGTGGAAGTTTAAAGGTCATTTCTATGTACCTAAATTGAGATCATTTGCTGTGGGTGAATTCCTACGAAGCCTTGCCATCGGATATTTTAAATGAATACAAAATCAAGTAAAAACCGTCAGAAAACCGCCGTTGTCAATGTTCCGTTTTGACGATGGATTAAATTAAATATAATCATTTAATTTATATCAAAATCATAATATAAACCATAACAGTTTCATATCTACCTACCGCTAGTAGGCTTTAAATATATATTATATGGTTGAACATTTCAACTAACATCAGCTAATCTATGTGAGGTTAAATACTTACATCTATGTGAGTTTAAATCCATCACGTTTGAAGATTTTTTAAACATTGTTACCCATCTGTCACTCGCTTTAAAAGTTGGTAAACTTAACATTAATCAACAAATTTGTTTTCCAGGTTCATATTGGGTCCTGACTTGCGGATGACTTGAAAACAGGTATGTCATTGATTCTCGGATATCGTTTTCTACAAACGGATGTTTCTCAGATGCCTAGATTGGAGTGAAACGATAGCAAACCTACAATAATGTATTCGTTTGACTTTCTTAAATCCACCCAAAGAAAAGTGGTTACCGTGAACAGACCTGAGCAATAAAAACTTCCCTAGTCATTTTTAAACTGTGGGAAGAAGTTTGATCCTTCAAACTCTCTTAGATTCATCCGTATTTCTTTTATTGGCTTTTCAAATCAATGAGAAGCGCAGTATAAAATAGAAAAGATTTTTCAATCGTATAAATTTTTTTTTACGGTGAAACCTACCATAACCGCATCTGTACGTTCCCATAATTGCAGGTACATTCACCGGCTTTATGTTTCTCTTTTTCGGAAGAAGGTAGGGCACCGTATTTGACAGTAATTGTCATGATGTAAGAACGTGAAAATTGCATTTGAATCTTTCATGGTTGGACGAAAGGATATAGGTGTAAAACCGTCTCCCAACATTATTCTTGAATTGGTACAAGATAAAAAGTATCATACCTATTGAAATCTTGTGATTAGAAAGTGGATGTGCTCATGGTTGTAAATCATCCTTATGTATAAAACGCAAAGTTAGTTTTCCATCAATCTACGTATATATTTTCGCGTTGGACGGCCGACTGTAATGGAAGCGGTCGTAATATTGTTATAGTAATTGCGACAGGGTGTGTAGATATGAATTCGACATTTCTCGCAAAGCACAATCCTCTAAAACGATGGTACCATTCGTCCCGACTCGTCAATCAAAAAATGTATTTAGGTCATTGAACCGCGAGACATCACGTGCTGCAAAAATTTTAAAACGAATTAATAGTTAAACTCAAGACTTGATCGTCTTGTTAAGAATTCAGTGTGGGCAACGACGAAAGACTCTCTGTTATTACACCCTTATCGCTCGAAATTTCCTAGTATAAAATAATCGATCAAGTCTCGTGGAAACCCTCACGTAGCTCGTCTGGGAAGCAATATTGGGAGAAATTCGTCTTCAAGTCTTGCATCACGACTGGGAAAATACCGTATACAGCGGTTTTTTGTGAGCTGTTTTCATTGGCAGGCTTGAAGTGCTACTATATGGAGATCACCAGCAGCTACCGAGCCGCTCTGCCATTCCATAGAAACCCGAGTGCCGGTATTCTGCCTCCAGGGGAAAAGACTTGACCAATCAAGGTCGGTCAGCACCGCTCTAATTATTTTCTCAATCGCATTCCTCCCTTTTCTAGATCATCCGCATCACTCTCCCTCCAACATATTCTCACGGCTATTTTTGTGTAATGCGCTTTCGCTTTGGCACCTTGAAAATACCACGGCACAATTTCTCTTTCCATTGAGAACTCTAAATACGACCTTGTAAAAATCATTATGAGGATTCCAGAAATCTAGAGAAGTCAGAAATATGTCAACTGATTCAAAGATCAAAGATTTGTTCAAGCATCTTTTCAACTCATGGTGTGTGGACGGATACGGTACTGTTCCCCGACAGAAGGCGATGGCATACAATGGACTCTATTTTCTTCCATGTCAATTAGGACAGCGGAAATCCCTCTTTACAGTTTAGGTTCACAAAAACCTAAACTTACTCTCGAATTTCATTTATCAGACTTCTCGACCAATTGTGAGTGTAGCACTGCTTGTCCGCAGATCTCCGTCTCTCGCCTTCTCAATCGTCATGCAAATTGATCGGAGATTAGTGTGCAAGGAATACTGGGGTTAAGTCCTGAAAAATACTAGATCTAAAGAATGCATCTATCTGGATCCTAGCATACACAAACTTTGAATACTCATATTAATTTAATGATTCAACTGATTTTGAGATTGTTCGAAGTCAAAGAATCTCCCTCGAAAAACGCATGCCTTCATACGACAACTTTTACATTCATCCACCGAATGAACTAATTGGCAATATAGCAATAGAGTCGTTAAGAGTTGCATTTCATTATAGGGTTGTACAATCGGCGCATTGCCATTGTTGCATGCTACTTAAAGAAGATTGGCATCCACTCGATATTACCGAGTCAGTAAAAGGAATCTTCGGAAAATTAAATTATGGAAACCCTCATAGCTCAGACGAAGGAGACTAAGAAAAGAACGAATATGAAAATGTCAGTGAGTACATAACTTAGAATTTGATAGATGGTCGAAAGAAGATTGGTTATGATATTTACAAATGTCTGGGGTCCAAAAAGCCAACTGCGAAATTCAGTTTAAGAAATCAAGAATGAAACCCAGTCGAAGTATGTACTTGTTTTCTACTCAAAACTTGACTATCAGATAGCGTGTCGTGAAGCTATGGTTTTATTCTACATTGATCATTGTAACATTTTGACTCATACCGTTACAGTTTTACGAGGTCCCAGGAGAAAGGAAATATGGTGAACATTACTTCCCATCAGTCCTTTTTTAATAATTTATTCTCCTCAAAAGATCGCTGCACAACTTGAAATTTGATCGGTTGAGCCACTGTATTCCAAGCTTATCACATATTGTACTTAACTGTCAAACAGGATTATTATGGCTAGATACTATCATTTTGTACAATGTATGAATTGAATTGTAGGGGACAGGTTGTCCGAGTGAGCTAGAGCGTCAGTCCTCTAGCTGTTTACTTTCAGTGGGAGTACTGATTCGTCGAAGCTATGGTTTTATTCTACATTGATCATTAGTAACATTTTGACTCATATCCGTTACAAGTTTTGTAGGTCCCTGTCCTGTCGTATGTGACAAACGCTGTTTTCATCATATCAGTGGTGAACAAAACTTCCCAACGCAGGGGCGTGAATAATGCTCCTCAAAAGATCGTCAGCACAATTTGAAATTTGATCTGGAGCCACTGTATTCCAAGCTTATCCATATTGTAGTTAACTGAAAACAGGATTATTATTGTTTACTTTTTTTACAATGTATGAATTGGATTGTGACATTTACAAAATGATTTTTTTTTTTTGTCTAGAAGTCTAAAAGAGGTCTGAAGTTACTTGTTGGGGACATCTTTTGCTAGTACCATAATTCGTCCCATTAACTGAAAATATTACTGAATATCTTGCAATGTAACCAGTGTTCACTTGTTCTTTACAATACATTTCAATCTATTCCGAGTTTCATCACAATAGAATCAGCTGTGGTCAATGAGCAGGCGTGAACGTTAACTTCATGGTCAAAGTCAAGTCAGAACATGGGAACATGAATGAATTTTGACTACATTTTTGATGATAATACAAGTTGATTTCTACATAAATTACTTCCGACCAATACGTTTCATTACGTCACCGCTAATCCTTCACGTCTATGTGAGAATCTCTGGGCGAATAAATGAATCTACAGTTAACATCTAATTAAGATTTGCCGACTTATAGGCTCTTTAAGGATTCCAAAACGGCTGGACCGATTTTGTTGCGGTCGTTTCAAACCGATCAGCTTGTTCCTTCTCAGATTTTAGGTTTTCTTTAAATCCTTTGTGCTTCCTCAGACATCCCTAATCAGTAACGAAGAAGGTAACGAAGAAAGCCGGGTGTACCCACTGCGCTTGAGTATTTCAATTTCGACGGTGCAACTAACTACATCGAAAATTCGGCAAGTATCGTTTGCTTGGGAGATTTTAAACTGCAATTGCAGTTATCACCAACACTTTTTCTGTCTTTTGAATTAAACAGATTTTATAGCTGCTTATAACCAAATGTTTACAGCCCAGGACAGAATTACAAAAAACATAGTAATATGTCGCTTTATTGAAATTTGGAGTATGCAGTTTTCTGCTGCCTTGTGAAGTCAATCTTTATGATAAACAGTATGGAGACGATTATTGTAAACGTTTATGGCGGTATGCTATGATCTTCATTTAAGACGAGCGGCCACCGTTATTAAATGAAAAAGGTCCATCATCTTTGAATATTTTTCAATTGTATTCCATGAGTTGGAACGAAGGGCTAGGGGTTGAACGATTAATTGGTCCTTTTGTCGGTCCAGTTATACGCAAACTTGCCAATTGCGTCTTAATCTCTTCATATTCAAGAGGATCTAGATGTGAGAGAGTAAATGGAGGACTAGACACCTTCCCATGATGCGATCGTGAGAGCTATCCGCATTAACAGCACACGAGTTTTTGTGCCTCAACTGATTACGCATTTCTGTTTCAAAGCTTCCACGTCGTATTCAAAACTCAGGTGCGTTTCCATGCGACTTTGAGAATTTATAGGGATCTAACTGAGGGAAGCTGTAAGTGAATACGTAACGTAATCTTCCGTGTACTTGCATTTCTCCGGCCGTGTAAAGCATTGTTTTCCGGCTGGAGTCAACGCCACGTTGAGGCGCCTATTCCGAAGCCTCGCGCTCCACCTCGGCCTATATCCACCACCCTGTTCTATTGTATGCAAAGCGACCCAGAAGCACGCTACTTTATATGGGGATTTCAACGGCTGTTTTTTTTCTTTTCCTGTTTTGGACATATCGGCGGTCCGGTTTTTCATTTCCGCGTTTCGATCTTAAGATAGATACCCAATCGCTACCTTCTATCTCAAAGAGGGTGCTAGTTCTAGCTGTTTAAGACAGAAAGAAATTATATAGCCATATACATAACACTGTGTTCCCCATAGACGGCTCACCTGCAAAATGACTAGGCCCTTCGAAAATGATCACTTAGTTCTCGTGCACAACATAGGCTAGGTCAGAACCTCCAAAACATCCTTCTACTTCGCCATAAATTTGTTTGGTTTTCGAACTCATGTTATTATAGTTCATAAAGGCATTTTGTTAGCAACGGAGAATTCTGACCACTAGAGAAAACTTGAGGTGTTCCGAGTAAAGCAGGCCTTGCATTATTATTGTTAGGTGATTTACAAGAATGCTACTCTATAATCAGAATAACAGTATTAATGACACATCAACCCTTATTTTCGGTTATTAAAAGTCGTTTTGGTGGTTAAAAAAGGACGGTACTAACCAAAATAAAAACTATACTTACCTCGTTAATACTTCTTGATACCAGAGGTTACGTAAGATAACTCACAATGGACGATATTATGTTTTTCTCGATTCGTTCCATTGGTCTTTGGCTGATGTAGCTGGCTTTCAATCAAAATGTAACAGTAAACGCATATCTCAACTGAAAAACGCTTAAATTATTAGTCGATTGTTCATTATTTCCGTAGTGGATGAGAGTTCTGCAGAGATCTGTGGCGCATTGTACGTAGAAATATATCGTTAAATAATAGAAATAAAATACAACAGCACCTAATCGTCGTACGTTTGCTTTCTTTATTATTTCTATTTGTTCAAGCCTTCAGGGATGGACGTAGGTCTCATTCGATTCTTAGATATCAAAACAATCAATGTCTACCAAAAAATTCTATTTTTATTTCAAAATTTTCCAAATCCAAATTTTGAACCTTTTTTACCCTTCAATTTTACCAAGAGTTGGGCAAATGTGAAACCGAGGAATCAGCACCACTGGTTCTATAATTTTGGAGAAAAGCTTAAAAGCCTGTTTTTCGATTACAAACTAAATAGTTTCGAGCTGAAACAGGATATATTCATATTCCTATTCCTGTTCACCTTATCGTTCACTATGTTCATTAATTCGTCAAAAAACAAGATCCATAGTCGAATTTACAACCGAAATCTTAGCTGTATAAACCCGAAAACTTTGGTTTTCATCGTATTTATACGGATTTCACATCTTCAATAAACATTATGTCTACTAAGTAACGTCATGATTAGCATTCCAATTCTAATAAGTGAATGGTTAATGCCTTATTTTTTGTCGTGATTATCTTGCATTACTTCTCTTCAATTCCTCTTTAAATATGCTACTCTATCATTTGATCCTGCTCCATCAAACCGGTCAAAGTTATCTCAATTGGTTCGTAAAGAAAGATTTCATCCGGATTCGCCATCCTTTAAACATCAAAAATTACCCGCCCCCAATAAATAACGATGATTGCTTAATCAATTATAACAATTATATGTTTCTTTGATCTCTCCTCGTTGAATATTGGAATTTGATTGTAACGGTTTATCCATTTGGTACACTTACCATTTGAAAATGTAGGAATAATTTGGAGAAATTAGCGGCATCACCTCTGATTTAGTCGGTTCGAGGATTCCTTCTTTTTACTTGTCAAAAGGAGGTGAGCGATCTCGAAAGCCTTTGATGTATGTAAATACGCTGAGGAACATTATTCCTCGCTTTTACTGGTACAGTTCAGACTAGAGCGCTAATTCGTGATTTGACTTGCTAATATCGCTTTGAAATTATTCATTGTCCAAGGACCGGCAATTAGCCGCCCCAAGTTATGTAATGTGCAGTTATAATGAGTGGTTGCATTCTCGTGCAGTGATTAACAACTGAGAGAGTATTCCTGTTCTCTTTTTTTCAAACGAATTGAATTACTGAGATTATTAAACTGTTCTTTTTCCGTAATGAAGACAAATTGAATTACTACCTGTGAATCACTCTTTCAGACGAAGAAAGAATTCTTTTTGACTCTAGAAAAGTTTGTTCAACTCTTAATGAAGTACATGCGTAGTTCTGGAATTCGTAAAATTTCCTATCAGAGATGTTGAGCAACTGACCCACGTAACTACTTATCAGATAAGATGAGAGAACACTGTATGACATTAGTAGGAAGAACTTAGTTAGACTCTTTTCCTTTTTATTTGAGGGCTTTCGGGGAATTATTTAAAATCTACTAACCATGATACTAAATAGTATCTAATCTTGATGCTTACAGTTCGCAAAAAAAACATCAAATCAAATTTACAGTGATCAACATGTATAAATTAAACAATACCGAAAACAATTTACATGAAACTGCAGAAGATCAGATCCTGCCGTCCTTTTTTAATTCAACCTGCCGTCTTTCCCAAAACGTCCGAACCTCACCAGCAATGTCCATCATGAACTAAAACGCACATTTCCTTGGTCTTTCTCCTTGCTTCCTTCATCTTGATAATAAGAAAGGCGTACTAGTGAAGAGAAGAAGCGACGCACAGAGGTTGAAAACACTATTCTATGAGCCCGAAACTCAACAGGGGTTGTAAATCCGTGTAATTTGGTATACTGGGGTTTTTTCTTGCGTAGAAGCCGAAATTCGTACCACGAGTTATGCCCGACCCGACTCCTACGTGTTCTACAACTCATTTCAGACCAAAAGCCTCTTAGCTACGCGTTCCCTCTGAGGTTTCTGAGTAATTTTAAAATATTATTACCAAATCTGCATACAACTAAGTTAAATTCTGGTAAATTCAGTTCATTTTGTATTCGACATTTAGTCGTACTATTCAGGAAAAGATATGCGACCATTTCAGACTGGTGAATATAGTTTTTGGCAGTCCAGAGAAACCAAGGTGTTCATTATTCCTTCAAGTCCGCAATTCATCTCACGTATCCGAAGCTATTTCAACAAGTAAAATTATAATTATTTTGTTTGCCTTACCTATCGTGGTTTCCATCACCCGCGAAATACAACTGATTTCAAATAAAACACTGGGCCCGTCGCTCCTCATTATCTTAGGCGAAATTGCACCTTGATCTTACTCGACAAAGTCAAGATTACAGTCCATAGATATGATGAAAATAGCACTTGTCCACCGTTGTCTAGGTTTTAAGGTTTCCCCTCGAGTATTCACTGATTGGATGCAAGCATTTTTATTTTTCCCCTTTTAGGACTCATAGATAGTGGGATGTTCTAAAAACTAAGTGCAACTTACCATTTCGATCACGTGCCGGATCCCACTTGGCAAGTTCTCTCGTCAGGTATCCGCCGGTCGAAATTTATCTCGAACGGGTTATATTTCACCTCGGTCAAGTTTTCGTCGTAACGAAGAGCTACTGTCTATAGTAACATTTTAATTAAATACTATTTTTAATTACAAGAGAAAACGAAATCAGAATCCACTCGGAGAAAAAATTTGAACGGGTTCAGTAGCCAAACATCCGGTAGAGAAGAGCAGACATGTCGTGTATCGACAACGTGTCGTCCCCCTGAGGCGCGTTCTCCAATCCAATCCGGTTCTGCGGAATTAGAATAAACGGTTCGGAATACCTATCCTGCCGTTACAGATTCAACAAGTTCACAGTTAGTTTGTTAAATAGTATTTCAAACCGAATGAGTTTTAAACTGTTAAACGGCCGTTTTATTAAACTTCTTAAGTTTTTTACGTCGATCGTAATAGCCTAATTGAAAATTGTGAGTCATAAAAGTAGAGCGGAAGTTTTCTAATGCTTTCCCTTGTACCCGTTGAATGCTAGAGGAATGAAACCTCCAGAAAAACCGAGATTGGTTAGTGTATGAACTATTACTTGTCTTGGATCCACAGAAATGTGTGAGGAGTAACTTTTTATGCAATAAAACAAACAAAGAATGAGTTCTCCCTTGAAAAAATCCGTTTCCTGACCATGAATTTCACTTTTTCTTAAGCTTTTACGTACTGAGACACCAAAAAGGTCGGGTTTTGTAATGTATTGCCTCTCACCTCCAAAACGAGATTTCTTCACTTCAAACAATTCTTTTTGACAGTTAAAAAAGTAAATTAGAAAAAACACTTGTGAATAGTAACACTGTCAACACATTCAAAAAAATAGCGGGAGTAATAATAATAATAATTATTTTTTTTACTTCAGTAGTGCACTAGTTCAGTATTTCAAACGAAAGTTGCAAAGTGCGATTCTAAGTAGTTGAACCTAAAAACAACCTACATGGTAATTACTTACATTAATACTATGGCATCTTAACCAACCAAATGTGTCATTGATTTTGGTTTTTGTCACGGATTCGACTGTGAAGGGAGCACTAAAATACACGCAGAAGGTCATACAATGTGTGCATTCCAATAATAAATTAATCTTTTCATTTTATCGAGCTACGAAGGTTGTACTTCTGTGTTTAATTATTAGATGATATTTTTAAACGAGCGAAATGACCACACTGTATTTTTATAAACGCGAGAACAGTAATAATATTAGTGTAAATTGATGTATTTACTGAAATATATTATGTTTTAGTTACATGTTTTTTTTTGTTTTTTTTTTTTTTTTTTTCGAAAAATTTCTTTTTTAGAAACATAACATAACAACTGAGCATAGCGCGTCAAGTTAATTTACATGAATACAGTAACTACAGTTTGTGGAGGTAATAGCCCAATGGCAACTACTCTATATGATCATTTCAAACACTTGTCACATTGTCACGCCACAAGGTCGAGAGGTTTTGTTCTATCCAGACGTCGGATGACGTTGCTGTTGTCTTATAATCGTAGAGCTTCTGGGTTCATATGTTGATGAGGTCCCGATGTATGTCGTCATTACGTACGTACCAAGGAACGTTGACAATACTCCTTAGTACCTTGTTTTGAAATGTTTGGATTATTTTGATGTTGGTCTTTTTTGTACAGCTCCAGAGTTGAATTCCATGTGTAAAAACTGGTCTTAGAATTTGCTTGTAGAGAAGCAATTTGTTATGTAGGGATAGTTTGGAGTATCTTCCAAGTAACCAACACATTTTTCGGAACTTGATGTTTAATTCTTCTTTTTTTTTAATGACACGCTCTTTCCATCTCAGTTTTGCCTTTTGTTTAGCCGATTTCTGCCCATTGAGCTTGAGGCGCCACTTCTTAGTTACATGTGTTGCTTTTTGCCCACAATCCACCACGCACCACATCCCAATGTTGCAAACTTCAGTTCAGAGAATAGTTGGAATTTCTAAACCTAAAATTGACTCCTCATACCTCACAAGACACAAGTAATCAGGTATTATTTTAAATGCGCACTTTGAAAGTTGAATGACGAAACTTGAGGGGGTTATAAAACCCCAAAATAATAAACCCCAGTGGGTTTTTTTTAACATGAGAAGTTTTACGTTAATTGCCTACATACTATGGACTTTTACGTTAACTGCTAAACCAAGATGTTTGCACCGATGATCGCATTCCTTCCCACGATGTTGTATAATCCTACGGTTATGATCCATTTGATCGGACCACTTAAAAAATTTGCCACGAGTTTCGACCCTACATCGCCAAGATACGCTCAAGATAATTGGACAGGTCAGTTACAAGTAGAGTCCGAAAATTATTGCGCCTCCTGGGGTATCCGCCTCGGCGTCGTGTCCCCTTGAAGCGATATACCTTCTGCGTGGACGCCGAACACGGAGTTCGGTTCCTGATTCCTTCTCGGTGATATACCTCACGTTCCAATATTCAAAAGTTTGCCGTCGATACAGCCCGAGGCAAACTCGCCAACAGCAGTCCGACTTCGGTTTTTTATGCCTTTCACGATTTCGCCAACAAGGAAAATCTTGTGTTTACTGAAAGTGAGTATTCATACGAGATTGATTTAATTAGTGTTCTCTGAATCTCAAAACTCTAAACTCCGGGCGATGAACTGGGAAAACGTTTTACTCGGTGAGTCGGTGGTGATGCTGAGAATCAGTTTTAATGGCACTAGTAATTAGCCAAGAGAACTATCGGTAATTATTAATTCAGTTCGTATGTAAGTTGAACTTTCTTGGTTTCGTTAATCGGTTTTACCTACGCATATTGACAAGAAATAACGAATTATTCTAGGTGTTTAAAGGGAAATACACTGCCAAGGAGGTGGGACAGCAGCTTCCTCGTTACAATCAAAGTGACGCCATTATAAAATAGAAAATAAAGAAATCTTCAGATGAACGAGGTTGAGGTAATTGGTCAAACTTATTAAAGATTCGTTGTGACATTTTACAGATTGAAGTAAATGTAATTACTTGAGATGAAAGGTGATTAGAAATTAACCTTCCGATAGTCAAGAAAGGCACTAGGTATCAAAATTTTACGAACGTAGGACGTACGTTGACCACATAGTGCAGCAGGTATTTTTATGGTGGCGCATTTTGAGCCTTACAGTTATATTTTTGGCCCATATTGGAGAACGGCATGCAGGAATTCGAGGATGGGATTATTAGGAATAAAATTCAAGAACATTTTGCACACATAGGTGAAATTTGCGACCCTTTTTCAGGGGATGTACCTAGAAGGTTTTAGCCAAATATAGAATGTTATAATGGAAATTGGACTTATAAACTCATCAAACTTATGGAAAAAAAATAATCTGAAGAAGTATTTAGTTTGGCTGGGAATGACTGCAATTGAAGCGAATAGGAGTTAAATGTTGTGTGCAAATGTATTTTCTGCATTTCTGGATAGAGAAACGTATTATCCGGGTTTTGTTTTCTAGTTAGCAGGGTTTGTTCCTTTTTCTTCCGGTAGTTCTTCTTCCCCTTGATACATTTGTGAAAAAATAACATAGATAGCACCATGTATGTGAGGCATACAACTTAGCGTTACGAAGAAAAACCAGCCTCAATGAAGGCCAGAAGTGAACTGAGTCCTTTTCCGAAATGAGAGGGGAGATTAGGAGGCTAAAATTCAACCCCTCGCTTAATCACGTGATTGAACTGAGAGATTCAAGAAAAGTGTGTATGTGTCAAATACACGCGACTATCGGAAGGTTAAAAATCTGTTTAATGGTTGGTGTGTCACAGCAAGCCGGAAAATGTAAGGGTTATAGTTTCACAATTCCAGCCCTTTTTCATGGACACGTCATTTTTATTGACAAGTGGTTTTATTCTGCGAAAGACTAGGTCACCAACCGATAATGGAATAAACTTAGCTTTTCTGGCCTTCCACATCATACCGTGCGGCGAATAAAACGAAACGACGATCTGATAAAGGATAAAAATACGGTCGAAAACAATAGTTGAACAGTCTGGATCGATATTGTTGGTTACAATGCATTTCAGATACAAGTTGCTTTTGTGGTTACTCGTCAGAGGCGGGCAGTAAAAACAAAAATTAATTAATTCCACGTAAGCGCATGCGCACATCGTGCCGCTAGTTCGATCATGATGAAATTCCTATGAGATCTTGAGGGACGTTGTGCGTATATCCCTTTATCATACGAGCTAAATTGAATCAAAATTGTGGAAGTTATACCTGTTTCAAGAATTTCACGTTAGCGCATTCGCAGAGCATACCGCTGATTTGATTGAGATGAAATTCCTATGGGACCTCAAGAGGCCTTATCGCATAGTCCCTCAACATTAGAGCCAAATTCATCCAAAATTGTGGAAGTTATGGCTGTAACAAGGAAATGCGGGCAGGCAGGCAGACAGACAGACACGGAACCAAATTTGTTCAGCAGGCAGATACGCAAAATGGGAGTGGAAATTTTGAATTCGAACAACAAATATTTTTTGTCTCCCTAAAGTGAACACAAGGCTTCCGCTGCTTCGCAGACTCGGAAGCTAAATGAGACTATAGTTGAATGCTACCACCAAGCCAGTCGGAAACCTACGATTTTCCACGTTAGACTTTTATCAGAAATGGAGAAATTGAACCTTCGTCTTCCTCCTTTGAAATGGATTGTGAGTTCTCTTGTTGAAGCGGGAATCTAAAAGTCAAGATTGGGGACGTGTTATGCGGTATCCGCAGTTCCAACAAAAATCATTGTCAATGATAAGATTATTAAGCAGGCAAGATTAGTATGCGTATACGACGTCAATTTGATACAGCAGTTGCTGACATTTTGCTGACCTGAGAACAACATTCTGGAGTGGGCAGGTCACTGTCGGATAAAGTAAAACTCTTTTAATAAAAACCTACTCAAATCCAAAACAAATGCATAAGTGCTTCCATTACTGTAGAACGCCGGTTCTGAATGCTGAGGGGGACATGTCACAACACATCGAAAATAACCCCCAAGCTGAAATGTTCCAATTTTATGCTCAGGAGTAGCAGAAACATGAAGAGGAAACTATCAACATCCACTGCTGAATCGTGGTTGGATTTAGCACAATTAACCTAAAGCAGGTCGAGCTGTAAGCTGTAAAACATCAATAGGCTCAGATTACCTGAAATTAAGGTTCATTTGTGAAGTACTATAGTTGTTATGAACTTATGAGAATGTACACCCTATACCAGAAAAGTCATTATTTTTCTCATCTTTAATGAGCAACTGAATGCGTTTATGCATTTACTTTTTCATTGTCCTTTATTGCCAAAGTAAAACCGACAAAAGATCAAATGGGTCTGAACATTCCAAATGCACCAACGTTCGCTCTTCCGTTTACGGCCTTTTGTTTCACTTGCAGCCCTCAAGACCTTTTTCAGCCTTCGCGCATTCGATCGCGTTCATTTCTTTGTAGGATCCTACGAGTTGAACACGGGAGGTTTTTACGATCGAAATCTCTTCGTGCAAATAGTTTTGTTCACTTACTGCTTCCCACGGTCGTAAATAATACTTTTGCCACACGTAGATGGAGACCGGCGACTTAGAGTTTTTCAATAGTGTGTTTTTTAAAGACTCTTTTTGCCTCAATAAAAAATCTCATTATGACGCTCGGAGGCGAGTGATTTTCTACGTTCCAAGTTGTGAAGCATTGTAATTTGTCACCTTCCTTATCTAAAATACCTTACAACCTGGATCGAATACATGAATGAACTGACATTTTCCAAATGAAACTGAATGCGAAAACATCATCCAAAACTTCAAGAAATTTGAATTTTCAATCAATATCTTCATCTTGTTGGCTTTCCCGAGTGGGCCATCGGAAGACGATTCCCCTGGAAAGTAATCCTGCATTTTTCTGAGGTCTTTGAGTTTTTGGGGTTCATTGAGACTTTTCCAGTGGGGTAAGCAGCCTCGGAGGGTGGACGAACAGTGTTTCTGGCCAATTTCTACGTGAGTACGAAGGTTTGTTTTCCTGGGAATCGATTGATTCACATGCCTCCTCGACACCCTTTGTTCCACTTGAGTCCACACTTTGAGTCAATTGTAAGAATCGGAATATTGAAGATTTCATCTGTTTTGATTTTTGCTTATTCTTCGTTCCAACAGAAGTACAGGTTTTTTTTTTTTTTATGGTGACCATCACTTTTGCTGTCCAAAATGTTCAACGATCGATGAGTCGCTCGCCTCATAAACCTTCAATTTCAGTGATTGGCTGCTGCTCAAAATCAATTCAGTCATCTCGGTGAACCTCCTTTCATGGCCATCGATAGTCGATAGCATCGACTATCGATATTTTCCTCCGATATATCGATATTTTTCTATCGATGATGCAAGGGCCAATAGTATCGGATATCGATAGTTCGTGACTGATATTTTTTCCGAAATTTCAGCCGATATTTTTTTTAACCGATATATCGGCTTCATCTGATAATATCACATATTATGTTGACTCATAGAATAATATCGATCGTGTTTCATTTTTTTCACATCACACGAGTTTGAAAAATATTGTGCCCACAAAAATGAGTTTGTTTGGCTGAAATATCGATATCTACCCACGGATAATATCCATAGGATATCAAGTAGTGGTTTTGGCTGCGGCCAAGAGTCTTGGCCCAAGACGATAAAAATGGAAGAAGAAGAGTAGTGGTTTGGAGGTTCCATAGGAAAATTGGAGGATTGCGGTTGTTGATTTTGTTCAGCAAGTGTTGTGTTGTTCTTTTTGAGATTGTATCTTGTTCACGGTTTATTCTTTTTTGTTTATTTTGTATCAGTTTTTCTAAAACTATCAATATTTTTTGGTCGCCACTATCGGTAGTGCCTACTATCGATAATTAACCTACGATGTATATCTGCGTCGATATTTTAACGCCGATACTATCAAACATCGATAAATCGATATTTTATGTTCCGATGGCCATCCCTACTTTCAACAGGCTGACCTCGGAAACACATATTTTGCCTCTACGCTTCTAAAAGGTGGTGGACAACGGTCCTTATAGCATTAAAGAGACGAAGAAAAAAATAACAAAATGGACTACGATCCTTTTAACATTGGCCAATTCAATTACTCCAAAGTATTCCACTGGGAGGGAGAAATTCCACAAACTCTTACAAAAGTAAGAGATACATTGGACAAACGTTTTAACGCCTTTATACTTCTTAATTTCGTAGTCATAATGTGTAGAGTCCCTTTCTAATTCGTCATTTAATTTTATCTCACGGTGATGCTAGCAACTTGTCGCCTCTGCGACGGGGATTGCGCTTCACAAAGCCCATGGGTGCACTCATATTTTCGTACTAATTCGGAGACTAAACTGCTATCAACAACACCTATCAGCAAGTTCAAAAACCAATTTTTGCCACTATTATCTTACCTTGTTCTACATGAAAAATCATAGCTGTGTACTGCATTATTTACTTCGTTTGGGTGCTCCGTACTTCTGAGTAACCTTTCTCAGTGAACTCTCCTCAACAAACCTTTGTGTAATAATTTGCAATATTCTCTCTCTCTCTCTCTCTCTCTCTCTCTCTCTCTCTCTCTCTCTCTCTCTCTCTCTCTCTCTCTCTCTCTCTCTCTCTCTCTCTCTCTCTCTCTCTCTCTCTCTCTCTCTCTCTCTCTCTCTCTCTCTCTCTCTCTCTCTCTCTCTCTTCTCTCTCTCTCTCTCTCTCCCTCTCGCTAAAACGACCCTGCGAATGAAAGCCACGGGTGTACTATTTCTTCACGGTTTCTCAATAACACAGTTATAACCTCACAAATGCTATTACGAAGACTTCATTCCCAGTTGACTCATCAAAATATTTCACTGCACATTAAAAATTGTGGGACTATTATTTCATCATTTTAGGACGCCAAAATGCTCCTTCACCATACATTGAGAACTATTATTATCAATTTGCTATATTTGTTAGCAGTCGTAATTTGAGGTGAACGTTGAAGACTGTTCCAAGTACACGTCTGGGTTACGTGGATCCTGAAGGTGGGCTGGCTAAAGTGCCCAAGTAAAAAACGTTTGCGATCTTTATGGTTTAGCTTGTAATGTCAAACTACAAATTGCATTTTCCACGGAAGCGTCGACCTGATTACCTACCAAATGCCGTAAATCAAACGGTCAAAGAAGGTATTTACAACTACTGTATTATTGTATGCCGCATATAATGAGGTTCGGCAGAAGACCAAACTTTGAAGACTTTGGAAGTGATTGCCGAGTTTCAGTAACTTTGCCTTAAATGCTCTACACACGGCAATGCAGTAACGTTCTGAAAATTTGTAGTTAATTTCCGAAGCTTCAAATGAACAATATTCTAAAGAATTTCGGCCAAAAGCCTGAATTTCTCTTTCTCACATCTGTTTATCGTTCTACCTACATATATTATGCTCTCTCACAAATAAATCGTTGGAAAGCAATAATCAGAGTGGAAGTTAGTAAATGTATAATGGTCTCTTGAAATGAGTGTGTGAATTACTCCTAACGATATGCGACTTTGCCTTAGTCCCTGATACCTTTGCATCGACGTAGATTTCATCGCATTTCAAAATGATTTAAAACACATTCAATTAATGGTATTTTGATACTCGTCCATTCCTGTAGCAGGATTGACAGTTCACAAGACTCCCGGAAAGGTCGTCGTCGATAAGTGGGAGTTTTCTTCTTAGGATAAACAAACTGAGCGATCGTGACGTGAAGGAGGCGAGGAAACGGTTTCGCATGAGTTTCTGACTGGTTTCAGAAGGGTCATTTAGCTCTGGACAATCAAACCAGAGTTGTTTGGGTTTCCGAAGACTGGATCTCCTGCAGTTAGAAAGTAACAATGGCATCTCTGTCCGCTGGGTCTTTCTTGAATATTCCATCCGGGAAAAGACCTTCGATTACCTCTGACTGAAGGGGAAGGAAGGGCATGGACCTCTATTTTTCGCTCTCCAAAGCCAAAGGTTCCTTTCGGGATCAGTTTTGAGATACCATCGGGGATTGGGTCTTCGCGAAAGTCTTCCGAACTTGTGACAGCATACTCTCCAAGCTTGTAATGACGCAGTAAAGAAATATACGTTTTATGAGGCTTCTTCCAGTGAAACTGAGCTACCTAGACCGAATGATGGGTACTTGACTCTTGTGTCGTACACTTGCCTTCCAGAAAGAGAAAGATTTAATAGTTTTTGAAACTAGCAATTGTAATGAATGAAACCCCCGTGACGTAATACAGAAGCTCTAATCGTGTTTTAATGGGGTACTAGCAAAAGTCTAGAATTCTATGCTTTTTCAGTAATTTTGCATGACGTAATTTCTCAAATACCTCCATCTTTCGGACCTCTTTTGCAATAGTGAGAGGAACAAAGTGCACGTAGGTATCACATGAGTTTTTCACTTTGTTTACCCACTTTCGTTCATTTTCAACCCACCAGATCGGTTTTTCAGATAACAAACAAATTTGTTAATGGTACCTAGATAAACCTTTTTTTTCCAAATAACAAACTGTTATTTTTGAAAAAATTTTTTCATTCCCAACAAAAGAACCATAAAGCTTAACCAACAACCTCTATATTACAGGCTAAATGTTTAACGGTTACCAAATAAGAAAATCGTTGTTTCTATGAAGTACAACCGTCAAACCTTGACCATTAATTATTTACTCAAAAGGTCAAGATTGTGGACTATTTTTCCCCTTGTATTGGATTACCTATATATTATACAGGAAAATCTCGAAAAGACCTTTATTTGTAAGAGAAGAAATTGAAGGTCAGTAAATAACAGTTACCAATTACCAGTTATCACGTAACCTAAAACATCGTAAAGAGCTAGTTGATTTGTATTTCATCCAGATAAAAGTTGTGGTTGCTATCTGGTATCTTCAAGCAAAACTCAGCGCTAGGGGCCTTGCAGATGCTTAGTGCTTAAAACGTGCGGCTGAAATTTAAAAAAACCTGGAACATGGTTTAGCCATTCTATTCTTGCGGTTTTCTTTTCGCTAATCTCTCATTATTCAGCTGGTTTCAATTTGCTATTTTCGTGTCTGCTATTTCGGCTTTACCTATGTGACGGATGTGCCCTAATGTTACTGATCTCCGTGGTCTACTGACTAAAATGTATCTATCGTAATAATGCTGTTAGACTGATTATGTAAAAGAGGATTCGCAGCTCAGGTTCTCGCAGAACTATAAAGGATTATAGCGCTTATGATGACTCACCACTAACTTCTATACAAGGAAGTACATTATTCGTATCTTATAATATAAAAATATTATATTATAGATGTGAAATCTCGCGTCGCCCTCCCACGTGACATTTTTCGGCTAGTTAGTCCAGGGCTAAAGAATGTACCATGCTAACAAAATATCATCTATTTTAACCTCTGCTCTGGTTTGTTAGTGTCCTTCAAACTTCAGGTTCCCGAATTTTAAGGGGAAGCAGTTCGAAAGCAGCTCCCTGCAAGTAAATTGTTTTCCCTTTGAGGATCCGAATCATGATTTTAGTGGGTTATGATAATACGCGACTCAGATCTGAACGAGATAGAAGTTGAGTGGGTGAAAAAGTGAAATCCGGGAGGCGGCTACATCCCAACATGCACGAAGGATGTAATCTACGACGGTGACCCACCGCCGGTTATCACTGAGGCCTGCGGTAACTTGATCGATCCCCTGACTTGATATCCCTCGCAGCTTTCTTCCTGCAAACGGGACGGCTCCGGCGGTAAATGCCTCCAGAAGCCCCTTCCTTCCAGATCTAGTACCAACATCTGTAAAACGGAGGAAACGGACAATTATCCTGTTGGTTCTGTGTTTATATTCTTTCACGAAACGGCAATGTTAACATCAAGATTTTCAGGTTGAGTATCGTTGCGGGAACATGCCAACTCCGGCCCACTCTCACGGCAATCAAATTAACAAACTTAACTAACAAGGGGAGGCTACAGAGAAGCCAGCGGGGATTTTGACGAGGCTACTTTTTCGAGTCTACTTCTAAAATAAATTTCCATTGAATGGCGTTCAGGTGTCAGGAACTCCCAGAATCACACATTTTGTAGAGTTCCCACCTGTAACTACCAGCTAGAATAACCGTGTGCGAACCACCCGAATCTCACGATGGATGTTGCATATTTTGAGCAGCCCAAATTTTGATGCTAACCTTCGAAAATCAAGAAGTTCGATTTCTCATCCTTTCTTACAAGAAATTGCTTCTAGACCTCCTCGACTTGCTAAAAACTATGATGATCTAAGACAACCGTGGTTGTCTTGTGTTGTGTGGACACAACACACCCTCCGAATTTATACATTTTGCTTGATACTTGTAGGTAGCAAAAGCTTATTCTTTACTATCGGAACATGAAAACAAAATTGTTCTCAAAGCTCAAAATGTTGAGTTTTACGTTTTACAGCAAATTTGATCAACTTTATTCTTGTGTCTCTCAATCTGTTTTTGTGTCAACAAGCTTAAATTTCTACATTTTTCTTCGGAGCTCGATGAAATATTCATAATATGGGATGTTCAGGCAGCAGATGGTATCATCTAAAATTCTGAGCTCCGAAATCGATATTCACTACAGCAAGTATGCCGTTAAGATCACACGTAAAATCCACCAAGCATGATTTTCTCAGATCTCGGCGGTATGATCATGCTGAAACTTGTAGGTTAGTCGAGGAAGAACGGCGTACTAATTTAAAGTTAAATTCTACCCGACTGTATCATTAGCAGCGCATGCGCAACTGTGACATCCTTGTAAGAACCCAAATTTCTGCACTTTTCTTCCTATTTTGATGGGAGTTACAAGGGTACGTACAGGCCTGGCTTAGAAGGTCTCCTAGAAGTTTCATTGCTTACTGATCGAGACCATTCATTTACAACCTTGATTTATATATTCATGTTTCCAATACGTGGAAGCCATGTGCCACATCCAACTTGTTTTCTATGTGTAGAAAATTAGCGGCGACATACCCCAAAATTCATCATACACCAAATCACCGTATATCCGATTAAGGATGAACTATGAAAGCGAAATAGCAACCATGTTAGCATGAATCTATATTCTTACGAGGGCTGTAATCACCATGAGTGGGATGTTTATTCTGAAAAGACAAGAAACCAATTTTTAATTATATGAATCTGGAAAAAAAAAACAGTCACGCGACGTACTGGCGCGTGGTACTCAACATGCGACTGAGTGTGGAAAAATCTTCCAGGGATTCGCGTTCGTTAATTGCGCAGTTTAATATGGTGCCTTGCCTAACGTTCAATTTTAGATTACATTTATTTAATCTGTTTAGTGTAGTGATAAAATATGTGTTTTCTGAAGTATACCACCACAGTGATGAGTAGATCACCTTGTCGGATTTTTCGTTATGGAAGTAAAACGGCTGTACGAACCCCAAAAAGGAAGTTCGATATATGTGAGACTGTTCACATTGTTGATTGATGTCACTTATAATGGACACTTGTTGCTTTTGTGGCAAAGAAGTGTGGAATGTCGATCTAACGTTAAGTATCACATATTCGAACTTGGAATCCAATTATTTATTCGACTTTCAACCACTCTTGCTCAATAAAAGGAGGCACTCAAGAACTCATGCCGAGCTACCACCACTGGGAATTCTTCCTTTACGACCCAACTTAACTTTGTAACTATGTGATTCAACTCGCTATTACTTTTACGCTATTAGCACTTTTCTGAGCACTTATTTCACTATATAGTGGTTGATTTTCCACGTTTTTAATGTGGCATCTAGTTTTTCAACCAATGTTTTACCGCTTGTTAAAGGACGTACAGTATTTTCTTGTGAGTGTGCACTTACTTTTCAAATCTATATTTGCCTAGATCTTTAATCATTTCTCTTATTTTTATTTTGCCTTTCTTCGATTAAAATTTAGCTCAAATTTCATTTAATCGCACGTATTTACATTGTAAATGTTTTCCGGCTATCCGTTAAAATAAGCTGCAGCGTCATCTAATTGATACGATTGTCAAGTAGTACCAGTAGAGCAGCGTAATGAGCAATTCTTCCTGTCTTCCCTCTCAAAATTTGTGTAAACTTCAAGCATTCACATAGGGTCATATCTTTTCGACCATAATTTCTTTTCAAAACCACAAGCAAATCGTAAGAGACGATTTCCAATGCGTTAGGATAGAAATAATCGATTTACACATGAAATGGTTTTGAAGTCACTTTAGATAAAAATTAGTCCTGCTTTTGATTTTCAGGCAATACTCCACATAAAGGATGGGCGTAACTGAACCCATAAAACCAGTACTCCCATTCCTCATTTTCAGAATTGAAGGAGTCTACCTTAAAATCCAAGAACTGGATTGACGGTACATTTCGCTCACCCTCACTGTCATCACTACATTGCTTACTCTCTCCTTTCCCCTAGTTCCTCGTCTTCATTCTGAAGGAGACTGGATTAAATAGTTCTCTGAGGAACCGTTGTACACCATTTTATACCTTACCGCATTAAATGAGTTCTTGGTTATTTCCGAAATTCCGTTTTTAGTCGTCCCTCAAATATTTATTCAAACAAATAAAGTTTGTTGCCTTTAAATCAAATCAGTTTAACTAATTTGATATTGCTGCTCGTTTTTGTTCCAAATTCGTAGGCATTTTTATCAGTAGTAATGTGGTTCAGAACTAAACACTAATCGGATTTTATTAAATATACCGATATCTGGGTTAACATATGCAAGTAAATCTACTAATGAATGATTTGGAAGGGACGAATGGCACCAAAAATAACTTTGGATTTCTGGTTTAGTGGGAGTGAATGCGGAAATCAAGACAAAAAGTTTGATGAAGGAGAATCTATGGAGTTATATTATCAAGTATTTTGTGTAAAACAAACGTGTCTTTGGGAAATCGCCTATTCTTCAATGACCTCAGACCTAGTCAACCGTTGGCGAGCCTAATATGATGTCCTCGTATCCTACGACGTTTTCCAAGGGATTTGAGGTTCGTGTTCATCCGTTGAATTCTCAAAACCACCCGTAACATCCTGGTCATCCACCAATGTGGTACAGTTATCTTGTTACGACTCTTCTGCAATTAAACATTCAGATTAGAGATCATTCTACCCAATTAAAGAACCTTCATTCCCACCTAAAGGAAACTCTGTTGGAACTTAAACTTTCTATGCGGTTGCCTGTGTGAGAATCGCAGAAACCTCACAATAGAATAAAACCAGCCGAACAACAGCTTCGGTTTGTCTTTGTTGTGAAATCTCTTCCTGCGCGGAAAAGGGATTTATTCCTGAACTTGATGTCTTCTCTTTTTTCTGGCGGTTCCAGCTGTTTCTCTTATAGGTATTATCGCTTCTGTTATCAGCTTGTTAGCGGGAGTGCAAGGCGGGATAGGTGCTGGAGGAAACCCCGGGCAGATCTTATATTGGCTTGGCCCCCATGACCGCCGTCAACTCTCAACTTCTTCCCCTATCTCATAAAACGCTATTAGCATTGCTCTGGGGACCCCACGGCTCACCGATGCTAATCAGCCTTTTCCTCTTCGAGACCTAGAAAAAGGGGCTTACGTAAGCCAAATAATTAGATTATATTTAAATGATAAACTTCACGGACTTTCTCGTTTTGTTCGTGCGGTGGGTCTTTATACCCTTCCTCCATTTTGGGGTGCAAAATGAAAGTTCGTTATTCTATTATACTCGTAACAGTTCAAACTAAGCACGTAATAGAATCTTGCCTATTAAATCCTGTTTATTTCGATTCATTGTGTAAGAAGCATGTTATGGCTACGTCACAGGACATCTTATTGCGTCGTGATAACAATAAACACCTGGAGTTACACTTTAAATTTCAGTGTAATTGTTCGAGGACGTTATAATCTTTGTTTTGAAAGCCATTATGGTGCTAGGAGCATAAAATATTGGTAGTAATAAAAGCTGAAATTTCACCAAACAAGAGGAACATTGTTCTACATTCATGTCAATGTGAATTTCTGGTTTCCAAATAAACCGTGGGATAGAATATCTACTGAAAAAAGTATTAGCTATATGAGCAATACGTGAATGGATTGCCTATTAAAACTGCCTTACGTTTTGTCCTCTCTTCCGACGTGAAGATTGCAGAGCTTTTAAAAACGACTGGATTCATAATGGAATTTGTTTCAAAACAAGAGGAAATCACATCGAACTAAAGAGGATGAGGAAAATCGGCAGTATTAGCTATATGAGCAGCGCTTGAATGGATTGCCTATTCCCCAGTCTTCTCTTCTGACGTGAAATTCGAAATTTCCGGAGTTTGTTACCCTATGTCAGAAATTAGTTAAGAATTGCAGGATGATGAAGGAGCGAGGGAGGAATGAAAGGAAGTGCCCCTATAAAATGACCACTATGAGAGGATAACGCGGGTGGGGATATCACAAAGTACTCGTGATGAGATGCCCAGCTCAAGTAACTCCGTGCCACTTTTCCCACGTCACACTCCGCGCCATGACACGGTCGCAACCCTAACTTTGATGTCATTAGGCGCCACTCTTTTTAGCTCAGAAACCGCTTGCAGCAGGTCGTTTCTATCATATTCACGTTTCTCAGCCCTCCAGGTCTGCTTCATGCCCATGCTGCCACTGACAACTTGGATATCCAGGATTATGGCGGACTCGTTGGGCCTAATGGCAACCATATCTGGCTTCTTGCCCTGGTCACTCGGCGTGTAATACAGTCTCTCTCTCTCTCTTCACATCACAGCCACTGGATGACAATGCACCTGCTCTCTGCTTCACAACCACATCATGACAGAGAATGCGGCCACCGTGAGTTAGTGGACACTGCTGCACCATATGATACAGGTTCTCATTTTTACCCTGACGAGCACGGTAGAGGGTATCCTCTGCCCCACGACTACCTCTGGAACACCTCACTGCAGTGGCTAATGTAGCCACCCGGACGGCATGAAAATGTCGGTTGTCGAGGGCCCCAATGCTTTCTGAAGCCCATTCAACACATTGGGAGGAAATGGGGGATTCAGAGTACTGTCGGAGTTCTTTACCACCCACTGAATCATGCTGGGCAGCAGCAGTTGGAGTTTCTCGATTGCATCACAACAACTGCTTCCTGACAAAATCAAAGTCAGTGGCATTGAGGGCGTCCTTCCAGCTAGAGCCCCTAAGGGCTGGTGGCGCACAGAAGGGATACTGGTTGAGAGAGAGACAATGCCGAGCCCACTGGCCTTGATCGTTACATGGATATACGATTGTATGGATATACGTTGCATGGATATACTCGTATATACGTATATGCACAGACATACACCTACAGTTTTTTCACGGATTCGGTCATAGAATGGTCTGAAAAGGAATTGTATGGAGTTATATTTATTTTCTCTTGTTTCGGTTGTCTCTTGATTTGCGTAGAAATCCAGTACAAAAAAACCATTGTTTGATAATTTGCAGCTTTTTTACCCAGTTTAGCAATGAACGTTATTAAACCCCAAAAAGATCCTAATTTTCTTATAAACCTTTTTTTCGATGATTAACGAACCAGTGGTCTCCTCTCGCTTCAAATCGTTAGATTCGGGTCTGTTGATGCAAATGTTCCCAGGGGAGAGCGCATTTAAATATTAGACCATTAAACCTGTCCAAAATAAACTAAAATATATCGTAAAATCGTCGAACGGCATCATCAAATCGTGCATTTAGTATGTTCACAAAAAATATGTGCCGCAACAGTGCAATCCTCGAGTTTAATCGCTGCCCTAACAGAACGGTAATTCTAGAATCTTATCTTCCACTGCAAAGAAAATCAAATATCAAACGGTACGACTGTTATTGTCAATTTTATATCGTTTTATCGCAATAAAAGCGGCAGTTGAGAGTCCAAGGCGGGAAGATCTTCGCTCATTGTCGCAAGGGCATAAAAAACTCATATCGAGCTTTGTCAGCATGTAGGTAAGACTCGCCGAAGCGCATCTGAGTATAGGAACTCGCAATATGATGCAATTTTAAATAATATTGAAGATATTTTACTTTGTTGTGAAAGTTTTTCATGGAGTGAGCTTCATCATTTTTATCTTCTTGTAGAATGCTGTTTTGATGCAGAGAACTTTACGAGCTACATTTTTCTCGCATTTGTTCTAGTAGTTCGTTTTCCATTCAAAAAAAGATTTAAAAAAACAGTTCCGTCCATATTTGAATTTTATAAACAATGGTCTATTAACCAAGAAAAGATGTATAGGTCTAATTTTATTGTTATCAATATTATATATAGATATATAGTTTTTTTAAATCAATAAATAGTGATCATATTATGAATAAAAATGCCTGGTTAAAGGGATAATATGGAAAAGTTCTTTAATAATCACAGCGTAGTCATCTATTTAGGGTAACCCACATTTGTGCATATATTCCATCGTTGGATTAAGCTACAAAAAGGGTTGTTGCAGATTTTCAATAACTGAGCAGCATTCTCAAGTGGGATCTGAAAACAAACAAAACCAGCAAGTTCGGGGCTATCAGTCTCCATTTAGGTACGGAGGAGCGTTCATGCGCGAGATGGCAGATCTGGAATGGGATGCAACTCATTAAAATCCTCTAGCTACACGACCCAGAACTCGAAAATTTAAATTCAGGAAAGATTAAATTATAACAAACAAAAAACGCTGCTCACTATTACTCAAAGGTAGGCCTCGTACGTGGTTTGTACGCTCAGAGAAATGCTCTAGGTTCTCTCTGAAAAGAAACCCACCAATAGAACAACTGCAATTTATCGAATAACACATTCAAGGAGAATGCTTCCGCTTGTTCTCTTTGACCTGTTACTTAACTGAATTGAAGCTTTGGAAGACTTGGGCATCCAATTATCCATCTCGTTCTAGGGCTTCCAGCAGCCATTTTTTATAGTATCCACTCTGGCGTTACAGACAACCCTGCAAATGGTGAGCGAACGGATGATCGTACGAAAACTAGAGTAACAGCTTTCAATTCACGGAACTAATTTCTATCTGAATCTAACAAAAAACTACCCTCTTACATTCTTAATTGAGATTTCGATGTCTAATATTTCTAGCCTTAAATATTAAGCCTTGAGGTTGATGAGATTATCCCGAGATTATTGGTAAATCCCAGATCGATCCAGAATTGTGGCAAGTTTCCTAAAATTTGGTTCAGTAGCGCCAGGTGGAGTTCGGCGGACGGACGAGAAAAAAAATTGTTTTTCTTGATTCATTACAAAGGTTTATCATTCAAAATAATAAACCATATGAAGAATTTGATTTAGAAGGTACATGTCAGGTTGGTTTGGACCTGGCGGATCAAGACTACGTTTTTCAGAAACCGTAGGGAAACGCCATAGCCAATTAATCTTCCAGCGGTTTCTTGTTTCCAGAGACTGCAACAATACTGAAAGACATGGTAATGAAGCCGCGCAATGGATATCAACCTTAACTTTTTGACCCCTTCTACCACAGGGTGCGGCGTTCACAGACATTGCACTCTGTGCCTGATATTGATAATATGTACTATCTATTAGATTCACATTTTAGGCTTTCCAAAAATACAATTGACTCACTTCTATTATTACTATGAGAATGGATCCGAGTTGAATACTAAATTATTCATTTGTGAATTTACTTCTCGGAGCCTTTGTCTATTTCCGATGTTACTTGTGTGATCTCCCGAAATTGCCGGAGGGTACGAGAGAAACTCCCTTCTTTTCTTGCGTGATGCTCCTCATCGAAATAAAACACTGACCTAACACGACCCCGAATGATTCCGCCCCACGAAAAGCCATTTACTGTAATATAAAATGTATGAGGTTTAAAGGACTATATCACCGTGACTATCAGCGCAACTTACGCATTCAATTGAACAGAATGGCATACTTGTTACTACGTGTTAAAATTAAACACGTAATTTATTACTTTTTAAAGATCTAATCGTATGTTGCATCATACCCTAAGCGAAATTTGACTCTGAATGAGTGTGGGAGACAATGAAGGCAGGAGTTGAGTTTGATGTTGACACTTCCATGTTTGGGTGCTAAATCTAATGAAAACATTTTCAGCTTGAAAATCGGACATGAGCTCTGTCATATTGATCCAAAAACCTACAATTTAGTCACACCTTGCTCCGGGGTCAGGACGTAAGAAAGTTGTATTTTTTGTTTCAAGAAACGTACCTGTATAATTATTGTCATTGAAAAATGTACCAATAGCACAATGTAATTAATAAGGGACATGGGTTCCAAACTACAGAAAGACACCCCTTACAAATACTGACACAATAAATGCAAATAGCAATATGATCTTTTACCAGTTCTTACCTTCTCTGAGTGTGTTTTCTGGGGTCAGGTGTCTCCTTGTGCGAGGTATTTCACTTTCTAGTTGTTGATTTCTCTTCCTTCTTTCTTCAACCTTTCTTGTCTATTCGTCCTCACTTTTCCCGTTTCTCACTCATTCTACATCTACAACATCTAATTCCGTATCTCATAATGGTATTGGTTTCTTTCTATTTACATTCATTATGATATTTAAAAGGGGGGGGGAACAATTCAACTTCAAGTGTCTTCCTAAGTACCAAAACCCCAAGGTGTTAACTACCAACAAACAGCGATTATGTCGATCTCATACCAAATAAGAGAGCTAAACCACAGTTATTGATTCCTTCTTTATAATAATTAAAATGGGGCCCTGCAACAAGGGCCTATCTTGGTGTTCCGCAATTTTTCAGAAGAACGAATTTAACAGAAAAAAGTTGAAATTTTTCTTTCTGATGTGTTGTGCGTGATTTTGTACACTATTTTCTGGAACTGTGCCTCAAAATGTCTGTCAAATAAACTTCGAGACCAAAAAGTGACTTAAAGTTGATTAAAAACATAAACTGCCTTAATTTTCGAAACAACAAGGGCGCATCTGCTGCCAGTTATTATAACGCATGCATAGAATAACGTTATATTATAACGGCTGATCACTGTTTTCGTTTTTCACCTGATCAGCTATTTCCTTGAAATTCTCTGATTGTCCATTAAAGGAGGGAAATGAAACCCTTTACAGAGAAATCTACGGGAATACAAGAAGAAAAGACACATTCATCAACATCTTATACCTTTTTTTCAAACAAAATTTACTCAATAACAAACTGGTACATTATCCTTTAAACAGCCTTCAAATAACTTGTTGCCGACTAAAGTAAACAAACCTTGGTAACCTTTTTGCACTCACCTCTGTCGGTGGAAATTTTCCAAGTTCGAACAGTTTTCTTGACGTTTTATAGGCCTCGTACCATATTGATCGCGGGAAAGTAACGTCGTGAGGGATTACCTCACTTGTCATCTGAAAATTGTTCATAGAAGTGCGTATCACACTTGATAGTGATATATCATAGTAAAATTCCTCTTTGAAAAAAAGAAGTGTTTGAGGGGGGGGGGGGGACCTGAAAGAGAGAAGGTTGTTCCACCGAAATCTCATCATTGATAAAATTTCTCGTGGTTACGCCCTTGTTGGAAGGACCCATATAAGTATTATAAAGTGGTAGTAACCATTTTTTATTATTCCTTTGTAATTGTTTATGCAAAACTCATTGTAAATATTCATTTCTGTATAGTTTTGGTTGCGGATACATCCTTAACCTTTCGGATGAGGTTTAATTCGGAACACTAACCAACATCCAAGTGATTCTTACCTTCCAAGTTAGGTGTTAAAGAGCCTTGCCATTTCATGAGATCTAAAAGGGATGGTCGCATCAGCTGAAATCTCTTCCTCATTAGAATTCTCCCGTTTCCTAAAAGATTTTCCTGCCCCGCTTTTAGAAGTGCCGACCGCGGGAGGGCACTAAGGATAATCAGATGTTGTGCAACAGGAGAACGGTGGACGAGCCGAGCGTTTGATGGAGATAACGAGCGGATTTCCATACGTAATGAAATGATCTCCCTCCAAGCCGACGATGGCGGATTGAATCTATTGTTGCACAGTTTAAGCTAATCAAGGGAAAAAACCTCTGCCCAACTGGGTGGTATGTGTAACTTCCTCACATACTGTAACGATTATTATTAGTTAGAAAACTCAGTTCCATTCATTCCACGTGACCAAATACGCACGGAATTTGAAAAGATGTGGCAAAATAATAAGCATGGAACTAACGTACCAGCAGTAAAGTCCTACCCGAAGAACCTTCTCAGAAGTAATTATGTGAAGTTCATAAAAGACTAGGTATATTTAGCTACAATAAAATATACTACAAAACCTTATGTTTGTGGAAAGTTAAATTCCCAATAACGGCTGATTTAGACACAGTTCGAGTGTATTCAGGTTTCAATCTCCGTGGTAATTTTGTTCATTACACAGTCATTGTTTTTATAATGTAAAATCAAGGGGGATGTTCAACATGCTCCTCCCTTACTGTAATGTGGACAATTAGTAACCCCAGTTCTAGTTATTCGTCATGACTGAATACGTACGGAATTTGGAAGGAAGTCCCAGGGTGAAAGCGAAATATACTGGTAAGAAATGCAGGCATTTGTTTTTATATGTCCACACGTATAAACATAATTTTAAACGTATAATGAGTGTTTTTAAGAACTGGAAATCGGACATCTACCCCCTCCCCTCCACTCCCATCACGAAACCAAATTCAAAATTTCCGAATTTTAATGCACTAGAGAGGTTTGTTCGGAAGAAAAAAAAAAACATGAAAACCCGATATTTCCAGAAAGTTAAACTCTAACCATAGAAAAGGACGCTATTAACGTTCTAACAGCTAATTTTAGGCATTTGAAAGCTATTCTAAATGTGAGGCACTTCAAATCGTGATCAAAGAGTGATTTTACCTTGTTTTTTCAAATTGTACGTGTAAACGAGAAGTACTATTTTCTTTCCTAACCCAATTTTATAGCTATAAGTTTTAGTATAGGGGTAAAAAGTAATTTTTACTGCTTGTTATTCGGTGGTGATTCACTAGTGAAATTACTAAGATGTCTTCTTTATTTGTTAGATGCAAGAGGCAACACTGGCCTGACAGCATCTTCAGGCGTGATTCCATTCATACACCCAAATTCAACGAAAAAGGAAGGAAAATAACTAATATGTATTTCCAATATCTAGTGATAAACATAAGTAATGAGCAATGGGTCATTCCATACCCAGACAGACTCGAAATGTACCGACCCCCTCCGATTTTGTTCATACTTGGTATAGTTGCTTCCGCTAACGAATAAAAAAGGCCTGCCAGGTCAGTTCCTCCAAAAATGAACGGTATTGGAAGGTATAGCAGTACCTGTGATATTTTGACGATTTTTTCGATTTTTTATGACCTAAACATGGTTTTTTTATTATATCTTCGGTTCCAATCGATCAAATTAAGCGTACGCGGTCTGATTTTCTTCGTAATAAAGTAAAGAACGCAACGGACCCTGCAGAAAGCCGGTATGAGCGTCCGTTTTGTTTGTCTGGCGGATAACGTCCGCAAATCTTAAAAACGCGATTTATCCCGAGTCGCTCAGTAGAATTAGGCGTTCGAGGTCTTAAAATGCTTGTAATTACTTGTTTTACAATGCCCCCAACGGGTTTTGTGTGTAAGTTTCATTTGACGGAGTTATAACGATATTCAAAGCGCTATGCACCGCCATTATTTCACTTTATTTTGCCTTTTATCGATGTAAAGCTGAATTATCTCGAAAACCATTCGAGATTATCCCGAGTCGAAAATTGTCATACTTGTTTTACAATGTCCCCAACGGGTTATTTGTGTTATTTTCATTTGACGGAGTTATAACGATTTCAAAGGCCATGCACCGCCATTATTTCACTTTATTTTGCCTTTTGTCGATGTAAAGCTGAATTATCTCGAAAACCATTCGAGATATCGAAAATTGTCAGTTGTAGCTCTTGAAATTTCCATTCGGATGGACTCCTTCCACTTTTCCATTGCTCCAACCGTTTACGAGCTATGACCAAAACAAAGTCTGCCCTTACGGGTGTGGGTAAGATGGTAGCAGTGGCAAAGGGAGTTTCATAGTCAGTAGAGCTCCAATTTGACCCATAAGGTGCAGCACTAGTTTGACCCGTAAAACTTGAACTTTGCTAATCGCGAAGGTTTATTGGAACAGCAATGGGTCGCGGGGTGGGGGTAAAAAAAATATTTAGCATCTTAAGAAAGAGGCTGGACACGCCGCTCCGGGAGAGAGGCAGGGGGACCCGAGAACGAGTTCGTTTTAAAATTGAATAGTATGAGTTACGGGTCAAACTGGTGTTGTACCTCATGGGTAGAATTAGAGCGGTACTGACTATGAAGCTCCCTTTGCCACTGCTACCTTCTTACCGATACCTGTAAATGGGCAGACTTTGTTTTGGTCATAGCTCGTAAACGGTTGGAGCAATGGAAAAGTGGAAGGAGTCCATCCGAATGGAAATTTCAAGAGCTACAACTTTTCTTCTATGACAATTTTCGATATCTCGGACGGTTTTCGAGATAATTCAGCTTTACATGGATAAAAGGCGAAATAAAGTGAAATAATGGCAGCACATAGCCTTTGAAATCGTTATAACTCCGTCAAATGAAAATAACACACAAAACCCGTTGGGGGCATTGTAAAACAAGTAATTACGAACATTACAAGACCTCCAACGCCTAATTCTAGTGAGCGACTCGGAAGAAATTGTGTTTTTAAGATTTGCGGACATGTTATGTGTCGTATGCATAGATCCATCTACTGGCACCTATACGTATTACGTGGCTGGGTGATTGGAATGACGGAAGTTGACCTCTCTCAAAGCCCTTGATCCCTCATTTACATCCAACCACCGAGAAGTTTTCTCAAGGACAACGGACGATCCCTTGTAAAAACGTGCAAACGAGAGGTTGTTACACCTCTCCGAAAACGGGCCGTGCGATGGTCACGATTTCTCAGTCTTGGAATCGCTGACAATTTTAAACCACCTGCCCTTTATGGTTTGCTTACCTGATGAACGTCTTAGTCTTGGGTCGTATGAAACAGCAGGCATTGAATTGACACACCAAAAACTTTACACAACTAGGAATTCATTGGAATGCAGTTACTGTTGCTTTTAATGTCATAGATACAGGGTCCAATTCTACGAAAATTGTGAGAGGTGAACAATAGGTTGAGTTCGCTATTTATCAAGTAGTTTGTAGCAGAATTCGAGACTAGGAAACCACCTTCAACCTACCCACGTTTGCAAACATAATTTTCGATTCAATTATCAGTTCATTGTCATTGCGCATATTTCTTCGAAGATTCGATAATACAGAATAAGTAAACGGGAAATTGAATGAATAGGAAAAATTAGTGTCGAGCAGCATTTTATTCGTTTGATGGTATTCTGAATATAATTTTGTAAAATTTAATGTACAAGAGCTTTATTGAGATCATGACATTCTTAAACATATTGGTAAGTAATGCATGCCTCAGGGACGTCACTGAGTCCCTGAGGGAAATTATATTATAGAAAACTGAGACAAACGGGAAGCAAATGTGCGTAGTTGGAAAGTGTTAGTTCACAACTAGAATAGGTCAGTAGGCAATATCTCCCTCATTTTATTCGGTCGTCTAATTATCTCTATGTTTATTAGTAGAAAAAGTTTTGCATTTTCAACGAACGAAAATTCGAAGGTGAATGTTACGATGTACTCCATTAAACCACCAATTTTTGTGTCAGTAATATATGGAATGTACCGGCTTTCCAAATCATTAAATGCTCCATCGAGAGTTTCACTTTTTATTGACGATAAAAACATACAATAATTGATATTAACTGTTTGAAAGCGATTTGATGCAACGATAAATAAAATGAAGAAGAAAGAAAGTCCTTGTAGCAGCTTCTTTATTTCGTGTTGAGAATTATTGGGATGAGGGTACAAAACACTACCATCTTCACGGACTGGAGCCCCTGAGGGTGACTCTTGACTCCTGGCAAAACTTGAAAATGGGACGTTCTTACAGCGGGATTCTAAGTCTATAATCCAAGAGTTGACGTCAACCGGCCCATAAACCACAGGGCTCGAACCGCTCCTCCAAGCACCGTGTGGCTTTCTAAACTCGATCCTTGTGAATCATCCTCTTCAATGCGGCGGTTGATGCGTTTAGGGTTTTCTTTACATCGTTTTTCCGCATGATGGCATAGAAAAATGGGCGGAGCTACCACAAAATGTCTTCCGTGCTTCTGAAAACAGCTAGCTGGCAAATGATTACTACATAAAGATCAAACTAAATGAAAGATCACGTACCCACCATATCCCGCCTTTTCCTACGAACTTATCAATGGAAGGACCACTGAATCGCCTTTTTAACAATCCATGACTATCGTCTATCGACTCCCGTGTGTTTTCTTCAATGTACATAGTGTGCTATTTCTCACATTTGTTAATCACATCTTATTAATTAATGTTGTTATACTAGATTTACTGTTCTCTTATTCAGACTACCGATGGGGTATCGACACTCAAGCATCGATTATGGCATCAAAGCCAATATCGAACCATCAATATATCGGTCTACAAACATCTAAATTTATCGATAGATTGGCTAAAAATCGATTTTCCATGCTGATACTTTTTTACAAAACCAACGCAGTTTCGTGGTACCTACTATTAGTTATTTAAATTTTATATTACAACCAGTTTGCAATGTTGGTATAGATATCAGATAAATTCCTACCTACTTCACATATAACTTCGTAGTAGAAAATAGATATTTAATCAAGAATAGTAACACTTGAATGTTAAAACTTATTTATCTCTCAGCACCAGAAAAAAACCAAGTGTGTGCAAGCGGAGTCTGAACCCAAAGATAAACAGACGCTGGTAACCTTGGGAAAGGTAACTTGTTGTTGTTCTGTTCTTCCTGTTGTCCACAACAGGTGAGATGATAGCCGAATGTATGAGAAGATGGAAGATGGAGAATAGTTATGACTGCTAACTAAGTATGAATGCTACTAAATCAGCGAGAAGAGGGGAAAATACCGCGATGTTTACCGATTTTTTTCTCGATATATTGGTGAAGAACAATATAAATGATATAGGTATAGGAACAACTGTCGGTAAATATCGACCACACAACATGTGTGATGCAAAATAATCGGTTCTCCTTAACATAATATCGATATTTTTGAAATATCGATTATCGATTGCCACCGCTAATTCAGGCCTACTTTCTAGAAACCTACTTACCGCAGATTAGTCAATCGCCGTTGGAATTAATCTTGAGGGATAAACTATCGAGGACTCATTACCACATTTATGTAGGGCAAATAACAGCTGTTCCTCTGGCGAAATAGAAAGAGTAGCTAAGCTCAATTATCTTGGGTCAGTCATCGACGAAAAGCTCAATTGGAAACCTCATGTTCACTATACCTACAAAATATTAATAAATTCGTGTATAATAATATTCGACACACACTCTCAAGAGACACGATAAGACTAACTGATTACAGTATGCTAGAACAGAAGGTACTCATCCCGTATAAATAAATTATATTGTACGCCAGAAAATTATTATAAAACTATGTTGTCTTTACCACCTAGGACTCCATCGTCCAATGTATTGAACATTGCTAAGTTAGCCAATATAAGACAATTATAATATAATCGTCTTATATTGGCTAACTTAGCAATGTTAGTTAACATAATATGTTTAACATATTATGTTAAAAATGTACTCCTCCGTTTTCCCTCAAGTGATGAGTTCATAACGAAATCCAATGTTTACTGCAAGTTATGTAGTCACATGAAATGTTATAGCATCGAGAGTATATCATCTATTGTCTTATGAAAAATGATGCAAGATAATATTTTAAAAATTTAAAACAATCAAATTTAACCTGTTTGTAGAAAAATGGGGAACATACGTACACTAATTGTTTTAGGAAATATCTTCTTTTAAAATGATAAAATTACAAGAACATAGTAGTCTTAACGTTTCATACCAGTAGTGTCATATTACAGTAGACAGAATGTATTTTTTCGTGACGTTTCTGTAGAACAAGCATTTCGATTGCCAAAAAAGATGGTGTGTTCAAGACATGAGTGAATCGCCAACACCTTCCCCAACACTGGGACAAACCAATCGTTGGGGAAGTAATCTAAAGCGAGTAGCTCAAGTTCGTTATTCCAGACTGTATGCATTTGTACCAATTTAACTGGATAAACTCTATCTATCGTATCGTATTGGCGGTTTTTAGAGCCAGGATATCCGCGGAGTCTTCTTCGGGCCCAGTCCTCATGTGTACCAAATGATCTTTGAGCAAATGTTATCAACACATGAACTTTAGAAGTTTGAGTTCAATTTTACGCATAAAAATTGATCAAATTAAAACTAAATCTAAAATCAAATTTCAAATTAAAAACAGTTGGTTATTTGTTTTTGTTTTTTTTTTTAACGTTTATTGATTATAATTTATTTTCTTTACATTAATGGTAAGTTATTTGTTTCAGGTAAAGAGTTCCTTTCCCCGCACGAATCTACTTGACAGTGAGCTGTTCAGGTAAAATGAAGATTAACATTTTTTCGATAATCGGGTGGAACTCATCTTGAAACGTAAACCAACAAATTTTGAGGATCTTCGACGATTACAAAGGTTTATTATCGAAAATAGTATACTAAAAGTGCACATACGAGTATTGATAATGTGTGTGTACATGTTACAATTCAAGAGGGTAGTTCTAAGTAAGCTACTATTTCTTTTATGTCAAGTATTTTAAGAGAGAGAGAAAAAAAACATTTATTGATCATTATATGGGGTGGAATGTTGGAATAGTTGGGGTTGTGAAAAGTATAAATTGATATGCCAAAAGCTCGAATTGGTATGCCGAAAGTTGAAATTGAGTAGCCAACAGTTTAAATTGAGATGCCAAAAATATTAAAATTTATTTGTGCCAAAGGTTCAAATTACTTTGCCAAAATTTTCAATTTGATAATATGCCTAAAATTCAAATCATAACAATTTTAATAATAACAATCAAATCAAAGACATGAACCATATCTACTTGTCTACCTGAGGATATTCCTTTGTTCCAGACAAAAAGGAGTAATAGTGTAGGGGTTAGCTGTAATGGTAATAAGAAATGGTATGTTACGAACAAACTTTGATAAAATTTTAAGCAATTGTCAATCAAAATGTTGAGCGAATTTATTCACCGTCGAGCGTGTTTACTTGTCCAAAGGTGAATTTCATGAAACGTCTTGTTCCCTGGATCTAGTGATTCTTAGATAGTAATTCTAATGGTTGTTGAAGGAAAATCACAATCGTAAAATTCCATCGCTATTGGATCGGCAATGACTTTTAGAACCTACAAATTAGTTAAGTGAAACTTAAAGGCACTTTTAGTTGTAGCAATTTTGCCCATATCTATTAGAAGTTCAAAGGTTGTTCAATAAAAGGCCACAAGATAAACGGTTGATGAAGGACGCGGGGCCAAGGTGGTTGTTTATTGTAGATTAAATTTGAATAATTGTCACTGGAATGCAATACGAACAGGTCGGTTACTTTTTCTTTGCTTGGTGATGAAGCTATTCTCCATTCGCAAAGGAAGAGGTAGGTTCCCTACTACCTATTCACACCTTACAACTGATTGTGTATCCACGATACGATATAGAGAAAATGTAGACTACCCACTCAACTTTAGCTGACGCTTTTTGTCTGAATCATTCAATCTTCACCCACATCCTCCAAGATTAGTTGTCTATTACAAGATTTCCTGTTCACTTGCTTCCCACAGTAGTCGCTACTTTGTGCCTTCCATTCGAACGAGTCCAGCCTTTGGAAGGTTGAAAGTGGAAGATGCTATCGCGAAGAAAAGCATTATGTAAAGTGACGGGCTCCAGAGTTTGTTTTGCCACCCGTAAATCATCATTCAGACGCTCGGCTTTCAGCCGCCTCGTAACGGAGTGAGCGATTTGGTAATAGCAGCTTCCGACTTTCAAGTGCTTTATTCGTTTATCTTATTGTAGAATATCTGGTATCTGGCCGACGGAATTTGGGCGCGTGGACCTTAAAAGGTGGGAATCGGTTCTCTCTGGCAAGCGAAGAGTTTTGATTCGAAATCCACGCATTACCCAACATTTGGCCACTGCGCTCGCCATATGTTCGAGACAGAAAGAGCTAGAATGAGAGAAATATTCATTGATACAACCTGTCAACGGTGCAATAAATAGCACATGTGATTAAGCAAAATACATAGGTACCTAAAAATTAGCATTAGGTTACAAAATAAATGTAACTTTATGATGAAATTATAAAACCTGTTCATTATGAGAAAGAGAGAACATGGAAGAAAGTAGTTTTTTCATAATCTGATCTTCGAACTAATTTGCCATCTTCTAAGTCGTGTTGACATTTTCTTATTTTTCAGAGTAGTTTAAGAGAGTTATGTTCATTTCAGCGATATAAGGTCGGAAACTCAATAAAATGCCAATTCTATCACATGGGTTTATTATTATTATTATTATTATAATTTTAATAAGTAAGTACATAATTTTTTGTGTCTGGAGGTGAGATTATTCGCTAAGGATGAATTCTCATGGATCTTGAACTTAACCTGAAGCACAACTTATATTAACACATATTAACGGGCAATACCCTCTTCACCATCTTTTTTGTTGATTTGGAGCCATTTGTGCGAGCCAGAGACTGCCATGGCCTTTGCGGGTAAGGAACTGATGATTTTGCGAACTAGACGAATGTTTGATATTATCTGGCAATAGGACTCCAAATCACACATAAATCCTGTTAAAAACTACCTAGCGGCTCTTCTTCACTTTTATCATTCACAAAATTAATGTAGATTGTGACGGTTCGTTTGGTGGTTGGGTGGTCTCGTCACAAAGGCCGTTATTGATTGGAGAAGACACTACCTTCGAAGGACGCGGACGCAATAGAAAGAGAAATCTCCCACTACGATCGTTTCCTGAAAAGGCTCATCTCCGACCTCCCCATGCGAAAGCTGACCGAGGATGAGCCCTTCCGAACGGAACAGACTCGGACGGATCACGGGAACAGTGACATACTGTCTAATAGAAAGTAACCCCGTCAAACGTCATTTCCCTTCCACTTCTCCATCCCTCGACAAACTGGCTCCTTCATCCTGGTGATCCACATAATTCGCTCCGGTCTCGTTTTAGGGGTTTCTGTCAGCGCCGCCGCTGGTTCTGCCCTCGTCGATAATTTGCCGTGAAACTACTCATCCAACCGGTGACAAACTCGAGGGGGCATCTCAATTTTTCTAAAACCCGCCCCAAAACACTTTTACTGATTCGTAATGACTCTTGAAGGGTATCATTAAATCACTAATTTACTTATAGCTTTCGGATAACTCATTTGAGGATCCTTTGCTGCGATTATGCACTGCGCAGTAAGATGACTGCGAGACTTCTCTCTTTCATTCGCTATCACTTTTGGATTGCTATGGGTGGGTTTCTCGAGACTTGATAACCGATTATTGGAGAGTGATAACTAGAGTTCGGAAAAGATATGACTTGAAAAACATCCTCATATGACTTGAAACCCTTATGAATATGACCTGATAAATGACCTTCTTGTATGAGGCTAAATATCATCTAACTAATACAAATTTTCATAATTTATACTGAAAGTTTCAAAAAAGGTTCCTCAATTTAACCCCTCCCCCCCTACCCTTTACTTCTTTTCAGCACTTTTACTCAAATTTTCTTTCGGATTAATTTGAATGAAAATCCGCATTGAACCGGAGATTGTTAGCTAATATGATAAGAACCATATCCTGTGAGTGTAAGGTGACTATCAGATAGTCGAATATAGAAACGGATATTCATCGAAATGTCGTTATTACGGTAGATATTAGGTTTATTACAGGGATTTTATGTTCCCGCATGGGCTGTTGCTAGTAACGAACCAATATAATATGAAGGCTGCCCCGCCCCGGTTATCCTCCGGGTAACTCTCCGGGTTCGATCGAGTTGGGACCACGAACCTGGAAAATTTATACGTTTGCGCAGATAAAAGTTTTTATTTTTTAGCAATAATATTCTTAGAGGACCATCTGTTACCAAAATGTGATGAAAAATGTAGAGATTTGTTTGTTAAAAGGATTTTGAACAGCATGAAGCAAAAGTTGTTCAGAATGTTCTTAAACAATGATTGAAGATTTTGATTTTGGCGACAAACAATTTTTCATCCCCCGAAAGTGGAAACAATGATTCAAAACAAAAAGTATTTTTTTCTTTTTTTTTCTTGTTAGACTTATTTACGGATCTGCGTGTTTTAAAATCTTTACAAACAAATCTCAGAAGGAGGGGGTGTTTAGACATTTTAGAATAAGAAATGATAAACCAAAACAGGATCTTCGGTCGTTGAATACTGAGAAAGCTCATCTCCTAGGTGTAATTTTCGATTTCGACTGAACTTATGAAAGTTCTAGTATAATTGAAGTAACTTTCTTGTCTCTCGGACTACGTGTTAAATTGAACATCATAATCGTTGCTTTCTTACTGTTATTTCATACATATACTCTACCATCAGCATTTATCGTAGGTACTCATAATGGGCGGAATATGGGAGTGTATAACTTTTTACGGGCAAATAAAACTGGGCATTACCTATTCCAGCGGTCTTCGTTCAACTGATATGATACCAACTAATTGAAACAGTACGCGACGGTCTATCTTTTATTCATACGACAAGTTAGTTTCCTCTCTGATGTCGCCTCGTTCAAAGTCGGTTGACCCAGTGTTCAACTTTCTTTCGAACCGAATGATCTACTTTATTAAAAGCCCATCTTCGTGAAGGACCGGTTCTCGTCGGGGCTGGGATATTTAGATCCTATCTCCTTAAAAAGTTGGATTTAGCGATCATATCATCATCAAAACTAGTATTTGGCATTACACACCGATGCCTTTGGGCTCAACCATCGCACGGAAGTGAACTCAACTTACTGATTTCTGTATTTTCAAGTTGAACCACTGTATGACCTATCAACACAAACCCTGGCCGATCGCTCAAGTGATTTACTTTTTCCACATAGGTAGATACTTATCGGATATTCACTCACAATTTTAGTCGTAGGTTCAGCAGAGTAACGTACACAAATCCGCAAACGGCTATTACAGTTCTTCAGATTGTTGTGTCGTCTTCAAATCAAATAACAATAATCAAATTCATCAAATAACTTTCACTATTAATCGATATGTTCAACAACACGTTCAAGGCAGAATAACAATGAATATCCAGCAGTTAAGAATACATTTTCAGAGTTAGAACAGAATGAAAATTCATTTTCTAACTACCTAACAGCCCAATTAAGCTTGAAACAGTAAAGAGATGAGAATTTCACCTCAATATATCAGTTATGTATCTACAAATCTTAAAGAACAAGATTCCATATCAGGGATGTTTTAGCGCTATGCCATGAGCGAACATTGAGCACTCTAGTTTTTGCTTCAATTCCCTCTTCAGAACAAAAACACAGTTTCAACAAAGGAAATGATGACTCAAAATCTGCGCATCCACATCGCAATTCTTTCGACACACACAATTTAGTTGATTTTCATCTAATTTAACTGAAATAATTGTTACCCACTTTTTTACTTTTCCTTGAGGTATTACACAGGATTGGCCCTAGATAGTCCTCTAATATTGTTCAGATGTATCTGAAATGGTTTTGGATCATCAAGAGTTTTTCGGTGTTTGGGTCATTACCTCTTGAAAAACACACTTGCCTCGTATTCTAACGGGACCATACTCGCCACTGTTTACACCTCTTTGTCGGTGAAACCCCTTTGTATGTGAAAATATTTAAAGCCTTTAATGGACTCCATGTTCCCCAAGCTGCTTTGTGCCGTTGGTTTTTCCCAAGCCTCCCTTTTTTCTGGCAAACGGTCAGTCACGGTCAGTCACCCGTAGTCTCCCCCCTAGCACCCTGGGGTTTCCCGGGGTAGTTGTAACCCCGTCCCTGATTGATTTCTACCGTCTCTCTGCTCTCCGCGATTCCCCACTCTAAATTTTTTTCACTTCACCTCCAAACAAAATTTTCCCGTTTTTGGTTAACAGAGTCTGGAGTCAGTTCTCTCCTTCGTTTTTAGCTTGCTTTGACACCCTTGTTGACTTGACTGACTTCATATCATAGTTATCTTATGTGACCTCACTTTCCTAATTAAGTAGTGGCAAAGCAGGATATTTTGTGATATTGTTGACTACCCGCGAAACCTCAACTTCGGCAGAAGCGCCCTAAGATTTTATTCAACAACACCTTTATTTATTTGATTGATTCTCTATATCGACGAATACGAATTGAATGATATATTTCCAAACTCGTTCGTTGAGCATGCGCATTCATTTGAAATACAGCCTCCGTCAGATAACTGCACAACCGTTTATATCTTCCTTGGGTTCACCTCAACAAATATTAATAGTTACATGTTAGCAAGTGCAAATGGGAAGTCATACACTTTGCTTCCACTTTATAGATAATCACTGGTAGACTACTTTGTCAAATATATGTGCACCGCTGTGCTCACGATTAACCAATATTCACCAAATGTGTAATACCTCGTCACCAGGAAAGTGAAAGAGAAAGAAAAAACATTTGCAGCTCTGATTCTAATTAGTATCTTTTCTGAGACTTGAGGCGGTCCGTGCTTAGTCGAAAGTAAATGCTCAAGTGAAGCCTGGGGCTACTTGGTCTGTTCATAGTCATTGGCTAAGGAATGCTCAAGAGAGTGCTAGAGCATTTGCTTTGGTGGGATTCATAAGCAGAAAACCAAGCAAATGCTCAGCTAAACGAGCAGAATAACCCAGATTGTTTCAGAGGTACCTCGAACATTTCCTTTGTGGCAGAAGAAAATATCAAAGTCCGTATTTCTCACTCCCTACTGCTGTCACTAACTAAAGGTATACAACTTCCATCGTCACTACTCAGCGAAATATTTATTGGGGCTCTTATATCTACTTACACTATGAAAGAATATACCATCTACAATGGATATCCGCCTCAGGAAAAAAAAAATTGGATCAAATCAAGTAGCCTTATCAGCCCATTATTTCAGTGTCACACGGTTTTTCCCCACTCCCTACAATGTTTTGAAGAGTAGCCCCCAACTGGTAGGAAAAGGTGTTTATGAAGTTGCTTCTGTTTTGTTGGATTCTTTATTCAAGATGGTCCCAACGCTGGTGGTTGGATTTTGCCAAGACCTTCCCAGTCAGTTCTACAGGGAAAACCACCCCTGGAGGCAGCAGTGTGGGTTTTTTATCCCTCACTCCCTCCTCCAATAACATTCTGACAGTGGCAAATGAAACTTCATCGCAGTTGTTGACAATTAGTGCAGTTGTTGGAAGTTCGTTGACAACATTTTGGTACAACCAGTTTCAATTGTTAGTGGCCTGTGAAGGCGATGAAAGGCTGTAACCTCACTCCCTACTTTCCCACTCCCTACTTTCTCAATCCCTACCATAGCCAGCCAATAGCCACTTGAATTGTAGGTAGTGAGATCTACTTGTAGCAAGTGAGATTTTGGCAAGGAAACTTAGTATTTACTGTAGCAAGAATTAAGCTAATTTGTGCTGTTCCACTCACCTAAATTGAAAGACTTGAGCGGCGATTCCCATGGAAGTTGGAGGCTCAAGAGGGGAAAAAATAGTAGTACCTACAGTTTTTTTTTCCTTCAAAAGTTTTTTTTTAAATAGCGTATCATCAATACGGTTTGAGAACCGCAGTGATTGATTGGGAACAAGAAAATTGATCAAGTTTCAAAATGACCCGTATATGTTTCCTTGTTTGTTTATACACATCTACAAACATACAAGTTTTAACGTACCTTGATCATAATTTCCTAATGGACCTGTGGGATGATGAATGCATAATTAGAAACGATATGTTGATTACAATACCCAAAAGGTATTTCCGCAACCCTCTCGAGCTTCAAATGGACATATTTCCTTACTTTGAAAAGTAAAGACTTCTCTTCAACTGTGAATGCCAAACTAGACCAAGTAATATCTAGCTTAAGAAATTTGTTTACTTTTCCGAGTGATGAAAAATCTTCTACTTTGGATAGGACTATGAATTCAAGCCTGATCACTGCCCTCCATATTATGAATTTAATAGGAAAAGAAAAAAACATGTTTATTCAAACGAATTTTAGGTTATATTCGTGATAGGTATCATTGAATAATTAAGATACATATTAGATAATTATACATATAAATTTACCTAACAAAAGAAATAATAGTGATGGATGTGTCATTCGTATGCCGATTCTCGATCATTTAATATTTTACTTGCAGAAACAGGTGGAACCCATTTAATATCCTCTTTTCCGTACAAGTAAACTGAGTTTTTCAGCCAAATTTCTTATGAAAGAAAGAAATCGTCCCCTTAATCACGGAAGAACATTTAGTCTAGGAAAATACTTCCGTAACAGCATAAACACTGTTACTAAGTGTACATATTTTCTAAGTATTATAACATTTGTTTAGCAATACCCCTTTTGTATCATCACGCAAATTATGTGACCAGTCAGAAACATATCCACGTTCATGTATTGTAGGTAGCTAAGTCTATGTGTTAGGTAATAATTACTACCCTGTTACCGTGGTAGCATCACTTAACCTGTATCATAACGCACGAGCTTGGCCGTCTGTTATTCTCCATCGGTTTGCTATTCTAGTGACTAGCGGTTATCCACAACCATATTATGACAGTATTCGTGAGGCGGGATCCGACCCTAGTTGGAATCCCGATCGTGATATGACGAACAGATGTTTTCACCTCGTAAATCGATCCCGCTCCTTTGTTACCGACACTCGCTCCACCTTGCTTGACCGGCTGGTCTTCGTTTACATATCTTCAACTTCCTGTTGTCACCATTCGTCCTATCCGCGAAAAATAAACCACACCTCCGACAGCGAAAACACCCTTTCAGCTCGCTCCAGCTGGCATTTTATAGAGTCCTACGCAATCCCTTCTGATCTTATTGAGATGCAAGTTTCAATATGCCGGCAACTTGACTCTTTTGTATCGGAATCTTATGGAATTATTCCCACCCCGAGGTGCCACAGCCCACACTCCCTTGATGATAAACAACAAACCTTTTCTTTGCTGCTTTGCAAATTTATGGCTGGCCAGAACTGTTCATACATATTCATTGGGTTCATACTTCACAAAACTATTTAATAGAGGCTGACTATCCCTGAGTTTGGTCAAAGAACAATTTTTACATTCAATATCTAATGTCCTCAGTGAAGACTGGAAATGTATTAATAATGTATCGTTTAAAGTATAAGAAATGACAGAATAGAGACTTAAACAGGTTGTCTGATCGGACTCGTGACAAAATATATAACGGATACAGCATATTTGTTCCTGATATATAGAAAAAGATGTAGATTGGTCAATGCTTTGTTGAATGTTATTACACACTCACGACTTCTACCTTCTTTAGGTATTCTACTAGTGAGCTACAAACTTGTGTACCTAGATAACCGTGTGGCTATACTGCATGATCTGTAATGGAAATAGATAGTTTTTCCTACCCGATTCTTAAAACTGCCCAGCCTGATCATAAACTAGACGCTTTTTAGCTTCAGGGGTGTTGCAGTCATATCGCCTCAGCCCTTGCAATGAGGATCTAGTCCATTCCATCGTTCCCTCGTTGTAATAAAGGGAAGGCATTGTCAGATTCAATCTGTTCTTCACTTCGGCTTCACCTTTGGTTTAAGATACTAGAAGTTGCAGCTCTTGTTGGATGGCAGTTGCTTCGCAGTCCCATAACTCAGTTGTTAGTTCGCCATAACACGGTGAGGTGATTCACCCACATTTCTACTTGAGAAATCCTTCATGTACCACAGCAATCACTCTCGCCAGGCTTGTTGTGGAGCCAGCTGATGGGTGAGGTAAACCTGTGGCTATTGTTATGATTCTACCTCGAGCTCTGCACAAAAGCTGATCCGCTGTTATCATGATCGTATATTGTAGCGGTAAATTATATGAGTGTAAAGTGATATTTTTTTAAAACCCTCATATAAAAGCTAAAATTGATTTTTAAAAACCGTGGAAAGTACCTCCTCAAAACAAAAAAATGGAGTTACGAGGTATCTATTCATAACCACCGATACCTATTCTGTACACTAACATCTTGAGGACAGGATTCAAAACGTGCTTGGTAGGCCTTTGGAGATCCTGACGTCGGATGTATCGCAATGTTATTGATACTACGATGAGTTGAAAAAGGATACGCGCGGGTACGTGCCGTCCCAGTTGTACCAACGAGTCTAAGCTCCACCCAATTCGATGAAGATTTTCTGGTGTCAGTTTCCGATGGTCTGCTTCAAATACGTTCCGCAATAAAACTTTCGAATTCAACGAACAATCATGTAAAGTCGTCTTAAAAAATGGCTGAAGTATTTGTTAATGCAAGGTTACGAAGTTTAGGTCTACAAATACTGTATTGCCAATAAATCATTATGTGTTTTTTTTTTTTAAATGTTTCTAAGTTATTAAAATAATGAAAGTAATGATTTGATCCATACCCATCTTAAAAATAGATAAATATAAATTTTCTTTTGTGTAAATTTTCTTTTTTTAATCTAATATCAGGTTATTGGTCGTTTTGTGCTTGTTACGGTAGTGAGGTGGGTCTTGGTGTTTGTTGATTTTTTTCTTGGTTTTTGGTTCGTAAAACTACTACTCTCTCCCAGGTAACGAATTCCAGGTGGCACAAGGTGCAGTACCGATATGCAACATCAGATAGTGTGTGTGTGGTCTGTGCGGTTGGTAAAATGGGTTAACAACTGGAAAACCTCTGATAAGTTCAGGCCTCATGGAAGAAATTCATCTTTTTCGAGTTTGAAATTTCTTGAAAATGTGAATTAAGTAGGTATTTGAGCGATTGGTGTGGAGTGACTTCTGCATTTAAATCTCACGCTTTTTGCTAATTTCCTCAATTTCGTACCGAGTTACATCAACGGCGGCTGAATTCCATCGAACTTGCGGTCTTTCCTTGAGAGAACTGGAGCGATATGTCGGCAGACTTTTTTCTCGTTCACGACCGCATCCCACGCCCGAAAAAGGGCTGCATAGTTTAGCCGGACGAGCGCTGGTCGTTATGTCATCTTTAAAATGCACCCGCTATCTCGTGAAAATAGCTGTTGTGTGGTGGAGACACGCCTTCGTTCTTTGTGGTCTCGATGTTATTCATTTAAGACTGATAATCCGAATTACTTACATCATTGTCTCAGAAGAGCGCGGTATGACCATCCGACTCTCTCTGTTTTCTAGTTGTCGGGGTGAAAAACCTTCGATTTCGGCATATTCAATCATTAAAATTATCAAAGCTGTCAGAAAACTTGAACCTGTCTTATATAGGTAGAGGTCCATTCACTATGCTATCAAAGTGTTGTTGTCCTATAAACTGTTGGCTATAGGCTCACGGCCCTACCCCATTCAACTCTAGAAGATTCAATAAGTTCCCTTAGTTCCTCTCTGGTTTCTATAACCCCCGAAGAGATTCATCATTATACTACATTCTTCCTTTAAAATGACGAATTACCACCAGTGCAGAGTTTAAAAAAAATATAGTTAGCTAGTCTCAGGCACCTATTTTCTAAAATTTGATGGTTCAATGGTCATTGTCTCGTGTTGTTAACTTATTGCTTGTAGACCAATTAATGTTATAAAGGTAACCAATTATTCTACGAAATAGACAAAAAGTAACTTGAAGTTACAATGTTCAAAGTTTTGTGTGATCGAAAATATCGGCTTTTGATTGACCGTCAACTTTTGATCGTTTCCTTAGTCCGTTAATTAACGTTAAATTGTAACTTGAAGTATAGACATTTGAGCTCCTTTCAAAAACCCTTTCTCTTACGTGCCGGTTTAATGAATCGAAAAAAACTAATGAACGAAAATTTATTTCAAAGTTGATTTCTAGGTCTCTAAAATTGTAGAAAAATATTTCAATACCTACGTCATAATCAAAATAGGCATGAAGAATTCCCGGATCGAGAATTTTGACAAAATAAGTTCATTCGACATAATTTGAAATCCTGGTGGACCAATGCGATTAGCTGGTTTGAATATCTATCGGATACTAACATAATTAAAAAGAATATCAAGCAATATTCTTGGCGTCCAAAATTAATTTGAGACGATTTGAGATTCTACGGATTCTATTCCAGTCAATTTTCCTTCAAAAATTACTAAGAAATGACACCTCACTTGCCTATTATCAAAAAACTACGTTTTTACCTCTTGTTCACTAGTTTTTGGGGCAATAGCATCTATACGTATTAGGAGATTGAGTGACTAGAAGTTGAACCAACTAGACCCCCAAATCGCTAGAGCCCTTGTGCGCAGGAACGGATTTTCTATATAAATTCTAAGGCATTTTGTTGTGGAAGGTGTGTGTTCATTCCAGCTCCTTTTCATTCAACATCATTTTCAATGTCAACATTCAACGTCATTTTATTCAACATTATTCAACGATGTTTAATTACTTCAAAAGGAAAAATAAATAATAATCTATTATTTGAAAAAACCCTGAATTAAATTTCGGAACCCCTTATTTATTTTTGTACCTACTTTTACTGATTGCTCCTAAATATTCGATAAGTACCATATAAAATCATTAACGATTATTTTACTTTATTCACTAATTATTAATCTTAATTTACTGATTAATCATTCTTTTCTTAATTTATATTAGAATTTGTGCCTACTTGTTTTCAAATTTGGCCTCTTTTATGGTGATTTATTGATTTTGAAGTTAGTAGCAATCGATTGAGCGACCCAAAAAACGTAGAAAGAGGATTAGTTAAGGATCATTTTCGTGCAATCAGGCATTTAGCTTCACTATGTACGGCGGACGGGATGACAGGAGTTTGATTGAGGAATGGGCGTTCAAAAATTTCGTGTTACACGATTCAAAGGCTTATTATTGAAAATATTGAACCAAAACCTTTCAATTATCTGTGCGAGATAGCAATGTAAGCCACATACAACTTGGCAAATATTTATCTTGTAATTCATGTGTATGTGTGTGGAAGCTAGGGATGGGGTAACGGTACCCAAATATATTATGGCATCAAAACCAAAATCGAACCATCAATATCGATAGTTACGATATATTGGTCCATAAACATCTTTATTTACCGATATATTGGCTAAATATCGATTTTCCTGTTGATACTTTTTTTAACCATCCAAAACCAACGCCGTTTTGTGTCACCTGCTATTATTTTTATATTAAAACCAGTGTGCAATGTAGGTATAGATATCAGATAGGTTCCTAAATACCTATGTATAACTTCGTACAAGAAAATAGGTATTTAATCAACAATAGCAACACTTGAATTTCAAAATTTATCTATACCTTATTATATGGTTGTTGTTCTCTTCTCCCTGTAGTCCGCAACAGGTGAGATGATTGCCGAACGTATGAGAAGAGGGAAGGTGAAGAATAGTTATGCTTTTTATAATTGAGCATAAATGCTACTAAATCAACAAGAAAAGGTGAAAAACCGCAGTATTTTACCTATTTTTCGCTCGATATATTGGTGAAAACTATCAACCGTCGATAACTATCGACAATCCAACATCGATGTAACATAATTGGTTCTCCTTAACATAATATCGATATTTTTGAAATTGATTACCGATTCCCATAATAAGTGAGAGCTTCTAAAATACATTTAATCGAAACGGCTGTTTTCTTATTTCTTAAGATTGAGTACGATTACCGTTGAAGCCAGCCTTCTTAGTGTGAAGCCCAGTATCAGATGTTTTACAACAGTATAGAAGACGGTGATGATGCAGCAATGGGGGGGGGGGGGGCGCACGCTTTAGGTTAGGGCTTGAGTAATTGAGCTCGTGAACGAGTCGTCCATTTCACTATTCATTGTCCCCTAAAAAGCGCGGATCCCCTCCGCTCGCTCGAGCGACCCGAGAAAAAATTCCTATGGGAAAAAGGAAAGGAAGCTTCGATGGAGGAAGGTAGCCAGGCTTAATATGAAGGGACATGTTAATGAGGTAGCCCAGGATCATGAACCCGTTTCTCAATGGAGGACGAACGGCAGGGCCCAAGGAACGTGCTCCACGAAGTATCGCCTTGTTCGGGCCCTCACCGACCTAATGAATACTGGGCGAAGGAAGGTTCAACCCCATACCTCACACACTGAGATGAATAGTAGGTGAACCCAAGACGATTTTAAAACCCCACCAATCGGGGCGGGGGTAAAGGTGAATCACGATAAGACCTAATTAACTGTTAAAGTTCGTGAGGCGCTCTCAATATTTAGAAAAGTCATCTACATTAAATGAAGACACCTCAACAAGACATTTTAGAAAGCCACTCTGAGAACGTATGAATGCCTATTTTGGGTCGTCTCGAAGGAATGGTTTTCTTTTTTCTTTTCGAAACTTCTTTTTCGTGAAGATTGCACATGAACATCTCGACAAATCGTGGAATCAACCGCACGATCGCATCCTCTTTTCTCGGACCCTCGGCTCCAGCTGAATGTTTCTCATGACCCACAAAATACGTTATCAAGGACGGAAGGAATTCATAAAGCGGTCATGAAAAGTACACGATTCCGCTTTTGATCTTCATTTAGTCAATCTCTATTACCGAAAACTTTTGATGAAATACGCCGTGTCCTACGTGGAAAACGAATGCGAGCGAGCGAGCGACCAACGCTATCTGTTAGCGCGATCAAACAATACAATTCTATGGAAGTGTCTTACGTAGCAACGTAACATTGAAGGATATTAGAAAAACTTTTGAGGCTTCAAAAAACAGTATTCTTTTGGAAATGTTATTTTAAATTAAACAAATAACACATGCGAAGAACCAACTCAATTGCTTTTTGTACAAATTCGTACAGTATAAATCACCTACGGTGTACAGTTCCTTTTCACTTTGATTATTGGCAATCTGCAACAAACGTAAGAGAGAACCGTAAATTCAACTGTATGAACCAAAAGAATTGTAAAACGTGATTTTAACGAACTTAAACGGATCACTCAAGTATCATTTTTTCCAAATTATGTTACAATCTGACCTGTCAAAACAAAATCATCAGCCCTATTGGTATCATCAGCAATTAAATCAATCAGTTATCAACTGAAGTTCATTGTGCAACACTGATTTAGAATTAGAACTTGCTTTTAAGAAGATGACTCACTTGATATTCCGCATGATTCGGATTATTTCAATCTCCTTGATACAAATCGAATGTAAGGACTTTCTGCCCTCAGTTGGGATCAAACATCCTCAATCTTTGAGTTATATTAGCTGCTTTTTGTTTCTACTCTACCTAAATGAATTTTCTCTGAAAAGAAGGTAAATCTTTTACCAGCTGACCGCTCCCACAACTTTCATTCTAAAAACTAATACAAGAAAACCAGCCCTCCCCTCCCAATAATCTCTCTCTCTTTTCGTGAGATCATGGAAGTGAGTGAATCTAGATCCCCCGCTTGTGCGAGCGAGGTATATGAATTGAATTAGATCGCTACTTCTAACCATCTTGTAGCTACTGGTTTCCAAACTACTTGTCACGATCTAGAGCTTCCGTTCACTTTCAACTGTTTAATCACTATAAAGGAAACATCACAGTTCACTCTTATAAAACCTGCGCCGCTCGGCATTTTCCATTGCAATTTATCCAAATGAATCGGTTACAAATCATTGGCCAAAAAAAATGTGCATGAGATGATTTTTTAACAATTCACCTACCTTAGTTCCTAATATCATGATCCTGTTGCTTGATTCGATATTGAAAATTAGTATTCCGGAAATTTTCCGCTATTTCCCCAAAAATTCTCAAATTTAGGATATTCTGATTCAAATGGCATTCGGCAAACTGTTTGAGCCGGAATTTGTAACTACTGGATATTTCTGGACCTCGAAGTCTCTCAGGGATCTCATTGCCTTCGGGTTCTTCCATTTTCTCCAACCAATGGATTGTTTTCATTATTATCCAAAGCAATTGAAAGTTTTACATGAAAAATTTGAGGGCGATTTGTAGGTTCTAGGAATCCAAATGAGACTCCGTCTGAAGATATACATCCTACTAATGCTTCAGTCTGTTGAAATAGGAAAATTTGGGAAATCAGGAATCTGAGCTCTGAGAAGACTGTCGCTGAGAAGACCCTTAAGAGAAGTACGATTCACTGATGAGATACCTGTAACACTTCCCATAATCAGGAATAACGGAATCCAGGAATCGGCAGGAACGCAGTTGACCAATCAAGGAACGGATCGATGCCCTCTACCTTTTCGTCAGAGGTGCACTCGCCGAAGGGCATTTTATATCATCCTGCATCACATCCCAACAGAAAACATTATGGCAGACATGAAGAAACCTCTTCGTGGTCTTTGGCATTCTCATTTGACATCAAACTTGGACTTACAAGCACAAAGCTAACTTGAGGGGGAGAACGTTGTCTATATTTCCACGAAAGTAAAGAGTTACACTGTTAAATCGATTTCGACGGTTAGGTCATCATCAGTAACAAACATGAACTGAAAGTACATCACAGAAAGCATATCTTATATAGGATCGAGTGAGAGGAGATTGAATCCTATTGGCTCAAGGAAGTGAAAGGGGGCGGGGAGGACCAACCAATGCCACTCAAGGCTTACAAAGTGAAAGGGGCACAAACAGTATCATTATAGAGAGGCGGAACCAAACAAGAAAGAACCCAATAATGGAGAAATATTTTGAGGAATGACATCATTTAAACATTTTCCTGACCTATCACTTTTGACAATTTCGAATTTTTCTAGCACATCCAACATACCTCCCTTTGGGCAAAAGTGAGGAAATTCTACATATTGCCTGTTTGTCAGATCAAAACTGAAACTATGATTGGATTCATTCAGATGACTTGCAAAGGCGGAATCACCCTTATTGTCCCTGAAATCCTTTTCATGCTCTTTTATTCGTTCCCTAAATTTCCTACCAGTTTGACCACAGTACTCAAGCCCACAAGAACATTTTAGTTTATAAACCCCACTTTTATCCTGAACGTTAATTTTATCCTTAACCGTACCTAAAGAAGATTTGAGATTATTTTTATTCTTAAACCCAACGTTGAAACCCCTGGACGACAGAATTTTACCGAGTTTATCCAAATTTTCCCATAATAAGGTATACTAATCCACTTTTTCTCTTCCAACTCAATTTCTCTCACTAACTTACACACCCCTTCCCTACTCTTTTTCCTAAGAACCTTATTCCAAATAGAATCAACAAGTTCTCTGATGTACCAACTCGCGATTTCTGCTTGACTTGCAGCACTGATATAAAAACGGTTTCAAATAAAAACGGTTTTTATTTGAAATGGGTTTCCACAACTTCGTCGTGAGTGACTTAGTCCGTATCAGTGCTGCAAGTCAAGCAGAAATCGCGAGTTGGTACATCATGTACTTTCAGTTCATGTTTGTTACTGATGATGACCTAACCGTCGAAATCGATTTAACAGTGTAACTCTTTACTTTCGTGGAAATATAGACAACGTTCTATCCTACTCCGTTTTTATTTGAAATGGGTTTCCACAACTTCGTCGTGAGTGACTTAGTCCGTGTTGAGGGGGAGTACTGAACCTGAATGAGGATGTGTTGTTAAGGGTTGAAAGTTTTATAGTTCCGATATAATACTCTAGTTTTTCCCCAATTTAAGGGTTGTTGAATATTACGAATTTGAAATGATTGTATGTAGTCTTGTTAGATGTATAAACTTAAATGAAAATCACTTACTAAGACTACATTTTTCTTTGATTTCTCTGTATGCTGTAGTACTACTATTTACTCTTTTCAATGATCGTGTATAACTATGAAGGAGTTTTGAGGATAAGAATAAAGTTCGAATCATTGACTTTGTTGAGACATATTTTGCCACCAAGCTGAATTCATCATTAATCATGGATCATAAGTTGAATACGGTTTTTTTTAATGAACCCCATTCTACAAGTATTGATGACATTGGACTTTCTGACTCTTTAACAGAAGTTGAAATATCATCTGGTAAAGAGTTGCCACTCTATCGTGATCACACGTGTGAAATCTCTCGGTTTTCTCCCTTGACGTGATTCGCTGCACGAAACCAAACAGGGACCTAAAACAACCTTACGGCACCTGAGACCTCCGAGTGTCTACCGTCTTCACTTCAAAGCTCGACAAAACTATCAACCCGTTATCTAAGAGGAGAAAAAAAATCGTGATAGTCAAGCTCAAGGCTGTATAGCAATTCCCGTCCACGATTTCTCTTGAAGACAAGTAGGACTACACGACCACTTGAACTTTTTCGTTTTGCCAAAAACGGGTAGGATTCTGACACTCACTCCGTTCACTACACGTTTTTCTAACTCGTACCTAAGATGTAGGCATTCTCCAAGCTTTTGGACGTATGAGCTGTCACTCTCTAAAAGCTTTTACTAAAGTTATTCAATTCCCTTCAAAATTGTTAACAGGGGGGTTTCCTTGTTTGGAGGACGTTCGAAAGTATATGCTGCTTGAAGAAGTTCCTAGCTACGCTGATGTCCCCTCCTGTCGCTACTTAGGGTTGCGAAGTTGAGCAGAACTGTATGACGTCGTGATTATCGCCTACCACATATCAAGTGCTTAGTTGTTCAACAGATGGTGGTAAGTCGAGTGAGGATAAACCGATGTGTACAGTGATTTTGATCAAGTGGTAAATACAGTTGCATACAATTGAAACTTGATGTCGTCGCTATCAACCCCGATTGTGCTCAATCCGCTAAGACTTTCCTTTCAAAATACACGATGAAACGATTTTCAATAAACTTACTGAGTTATTGTTCATGTTATTTACGAAAAACTTATTTCTGATAGTAACTTGCAGAAGTACAGCATATTCACTAGAAGTGCTTTGAGTATTCGAGTTATTTGATTGTTGGTTCGTTTAAATTTAACACCGAAAGATCTTGCTACTAGACGTTGCTAACTGAGGTCGACTTACCGCTTTCCTCTCTTTCAAAAACGCTGCACGAGCTCAATTTATCATGGCGAAGCTGAACGTAATTCCAAACATCTGCTAACCTCGGCTGCCCTCCCATTTGCTAAGGTTAGACGGCTGACGGGTGGGGTGACCTTTGGCAAATACTCCGTCTTGATCCATAAAGTTCAGATCTCGGGGGGGGTTAAGCACTCAAATTGCCGTCATTTTTCTCACGTTGTTCTCCAACGAGGAGGCGAAAGGAGTTGGCAATCTGGGTCGTGGGGCACGATGGAGTCCCAGATGACCTATGCACCGGTCACCACGAATCGCGAAATCCGGTATTCGAGAATTTCCTACATAGCCGTGGGGGCTTTTCCGGTATATTTATCGAAAATCTAACAGTACGGTGGTTTTTTTTTAAAGAAATGACGTTGAACAGTGTTCCTGTCTACACCGAACTATTGAGTTTTAAAAAATGCAAATGGTATATGGGGTGGCCACCCCCTCAAGCTTCATAACTCACCCCCACCCCCCCCCCAAACTTGAATCCTGCACCCCATGTAAGTTGGTACCCGCTCCCCAAAACAAAAAATCCTCGTAAGCACCCCATATATTAAAAACTAATTGAAGATTTATATAGGTAAAACCCAGCCCACAATAGACGAAACGTGTATATTTCTTGAGTTTTATATAACATCAAAAAGGTAAAAAACTAATTGAAGACATTTAACAAGTCTGAGACCATAGGTTATTTTAAATATATTTAAACCATACATAGCAGTTTTTTGTCTTTGGGATGAGGAAACAGAAAATCTTTCGATTACTTCTTCATTGGAAATAGTCTCAACTACATCTTTTTCTGCAATTAGATTGGACAACCATGAGTCTCGCATAGCTGACCTGAGTCTGTTTTTGATCATTTTAACTCGACTCATTGCTCTTTCCACTAAACAGCTAGTAATTGCGAGTACTGCCACTGTATTCATACATTTTCAGATAGAAAAACAAACCGAATTTAAATTAATTACGAGTTCCATTATTATTTACGTTCTATCTAGTGATGTTATAAATTTTCAATGCCGTCACATTAAACACTGTTTCAATCAATTTTACCCCCCCAAACATTTTGTTGGACCCCCCCCCCCAAGAATTTCAATGACGCAGTCTGCGTCATAGTCTCCCCTTTGGGCACCCCTGGTATATGTATTAGGTATTTCAACGGTCTCTATTTGTTAGGTCACAATATCAATGCCAAGTTTATTTCAGTGCTCTGAAAATGCGGGAAATGTTCAGCTGGTTTTGACAGCACCACAAATCTCCATGTTTAAGATAGCCATAAAAATAATATGAAGGTTCCACACAAGGTCGAGGAAGGTTTTATTTCAAATAACTGACTTTCAATGACTGTTGTTGTTTTATTGATCCTCTCATGAATTGTTCACTTCCGAGCCGGTGAATAAACCTTGCCTACAGCAGAGAGTCCCTGGGTTCGTTGACAAAATAGATACAGAATGTCACTAGTTTATTCAAAATCAATATGGATCATGAGTGGGAGGGGGGTTCATTGAGCAAGTGCATAATCCCTGATGATCGCTTAGACACAATTCCCTTCCGATTTTGATGAGGATCTGACTTCTAGAAGGTGGAGAAGATGTGCTTGCTGCCTGGACTATCTCTGTGAAATTCATTTTTTGACAAATTTGCATCTAGTATGATTACTGTTAGTTTCATCAAATGATCGCGCACCCTTTCAGAAGGTAACCCGAAGTTAAGGTATCAGAAGACGGTGATTCCGACGCTGAATTCAATCGAAAGCTCGAGTTCACTCGTTTCCAAATAAATATTAGTTACCTCTCCGCCACAATACTACCTCGTTACTTCGTCAGTTCCGAATCACACAATCAGTATTGCGAGCGACTTAAATTCTAAATTGATGTATTGTCGGTTTTCATTGATTGATGTGTTGTTTCCTTTTAGTCCTCGTCGATCCATCCGCTTAGGAATATATCATGTGATAGCTTACATGAGTTACATAGGGCCATATAGGTTGTGATTATTTCTTCCTAATTCTCTAAGGTGGGTAATCAAAAATATTAAGTTGACGCATAATATCCAAATTGAAATTGTCTACTGGCATTTTCCTTGTTAGACCGTCCAACAAAATCAATATTGGCCTTGCGTCTGTCAATCTGGAAAACTATAGTGAAGCTCAGTCTAAATTGGTGACACTTTCTGCAATTGTGCAGGTTGGGCCCTAGATGCCCTAGAACCATGACAGGCATTACTGCCGAATCAATTTTACCAAGGTAAAATCCTTTGAGCACTGATAATTTCTGAAGTTTTCGAGTAACGTTTGAGATGCAATTTCAGGAGTTGTGAGTATTGCCCCACTACGAACCAGTTGTCTGAAAATTCTTGGCAAAAGTTAGTAGTTTGTATGTTGTGGTCTTTGTAGAAACTTGAAACGCCAGTTACGTTGATAGTTTCCTATGCGTCCAGGAGTACGAGTGATTACTTCCTTCTAGAAATACATATTTGAGATAACTAGGTATCTTTCACCATCATGATAATGGCCTCAATGTTACGTTCCTTAAGTGAGCAGAAGCGTCCATATGCAATCAAGTGCAATTGAACTTCAATGTAGTTGAAAATTCTTCTTCCTTTCTAAACCACACCTCCAAGTAGCAATTTCCCTGCATTCCCCACACTGAGGAACGTTGAAGGAAAACCATCAACACGTGACCAGCTGTAAGGGACGCGTCCTTCCATTACGGAGGATGTGATGTTCCAATTTCCGCGCTGGAGCGGCCGATGGAGCCTAGGAAGCGACGACGTTGTGTTTATTTGTTACGCTGGAGTAGTTCTCCCAATGACCCATGGGAACCGTCTTCCCTTTCTGGGCACTGACTGGAACTCCCTTCTGAGCCCCAGATGGTATCGATCAAATCGGGAAGAAGGTAAATTGCCTGGAGTAAATGTAAATGTAAACACTTCATAATTATCTTTTAGGGTACGGGTCCATGGGAAACGTCGTTAATGACTTCATGATGCATCACAATGAACGTCTAATACTTGATCGAATAATGATGTTTAATGACTCGGGAGTGGTGTAACTATTGCGTAGGTTGGTCTTCGTTTATTAAACGGGCACTAGCTACCGGTAGTCTGAGGCCACAATAATTGGTTTTTGATGTTTTAAAAATGATAATTGAAGCTCAAATCGCACAATTTACATTATTTTAGTCAAGGTTTGGATTAGGTTTACTCAAATTCTTCTCTACAATATCAATGAAAAAACTCCTAGTTATTAAAAATTTCGAGTTTATTCGTTGTCACAAAACAAAAGAGTTACATATGGCGTTGAACTTAACTAAGGAGTGACTTTGGATGTTGAAGCTTGGAACTGCATGTCCTCAGCATACTTTTCATAAGATGGTGCTAATAGCAAGCATGTAAATACGTACACATTATTTTCAAATGAAGACCTTCAAACTACGGAGCGGACGGAGGGATTTGTTTTAATTCGTTTTTCGGGTTCTACGCATCTTCGAACGTAAAGCAACAAATTTTTAGGACGTTGAAAGAAAAACATTTTCTTGTTTGTGCTAACCAAAATCAATGGGAAAGCTATCTCATGCAGTCATAAGCTGGTATGAAATGATTTTGAGCGCTTTCCTTAGTTCGTTTATGGGCAATTTTGGTCACGTTTTATTTACTTTCAACCGTAACGGGTGAATATGAGTGGGGAGACGGTACTGCGCAGCGGAGTAGGTATTTCTTGTTTCCTTCCCTTCGCGAGCTTATCTTCAACGCCGTAGTCAAAACACTCCCTTCCCTCAACTCTCATGCGTCGTCAAACTAATTCCAGGACGAACTGAAATAGAAAAGGAAGCCTCACAACAGCTGCATACCTGAGAACGATAACGACCTGTACAACACCGTAAAAAATTTACTAGTCTTGATCGATCGCATAAGTCTCCACGGATTGTAGTGATGTTGCTATTTGCAATGTCGCATTTTTCAGTTTTATAGTTGAGTGTCGTGCGTAGAAGGAGATTTCATGCAGTCGGTAGGATTGCAAGGTTTATCTAACTCCGAGTCGGGACTAGTTGATTCTCCCGCATTCTATGACAAAATATTCAATAACAATCTGGAGTTATCATGGTGTACAGCTGTCTAGTATAAACCGTTTTTTATTAGAGAACGTCGTATTGAATCTAAAGTAAATATTCAAGTATAAAATATAAGAAGAAAATTTTTCGGAATTGTGATGTTATTGTTTGCCAGAAGAAATCCACGAGATACTGTTTAATCATTGTATATACCTGTTGATGCTTACTAACTTTATGAATACTTCCCCGTTATTGGAATTCGGATCGATGTGACCCCAAAAACGTCAAAAAATGACTGGAAACCCCTGTAAATATGACATTTACCGAAGCTCAAAACAGATTGAAAGTACCTGCCTAGGCAGTGCCTAAAGTTAGCCGCGAAACCCTCCATTACTTCTTTTCAGCACTTTTAATACATTTTCTTCAATCGTAGTTTAGATGTCAATCTGCGCTCGACTTTAGTTTGGTCGCTAACAGAATGGCGGAAATCATGTCTAGTAAGTAAAAGATGACTGGGAGTTGGGAGGATGTACACTGAAGCAGTTCCTGGAACTGCTACACGAACGCGGACCGATACTTCTTATCGTTATTTTTGTATTTGCCGCTATTTGCGTTGGCATTAGCTGAATCACCTGCATTACGCTTTCAGCCGAGGCGGTTATCGCAAGATCGGAAGTCGGTTTGTGCACCTTGCACAATCGGCAGACGAATTTCGCCTTCCGAGACGCACCCGTCTGCTTCTAGTTGTCATAGCTATCCTCTGTGCACTGTGAATGATAATGCTCTTGGCATTCTGTGCAACAAATGGGGTTGGCTTCTTCCGTCGATTCTATGGGTGTTCCGCATAGGCCACAGACCTGCACATTCGGTTAGTAAACGCGCGTAACTTATTTTGCAAACTTTCTTTTCTTCCGTTCCTCTGGTCGTTCCTTCTGGAATCGGGCGAGTCAAGAAATGATTGTATTGGCCGTTTACGCTTGAGGGTTGGGGGAAAGGGGGCCAATTGCAAGGAGTTTGGGTTAGCAGCTCAATTGGTGAGCTGCAAAGGTTGAAAAGATTAGAACGTTCGTTGGATTTAAAAAACTTGTCTGTCTGTTGTTAAGTTTCAACTTGTGAGTTATCTGTTATCGTTTGCGTGAATACTGTCCACACACAAATGAAGTTTCACACTTTTATCTATCAGGCATGCATTTAAATTACCTCTTGATCCCTTATATTCTATTTTCAACGTGTTTTGCAGTAGAAGTGATTGACTTTTAATGGAATCTGAAATTCTTTTCGAGAATAATGCTGTCAAAAATGAATTTAATGGTTTCTTTCGTCTTGGGAAATTCAAATGGTCTTTCTTCCTGCTTATTTTGTTATTTTGTTTATGCTTATTGATGAATTGTTACAGATGCGGTGATGAGCGGGCAGATAACCGGGAAGGCGCAATGCCTCAGCCTCCTCCAGGACTGCCTAGCCCTGCAGCTCCAGCGCGTCGGGCCGCCCAATTCCGCCGCCGCCGCTGCTGCAGGCCCCGCCAAGGACTCCCAGTACTGGATGTACGACAGTGGCTACCTGATCTTCCAGGTACATGATTCAATCCTCGGACCTTTTCTGTTATCGTTCCCCCGCCCGATCAACAGAAATCCACATTTGTAGTTAGTTATAAATTTTATTGAAATGTCATATGATGGGTATAACATAAGCCAGACAGACATATAATGGACCGTTCAGGGTAAAGTGGTTGTCGGAGGCCAGAAAATAGCGACTTCCCTCAGAATGTCTTCAAAAGGGTCCTAGTGGCAGCTAAAAAGTGTTTTCTCGTTTTCACCTTTCAACTCTCGCCAGGGTGTGCCACATAGGCTTTGAGGGTGGTCACATTAAATGTCATAAGGAACGTTTAAAGATGGTTGAGAGAATTTCAAGCCTGTGGCATTCTTACGTACTCTCATTAGAACCCTTTTTTGACGCTACTTTCCAAGTAGTTTTATGTCCAGCTTCTCATTGCTATTCTACTTGTATTACAGTTAGATATAACAGTGGTCGCGATAAAATCAGATGGTACAAAATATTTTCGCTGGGATTAGAAAAAAAACTGCTCTGTAATTTGGAACAAGCCGAGCGAGGTTCCCTTGAAGGGGAAACACCGTTGAATTCCGAGCAATGGGCCTCCATCTTATTTTTATTCGAAGCGATCAAGTAACATAAAAAAAAGAATCACCTTTTGAGGATGGAATTGGAATGGGAATGAAGGTTCCATTTGGTCAGAGTCCTCCGAACCTACTTGGGGGGGATATGTGTTGTTGGTTTTTAAATAAATTCTGAAGTTTTGATGAAGTCACCTCCACGCTTTCTTGTATGATCCACGAGTTGGTTGGGGCTACGTACTAAGTCACTCGGGACGAAGTTGTGGAAATCCATTTAAAATTAAAACGAAAGTTCAAATTCCCACGAAAGTCTTTCGTGGAAATGTAGACAACGTTCTATCTTACTCCGTTTTTATTTGGGGCTACGTTCTAAGCACTGATGGGACACGATCCAGGGTACAGCGAACCACTGTCACGGCGCTTCAGAAGCTGCATAGTTACTTATACATATACACACATGTTCTGATAAGTTATCGTTTTGATTTTAACCGCTCCATTATATTTCCTGTCCATACCTGTATTCTAAATCGTGGTGAAATGAGTCAAGTTAGTTTGTTTCAGTGGACAAGTGCAAACGCTTAAAGTGTTGATTCCCTTGTGGTCTTGCTGATTTGTTGACCTCTCGTAAAAAAATATAATAGTAATAACAGGGGGAGGGGGGGGGGGGATCTCTAGATAGAAACGGCGCCATTGTATACATAAATACCAAAAAGAGCGATGAAATTGCAAAAATATTGCATGAATCTTTGGAATTGTCGTTATCATGTATTGCATCTCTTAGTTTGAATTTTGGAAAATAATTTAATAATTTTTTCTTGTCAAAATGTGATAGTCAAAAATTTTCTTTGACCTTGGTTGACCTTGAAAACATTTTACACATAGGTATCTATTCCTCCTGGAGTCAGACGGGTCCCCAAACTCTTACTTATAATGAGATGGATCACCTTTTGTCCTTGGCGAAAGTGAGGTGGGCCGATAAATACATTCGGTAAGTGGCCAATTGTTGGCACCTCACCCGGCAGGCACCCGGATGCCGGTCATTACCGTGCCGTCGGCGTTGACGATGTTTGCTCTACGTCTCATCACAGCATCAATCCCTCCGTTATTATCCCAGGTCCATTTTCCCAGATCGGTTTGTTATTAAAAGACGTCCGATTCAGCCTTGAGATCGTGGGATGGGTTGTTTCCGCCTGGTCAGTCAGTCAGAAGGTAACTAGATGATCCCTTCTGCAGGACGTCACGTGTTCATTCAAGGACGCTCAACGCGAGTCCTGAATAAATAGGAACCTTGATTTGTCAAATGCTGAGTCAATTGCTGATTGTCAAATCATCTCATTCACAAACAACTACACGTTATCACCGGATCCAGGCGGAGATCAATTTTCCAGTGCCGACATGGCAACATTTTAAGAAGGCAATTAGCAACAGCTGAAAGTTTTGAAGGAAAATAATATCCCCAATAAATTTCTCTTCAATTCCGCCTTTAAACATTCGAAAGCCGTTGAATTTTCAGTAAACCGATTCATTCTATCATTTGGTTGTGTGAGGGTGATGGAAAGGTATAGTTGCCCCTTCCGAGCAGGTGTATGCATTGTTATGTTCCGCCACGCTCAGAGGATGAACCAGACGCTTGCAGGCGTCCGATTCATCTCCCAAGGTGACAGATTCTAAAATCGGGAAGGGGCCAACCAACCATATCCATCACAGTTGTATTATATACAAAAATTTCAAAAAATAAAATAAAATATTAATAATAAACCAAAAAAATCCGTCCTTCCGCCGGCCGAAGCTGGCTCAAGAATTGGGGCGTTGTCGGACCAACATGGATTTTTCCTGAAAATTTCAGATTTTTTGCTCCAGCCGTTTGGGAGAAATCGTGCGTACGGCGTACGGAGGACGGACGGGAAAACTGCAGATTTGGATTCTACACCCTTTGAAACGTAAACCATGAAATTTTCAGGGGGGGGGTTAACAATTTTTTTTTTTTTTTTCAAGAGCGATTACAATGGTTTATTATTGAATAATAAACCAAAAACAACTGAAAGTGGATTGAGACAATATCTGGCCGAGACACTAATTAAAATTCCATTACCTAATTAAAAACACTATTTATGTATTAATATACCTATTAGAAAATCGAAATCTCAAAAACTTTCGGTGTAAGAAGGTAGGTTTTTTTTAGATAGAAATTAATTCCCTGAATCGAATGAGATCACTCGGGTTGCTGTTCGATCATCCATTCGCTCACCATTTGAAAAAAAACTCGTCTTTGGGTGTCGAAAGTTGGTCAGGTGGACATCCGAACTGAAGAAGCTCGGGTGGCGGAGCCCATTCAACGTGAGGTGTGAGCTGGATCGCGTGGCCAATTATTTCCATCTTGAATGTAATTACAAGATGTTAAACACTCGTAGACCACTGATGTGCGTGGAAGGGCTATACATATTCCCTCTTCAATGATCATTGGAAAACGTACTACTCAAATTAGTAACTTTGTCCCTAATGCTTCCTAACTGTTTAACTAGCTAACATTTCAAATTTAGTCTTTCTGGGACAATTAGGTTCAATTAGCACAAGAAAACTGTAACGATCATCTGAGTTATCCCTGAAACTATTACTTATCTTTCCTAATTCAACAACTACGGAGAAACACATTGTATTCTGGATTCATGGCCGGTAATTAGTTTGTCGGGATTCATAAAGCCCCCTCATAATCTAAGCTATTTCTTGGTTCTTACTATGGTGTCAGGCTAACCACGACAATTTCATGAGCTGATTACCAAACATGTTCGAATATATGTGTTCAACATAGATGAATGAAATTAAAAATTAATTTATGTCACAATCGCACTTATGTAGTTCTTAGTTGTTACATAGTTTAAGGTTTGAGTATCGGCGCATATGTCTTGCCGTAAATGCAGCTCATAAGCCATGATACAGGTCCTTAATTCAACACTTTACATGAATCCTCTCGTCTATTAAGATTCCCATGGGTACAAAACATGACTGTATTTCACAATGAGTTGTTGGTTGTTGTTTCTCTCTTACTAATAAGCATTGAATTATTCGTGAGGAAATTGTGGAAACCCAAGTCAAGAAAAACACCGATTTGTAGAAGAAACGTACTCTATTTCCACTAAAATTAAAAGAGTTACAACGATAAATCGATTTTGGTCTAGAACAGAAGTTATTGTTCTACTGGTGATGATGACCTAACCGTCTACTCTTTTACTCAGTTTTTCTTTCTCTTTCACTTCTGTTGGTTTTGTGGGAACAAGTAGTTGAATAAAGACAACATGATACATTGTTTGGTTTCTATGAATTATATTATGTTAAAAATGTTGCACTTTAAGGTTATGGAAGCAAGTTTGTCCTATGCTAAATCCAAGCTTGGGCAATTTTCATCAAATTCAGGTAAATTCCCATTGAGTAGCAGAAAAAAAGTCCTATAGCACCTATCTAAAAAGAATTGTGCACCATGAAGTCTTCGTAGATTGGGCTTTAAAGAAAGGTGATCGGAAATCGATTGTGTTTACTACAATGTTGGGCCAAATAAGCCAACGTGTATTAGCTTGTCAGCTGTGCATGCAGGATTCGTCGCTGTTTCTTCAAGTGCGACGGAGATAGTTTGGGAGAGCATCTTCTGCAAAACTTTGACTTTCTTTCAATGGGCTTCAAAAGCTAATTAGCCACAAGCAATATCCCGTTCAATTCGCGAAAGGGGACTCATCAGTTCACGTCGTAAATATATTTTAATAGCTATTCGTAAGACGAATAAATCAATGAGATCAGGAAATGAAATGTAGAAATTGAATACCTTCTGACGTTACTGCCATTTCATTAAAGCGTTATCTAGATTTCAAATTGATACTACCCATTATCAATAACATTGGAATAAGTAGATCAAAATATTTAAAAAAAAAATAAAAGATTTCTAGGTTAATGGAAACGATAGTTGATTAGAAAACAAACAATTGTTTATCTTCTATGAATCGGATATCACACAGGGTCTAAAAATTACGAAACTTCAGGGATCAATTCAGCAATTAATTTGCAATGCAGCTTTTTTTGCATATTCTACATCAAAGTTTTTTTTCGCATTTTTGACCTTACTTCACTGAAATGGTCATACCTCCCTTAATTTACTGAATTAATTCATTTTGAATGATATCGTTGAAAAGAACGTTACATTTTCTTTCATTCTCATTCTACAAAATTGTCTCTTAAACCATGTCGTACATGGTTTTTTCTAGCCTGAATTTAAATGTTTGTCAACCATCTGCTTTTTTCCTAATTTTCATTGCTGGTTTACCACCGCACCGTCTACTGGAAAATGGACGAGCTCTACGGTAAAAACATATACATTTCATCAACTTTCTATCGGTCTATTTAATTCTTATTTTAGATCTACTTTTTACAAGAGAATTGGTGTTTAGTGGTTGAAAGACGTGAATTTTTTTGTCGAAATCACCGTTTTTGTACGAGGTAATGCCTCTGGTGTTGAGTGAAATTGATTTGAGGAGGGGGATAAATACGTAATTTTTTCTAGCTGAATAGAATGAACACATTTCTAATCAAAGAAAGAAAGGGGAGTTATGGGTAATTCAGAAATGTAAAAGGATGTGATCTGAAACAACCTTTTTATTCTCTTCTAAAAATCTAAAACCAATATAATAAACAAATATTCCCAACTTCTTTTTACAGGTTTTTTGTTGTACAATATACAACAGATAGAATAGAAAGTTGTATTTCAGATCACATTTTTTCATTTCTGAATTACCCATCAAGCCCCCCCCCCCCTCTTTCTTTGATTTTAACCATTCGGAGAGTTTTAGAAATGAGTTCATTCGATTCAGCGAGAAAAATTACGTAGTTATAAACCTCCCCCGCCCCTTCAATTTCTCCAACACCAGAGGCATGACCTCGTGCTAAAGGGTGATTTCGTTAAATAAATAAATTGTTAAATCATGTTTTCCCACGTTCAATCACCAATTTCTTTGTCAAAAATTGCTCTAAAATAAAAATGTACTTAATACATCGTTAGAAAGCTGATGAAATGTAGATGTTTTAACAGTAGAGTTCATCCATTTTTCAGTAGATGTAGTGGTGGTAAATCAACACTGAAAATTGTTAAAAAAGCAGAAGGTTGACAAAAATTCAAGAGTAGGCTAGAAAAAACCATGTACGCCGTGACTTGGGGGACAATTTTATTTAATAAAAATGAAAGAACATTCCACGTTCAAATCGAAATTGAGAGGTCATGGCCTTTTCAGTGAAGTAAGGTCGAAAATACAAACAAACAAAAAAGAAAATTGATGTTGAATAGGCAAAAAAGCAGCGGACTAGAAAAAATTGCCGTGAGGTAAAAGTTGTTGCTGAGTCGATCGCTGAAGTTTCGTCGTTCTTAGGCCGAACATTCTGTGTTGTATTCAAAGAGGTTGTTATGAAAATTCCAACAACTTTTTCACTGTGTACTGTTTTTGTTTTTCAGGGGTTCTTGGAGGCCAACTTGAAATGCTTTTGGGACGGGAGTCTGGTAGCGGCCGTCAAAGGTCTCGAGTTCATGGGCTACGTCTGTCCGGGCGTACTCCTGGTGACCGGCTCGCCGCCGTCGCTTCACCTCATCCGCTCCGCCTGGTCGCGCTCCGTCCTCAAGCCGCCTCCCAATTACCTCATCACACTTCTCGGTAAGCACCCATATTTCAACCGTAAAGTAAGCCTTCATAATGGGAAACCCCATAGGTATAACTTCTACAAATGGGTCATTCTCATATTATTTGACCTTTTGGCTTTCCTGGACCACGTAAGATGGTTTAAAAAGAAGATCGACTCTTTGAACAAAACTTGATGTGGAAAATTAGTAAAGATATTTAAGACAACAAACCTGAGTGCCGGTTGTCAGTTTTTCCAGGTTTTTTTTTTTTTTTTTTACATTTTAATCTAAAAAGAGTTCTGTCACGAGTGTTACTGTACAACGGATTGGCTGCAGGGAGCAACTCGCTAAATTATACTTGTTTTTGAGCTCAAAAAACCACCCAAAAAGTCCTGTTCCTGAACTAGTTTCAAGATGATATCACATGTCTCGCTAATTGATTTGGACATGTTTAAAGTACCAATAACTATCCATGGTAACACTTGTGATAGGTTCAAATAAAATAAGAAAACAACTAGATAACGATTAACAAAGTAAGAGATTGGTAATAATTACAATTATTGTGAGTAAACGTGAGGTAAGTCGTCAGGAGTGTAATATCAATATGTGGGATGAGAAACTTTTTTTCTCTATATTTCCTTCTCTAGGATCCGAACCATTAAAACACAGTGGTCAAACTCAGAAAAACAATATTTGAGCGCGCTACAGCAGAGCGAAATATGAATTGGTCGTCAAGGATGGGAAGAGATAGTCTTACAAAAAAAAGCTCCGCTCTCCTCCGGTTTCTCTTCGTTGAAGAAATATAAAAGTTCACATAACGACAAAAATCATCCCCTCTGGCCGTAGCACATCTAGGAACTATAAATAGGACCCAAAAAGCATAAAATTCGTAACAGTGTATCGGACAAGGCAACATGGTCATAAATACTTGGTCCCCGCTTCATATCTCGTTCAGCTTGTAGTCAGTCTCATTACGAACGTTACCATTACGAGCAAAAATGAGTCCCAGTACCGTAAAAAATATCGCGATCTGTGCGAGTGCATTTGGAACCATACTAATTAGGAAGTTTTCCTTCAAAATTAATATGAACTTGTTCAGCACAATGTTTCATTCGTTCTCAAATCTCTAAACAGGACTTTTTTGCCTCAATTCAACAAAAAAGTGAAAGAACTGGGATACGTTTAGGAAAAAACATCTCCCAGTTGGTGAGGAAGCTAAGGAACTGTTGATTTAATACTTATTTTTGACCTCTCCTTAATCCTAAATATCCTGATAGGGTAACATTCACATTAGCTTTATTTAATCTGGGAATTGGCCATTCTATTCCAACCAAATCTATATAGTATCATCTTGATACTGGTTTATTGCTTTTTTTACGACCTTTCTCTCTTTTCCATGCTGGTTTCCAAAGGTTCATTATTGAAAATAGCTAAGATTGATAGGACTATATTTATATTTGTGATCAGCTTTAAATTTTCTATTAAAATAGAGATTTTCAGAATTATTGCCAGAAAATGAACATTTGGCCTCTCTGTGCGCCGTGGACTCTACTTGGGGTCTAGTTGGGTGGGTCTAGTTCTAATATAATAGAAAATAATGAAGCCATGTGTGTTATGCGATAGATTTAATAAAATTTCAATAGTTACAATTAACAATCATTTCATATCTGACACCATACCAATTTTCCCGTTTTTTGCAATAAAAATAATTAAGATAACCACCTCGCCAAGAGTTTACTCAAGAGATTACCTCAACGTTCCCACCACGCTACCGCCAACCAATTAGACTTGTCTAGTGTTCCTTGACATTGCCGGAAGAAGGCGTGGAATATCAAACTACGAGTTGAAATATTGTCCCCAATTAAGAAAACCCTATAAGACCAGACTTTACGAAAACTTAAACCCGCTTCCTAATTTCCCCATACGCCATACTCTAATACCGTATCGTTATCTATGTGAACGGATCCTTTCATTCATGAAGTTGCTTTGGCGCGGTTGAAAACCGGCCTTCCCAACTGTCTCCCACGCTCTCCTGATTTTTTCTATAGATAATCTGCTTTATTTTGTTACTCAACACGACTGCGCCACCTCGTTTGTTCCCCAGCCTTCCAACTCTAGAAAATAATTACAATAGGGCGGTTAATTGTTGTTGAGTGAAAAATATTACAAAACTAACGTGGGTGCAGTTAGTTGATTTCCGTGTGCCCGACTCTCTACTCGCCTCGTATTCGTACCTCGTGAAGTTATAACTAGATACTATCACATTAGTTTGTTCGCTGCGATTTCTAAAACTGTTGATCTGAAATCGTTTGATGCTAAAGGTGAGCGTTTTTTAGAGGTTTGAAAATTCGGAACTGTTCCGCTCCAACAGCGGACTGGTTCCAATTAGCCGGTCCAGTTCCAAACCGTTCCAGCTGTTATGGGCACTAAAGAAAACTTATGTCGCACGGTAGAGAACCGAAAACCTCCGGATGTTAATTTCTAATAGAATCACGCTAATGTCTTAAGTATCAACAAAAATTAAAATGGAAGCCGAAAATCAATTTCAAATTCTTGTTTTGTATTATTTATTTTTTTTTTTTCAAATGAAAGTAAGTTGTAATAAATGAAGAATCATGGATGCTGTGAAATTTCTCAAGTCCCCTTAGTCTTCAAGTGACGCTAGGTACGTCCGTTTGGTTCCGTACATGTTCCATACCAGTTCCGCTCTGCAACAAATAGTTCTGCTTCTCTTTTATCATTTGTCGTTAGAATCTCTTATCATTTTGTCGTAACGGTTCCATCTACTCTTGACACCGTATAAGGAATTCCCTGCATTTACCTATGCTTCAACCAGTTATTGTTCAGGGTTCTAATTACTGTAGAAATCTATAAAAATTCATTCAGATAAAATTTGAAAGGTTGAATAACCAGTTTTTGGGTCAGCCGTTCCAGATGGAACTGATATCGTGGACGAAATGTAACAGCTCCTGTCCGTTCCACCTTTGGACTAGGTTCCATGGATTGGTTACAGCTAGAATGTCTCACTCCAGTGTTTTTAAAAGAATTTTGAAATATTGGAGTAGAATCCCGTCAATGGGAATAGTTGGTGAACAAATATGTAACAAACCACATTTGATTTTTCTTAGGGCGTTGACAGCTACTTGAATTCCAGCTACAATAGCCACTTCCCTAAAACATATTCATATGGACGTGAAGCAGCACCTTATATCGGTACAGACGTGGACAAAGTGATGGAACATGATTAGGCTATGAGAGATCTGTAAAAATATTCCTCCGTTCCGCCATCTACATGAACTGTAATGAGAAGAGTTAGAAACGTTAATCCGTTTCACGTTCTTTATGTCCGGCGTAGGAGCCACATAGATATTTTTTTCTAGCTGATTATTAATGTTGAATAAAAATGTCCTGATTGATACGGACTCCCTGCTATTATAGCTATTCACCTGGGATGGCAATCAGAAGACACCTTAAAATATTATGGTCAATCATTGACACTTAACTAGATACCGAATTAATGAAACGTTCCAACTATTATCTTTGATCTTACCGCCAGTTCAAACTGTTGAAATGTACGTACTGAAACTCAACCAACAGGACAATTATTTACGATTTATTGAGTCTTTTCTGCACTCTTTTCTATCTGCCTTTTTTCTTCCTAGAAGCGCACTGTTGGTGTTCATGTTATTTGTACCCCGAATGTATATAAATGTTTTTAGCTCACAAACCTGAACTTGACAATTCTCAGTGCCATTCAAAAGATAGAAGTTCACCTTGTAACGTGAAATTCATTATAATTCATGTTAAGCTCTGACAAAATATTTTCATCCATGGTATCTGATTCCGTTTTAACCGGTGAGAGTTATAATCTATGGTGAAAACTTTATTCTGAAATTCACTTTATAACAAACATTCGAAGACAGGAGCATTCTCAGCAATCAAATGTTCAGGTTGTATACCAAATAAATATCTATATATAAAATAATACTAAAAACACCGAACAATGTCAAAAAGAATCATAAAGTCACACACCCGCTGAGAGAAATTGGAGGAGTTGGTTTCAAAGAAAATATTCTAAGTAATTCATAGTTGAATTCAACTAGAATGATAGCTAGTTACGTATGTTTAACTCACCTAATACGATCAAAATGGTCTACGTTTGCTTCCTGTTTGCTGATGCTGCACATACCAACTTGAAAAAACTTGATATAATCTAGAATAAAGTCATACGGACCCACATAGGCGCCATGAATTCCACTCCAATAAACGCACTTGAAGCAGAATCCAGAATAGCTCCGCTGCCTATCAGAAGAAGACTTCTTGCAGACACATTTCTAATACCGAGAATTCAGTTGGAGACGTCACCTACGATAAAATCGGTGTCGAAGCTCAATACTGTAGTTTAAACGTCTCAATTTTGGGAGGCGAGACCAACACCAGTATCAACAGAAGCTGATTGTTTGGGACTAATGTCAAAAATTCCGAATATTTCAATTTACTTATGCATTCCCGATGAATTCTCATAAAACGGCAGTACCGAGTGAATATCCCAGAACCTCATAGCACCAGCGCACCACCTTACTTTCTCGAGAAGATTAACACGAAATACAAAGGAGCGTACAAATTATTCACAGACGGATCCAAGCGAATCACAGGCACAGCATTCTATGATCTTCAAATAGAGGAGAAATTCATCTTTCAACTTCGTATCAGCGCTTCCATCTTCACGGCTGAGCTAGTAGCAATAAAATCAGCAATACACCACCAATCTTCATACCAGCAAGACTCGCTCAAACACCTCCAACGACTACACATACAGATCGACTCACCAATGAAATAGTGAATACCATTCAGGAATTGGTTAGCAGAGGAGTTATGGTGGATCTGGTATGGGTTAAAGCTCATGCAAATATAAGACCAAACGAAATAGGTAGCAGCAAGGGCACACATAAACATATGTGTAGTCAATAACAACAGGTCTCTACCGATGCGGGGAGCAGTTCTGGAAAGAACTCACGGGAAAAAGTAACAGCAATCTCCTGGCTTTACATTTTTCAGGGAATTGTCTTTTTCGATTAAATCCTAATTAAATTAGGTAATGGTATGTCTCAACTATCTTTTAGCTTTCTTGGGTAACAATAATAGTTTCATAGTGACTTAATTCCTTACCTTTTATATGACAGGTGATGTGGAGGACTGTACGGTTTCTAAGGTCCGTCAAGCCGGGTTCACACCTCTGTCGGACGCCGTGTGTTGGGTCATCCTCCAGCTGGGGGCGGCCGGTCAAGTTGCCGTACTCGACACTATACGCTCGGCCATCAAGTCCTCTTTCCCGTCCATCGAAGTCCCGTCCACGCCCCAACTTTACGACACTCTAGCTGACCTCACCGCTTCTAGCAAGGTAATCTCCTTCACGATTCATCATTTTGTATCATGAACCTCTGAAATATACGGTTACGTTTCAAAACAGGCAGAACTCAAATATCGGGCTAAAACTCGGCGTCAGTGTTGGGCAGTATCTAGTTACTTGGGTATCTGGATACTTTTTCGGATACTTCCGGAAAATTTGAGGAATTCTCGGGGGAAAAGGTGCCGAATCATCCAATTCATCAAATTCATTGTTTTTGCAGTTTAGTTACATTTATGTGTAGTTACAGTTACCTGCTCTCTGTATCCATAGTTAATTTCTCAGATGAAGTGACAAAAATCTGATCAGATCAGATTCAGTTTTTTTTTCGCCTTGTCACATTTCAGATATCTTACAGAAGATAACTTGGTTGGTTAGGCAGAAAATAGCCTGTCAGCTAACTCACGTAATCAGGAGAGCTCTCGACAAAGTTCAGATGTCGCACAGAAGCTAATATCCCATTTAAGGTTGATTAGGACAGAAAAAATCAATTACAGTTTTCCGTGGCTCCCAATCTTATATTTCCCAAAAAGGAAGATGTAAGTAAGCACATGGACATGTCAAAACCTACCATATAGATAATATGCCTGTACCGTGTACAGAATCAAATTTCTGTCAGAAGAACTAAAGATCAATATTTATCAGACGCTGTTTGATTCAATTTTACAGTATGCCATTGTAATATGGGGAAGCACTTTCAAATACCTAATGGATACAATTTTTGAGATTCAAAAAATGACGTTAAGGATTTTTTATTATACCGTTAGAAAAAGCGTTAAATTTTCTATCTTCTTGGTGTATTAAACAAATATTGTGAGTTGGTCTATTGGTGAAAAGTCAATCGGAAAATTGAATTTTGTCAAATCTTCAGAATTTACCACCTTGAATTTACTACTTTCTTCTTAGTCTGTTGGTCTAATAAAATTTTACTCTTCAAATTTACCCTGTATTCTTAAAATATACAGCAGAATCAGCTTTTCAACGGTGTACTCAAAATTGCTCGTATAGTTGAATTAGTGGAGAAAATTTCGTTTGAATGCCGGAGAACGTGGCTTTTCGCAAGAAAATCTAGATTTTTAACAAAAACTGCAAATCATGCGGGGGAAAAAAAATCATGCAAAAATAAGTTTGGTATTGGATTTTATGTATTTTTTATGCTAAATCGAATAAGTGATACTTACACATCTCCTTGGTACTCAGAAAAAGCGAGGTTTGATATATCTGAACATCTTTTCGTTTCACCATTACTTCTTCCAATTTTTGTTGAATAAACTGACATTTTTTACATCAGTTCAGCTGTTTTTTTCAACATTAAAGTAGTTGCTCAAAATGGCCGCCATTCGGCGCGAATCAGAAATGGCCCGTTCTGATAGTACTATCCACTGCATCCTGAAGCTCCCTTACATTTTCAACAATGCTGTAACTGCTTTGGTGTATCCGCTCAACCAACTGATTTCCACTCATGGATTGGGCGTCATGGACCAGTGGCGTGACCAGCTAGGAGTCTAGACCTCACGCCACTGAACTTCTCTTTCAATAAGGGGGCCTTGAAGACGAAAGTGCCGACTGATAATCGTGAAGAATTGGTTGAGCGGATACACCAAAGCAATTCTGCATCTCGCAAAATGGCGGCCTTTTTAAGAAACTACTTTAATGGAAAAAAACAAAAAATTCAGCTTATTACTGACGCTAAAAGTGCCAGTTCATTTAACACAAATTGCACTAGAAGGAAGCAGAATTTCATGATGAAACGGAAAGGTGTTCACGTATATCCACCCTTTATTGAGTACCAACGAGGCGCGAAAGTATCACTTACTCGATTTAGCATTAAAAAATTCATAAAATCCAATACAAAACTTACTTTTCTGGCACATACTCATATTTTAGGACTACCGGCTAAATGTGAAAGAGTAGAATTCCCTTACATTTTCAACAATGACCTTTTTATTCTAAAAATTTGACAAAATTCACTTTTTCGATTTATTTTTCAAAAATTGTAGCAATCTACAATATTTGTTTGATAAACGAGGGAGATAGAAAATCTCCCCTACGGGATAACCAAAATTGAATTTTCTTAAGGACATAAGTGAGTTATGGCCGTTTTAGTGAATAAAGATCGAAATCTTTAAATCGAAGCCTTTAAAAAAATTCTAAGAGGCACTTTTTGTCAGGAATGAGTTGTAGAATCTATTCTTAGCCTGTGGCAGGTTCCTCAAGTTAACATTCTGTAGAATGCCCTTACAATAAGATCATTATCTTCATATTCGTACATGTAATCAAGTGTACAGCTCTGATCAACTTGACACTCCTGATTGCTAACTTGTTCCCACAGGTTTACCAAACGGCTCAGGGCTACTTCGTCGCGACGCCGGACAGCGTGAGACTGACAGAGGCGGCTTTGGGGGGCCGAAACCTCCTCCTGTCCCAAGCGGAAGCTGCTGCTCTCGTCCACGGAGAGATCGTCACCATCAGGGAGGGTCACAAAACCCACCAGTCCATCCAGACCAACCTTGCTGACGTGATTTGTGGCGGTAAGTTGTTATGCCTGACACGGTATAAATTCGTTTAGGAAAATACTGGAACATGTTTCAAATTTTTGAACCCATTGCTGCAATCGCTTCATGGTCTTCGACAACTCGCCCAAAAGATGATTTTCGTGTTTTCAGGAAATAAAAACGACAAGATTCTATACCCCCGTGCAGCAAGTAGAGGTGCGTATCACAGAAAACTCGAAAGAAGACATTCAATGAGATTGTTGGGGAGCTCAAGGAAGTTGTCCACGCTTCACCGAGCCGGCTCCGTCAGGCTTCTCCACCACAATATCAGCACTGAAATCCCAAGTAGTGAGTATTCCATCTGCCTGCAGTACGGATATTTAGCATTTCCAAGTCAAATTCAACGTTTTCAAAAACAAGTTCAACTTTTTTCAAATAAATAGCAACCTCATAACTCATCCCCACAGTAAAAAACTTAAGAAGCTCTGCATCTCAGACAATCCGTTTCCTTCAACATTTTACGTTGAGAAGTCCTCGATTTACCACCTACTATTCAAATTTCAGCTTTTTAGGTTTATTAGGAAAGAAAATAGCCTTTGAGATCACTCAAAGTTTCCTATGATCATTATCGTTCCTGTTTCAGAAAAGTGTTCCCTCCTCTCCAAGATCTTCAGGTGGCCCAGGAAGCACGCGCCAGTCGGGAGCTTCTCTTCGCCTTCACTCACGGACCAGACGCCTCCCGTCGAATGGTTCAACTCGTCAGTCCTCAACAGTCGCTCCGTCGGCACGCAAACTGTGGTGAAAGTGAGTGATCCCCCTCTGCGAATCCCACCGTTTAATTCCCGTTGCATTTTTAATTGTCATTTGGAACAACTTGGATGGATATTCCAGGTGCCTCTTCTTGAAGTTAATTATTACTACCCGCACCTGCTTCTTGTATAATCACCATCTGCTTTTCAGGCCTTTTTTTATTCTGGCCCGTAATCCTCTCGTATTTAGCTAGGTTTTTCTAAATGTGAAACAAAACAGCTTTCTTATAAATATTTGAAACGCCCAAAATTTTTGACAATATGAAACACTAACTTGTTCACACTTGGACAAATAGTTGTGAAGCTACTATTTTATTACTAATCAACTCTTTAGTCTCGTGAACATTGAGTGGCAGAACAATATCTGGGTGGCAAGTTATGAAGGTACTCATGGTGCATGATACTTTTGGGTACGTGTTCATAAAATGCATTTCTGTGTATTCCCAAGCGTGTAACTCTTAGTACGCTTACTTTTCGTACATAAAACAGAGATATCAAAGCGCAATGGGGTAGCGTGACAGAGATAGGACCACCCATATCTCTCGAACACGTTTCATCTCATTCTAGCTTAAATTCCTGATTTAAAAAACGGTAATAAGCCGTTGAAAGTGTGGAGTTTTTCTAAGGTTGAATTATTAGTTGTAAATACGTAGAAGTTGAATTTATACCATGTTTGACACGCATACTTGACGTTAATGTACCATTTCATCGGAGATTTGTTGATGTTTTTCAGGAGAGATCATCAGATGGAACAGATTGGGTGTCTGAATGTGGCACCATTCGTTCAAGAAGACGATCAATGAGCACCTCAAGGCTGCCTCGGAGGCGCAGCAGAGCTCCGTCCATCTCACCATCACGCCCGTCCTCTCCGTCCACTCCGTCCTCCTCCAAGACCGTCCTCTGCACAACGACACCCAAGTCGATGTCTTCTGCCTCTTCCGGCTACAATTCTCTGCCCAGGTCCCACAAATCCAGAGCCAAGTCCGCCGCCGCGAGCTCCCAGAGCTCTCCCAAAGCTCCTCCGCGACACCCGAAAAGCTCCCATTCGTCCATCAAAGTCGAAGTGTCTTCAAACCCTGGAAGCGGCATCACGGCCGACACTAAAGTGGACACTCGGATGACAGCAACCACCAACGACCCTTCAGCTATGCTTACCACAACCATCAACGGTCCGAATTCCACTAAAATATATCTGCAGCAACAAAACTCTCCTATGAGGTCCGTAATAACGTTTGAAAAGGCGAGAAAACCACCTACCAGAGAATCGTCATCCGAGAAAAAGGTTGTGCAAGAAGAGGAACGAGCAAAATCAGAAAGCAGGAGGAGTCGAAGGCCCCTCTCACTTTATCAACAAAAGGAGGCAGCTAAGGACACAGCAATCAAAAGTAAAGTAAGTATCAGCCAATTGGAAAATAATCTGAAGATGAAATTCCCTTCTACTGAAACTATTCAGCTAGAAGAGAAACTGTTGACTACCGACGAGAAGAACAATAAGAATATGTTCAACAAGAAAAACGTTTTTGACTCGGTCAATCTCTCAATCAAAGCAGGAAGTCTGGTGGATGTAGCCCACGCAGATGAGCGCCTAAATAACATCAAGAAAGCGTCATTCTCTTTGAGCCCTTTGCAGCCTTCTCTGAGTTCGGACAAAGCTCTGGAAAATCTGAACATCAAAAACATATTCAAAGACAACGGTCCCGGATCCCCCACGAAAATCGAAGACAAGAACCTGTGCTTCGGGCCGTCCAATAAAATAATCCAACCGAGTGACAAAAGCATCGACATTCCATTGAAACCCGTGGAAAACGAATTGTGCCCTTTTCCGAGCCTCGGTGACCTCTCGCTGCATTTCACATCTCTTGCCGCCCAAAACATTTTGAACGGAGTTTCCATCAATTCGATCGACACCCTCGTCGAGGTGAACATGGCGGCGGAAAAACATAATAACAGCATCCACACGGACCTGGGCGTTGTTTAAACTTAATACCACTACAGAAAAATAATCATCGCAACCTGTATTGATTGGGAAATGTACTTACACGATTTTAAGAGCCCTGAGCACCGAGGAACCACCCATCGTAATGCTGGGATTGGGTTTTTGCAGAAGAGTTTCTGTAGATACTTTAAGACCATAAATATTCATTTTGTCAAACATTAGTACTGTATGAATTGGTTCTGTAGGGCAACACGAATATTATTAGTAACATCATACTGTCTGAATAACTTTTTACATTACATTCACTATTTCGTACATTTTATATTTGTGTACCCAGTGTTATATGTGTGGACTGAGGATGGTAATGTTTTTTTGCTTTGTTAAACAGAACAATAAATTTTTTATTCTGTAATAGAAATGCTGCAAATTATGACACAAGGTTACTGCTTCTATAAGGGCAGGTATGTCTTTCACATAAATGACGTAGCCCACGGCAAATCATCTAAACTCGACGCCTCGTACCTACATATATGTCTGTAACAATAACAATTGTATTCAAGATGCCTTAAAACAACTCCATTCCAAATTCCCGCATCTATTAAGAAAGATTTCACGGAAACCAATTGAAAATTATATGAACACAATAATAGGCCGCAAATGTATAACAAAATTTATAATAAACTCGATTTCAAAACAAATTTCTTCAAAGTTCTAGCCCTTATAGTGTGGACGTAAAGCGATCCACGTGGGCTCATTGAACCAATGTCTGTCAATAACTAACATACTAATAAGAAGATCCGTTTTCCTTGGCAACTTTTCGATATTATATGTTTCAATATTTGAGCCCTTTTGGATTAGCAATAAATCGAAAAACCGGTCCCAACTAGACCGTGTAGGGCCTCAAGTTCAGTCCGGTAGTTTCGGAGAAAACCTCCAGGCAAATTTTTCATTTGATTTTCGGACTCTACAAATTCCGTATCTCTCCCAATTCAGGTAGCCTAAATACCATTGGCTCTTTGCGTTCTTGCAGAATCATTACCTTCTATTAATAAGTTAGAACATAATTATTTGTTGTTTACTCGTAACAAAAACGTTGAACGGCTGCTTTCAATTTCTGTCTGGATTTTCAAAAATCCAAATCTCGACCCACATTGCTCAGGGCTTGCATTCGCACCTCTCAAGGCCTAAGTCGGTAGTACAGAACTCAGAGAAAATGCATTTTTTTTTAAATATTTTTAAATGGATTCACTCTCCCATTTAAAGTAGTGTAAAGTGATTTCCTAGCATTTATGCGTCAATGTAAATACTAGGGGAATAAACTAATCCCAGTGAAAAAAAAATGAATAAATAAAAACCTTGTCGATTCAGAATAACGATTTTCTAAAACCTTTTTGTTAGTTATAGTGATTATTACCTACCAATTATTATTTTTTCTTGTAGATATAGTTTCTTTTCACTTGCGCGGAATCAAAAATCAAAATTCTAATCAAGATTAATTTAATTTTATAAAATAAAGAATTGAAACGTAATGTTAATGTTGAAGAACGTTGTCATGAAGAGGCCATACAGTTTTTTTGCTTTCCTTAATTATTATTCTGTACATAGTAGATATAAATTTGAATAATACTACGGTCCCATAGTATAAGCTGATTTTACAATGAAATTTTCTCTTTTCTTTCTTTAGCAAAATAGGTTGCTTATCTTTTAGTTTTTGTGTGCCAAACCTGTGTAATACTGGGGTAACTGTTAACCATTTCGAATAATGTAAATCGTAACCGCAAAAACAATTTACTGTAAGTATGATTTGAAATCAGAACGATATGGTTGTAATTTTTTTCAAGTTCCCTTTCGGTTTTTGCTTCGCGTTTCTTCATGTTACGTAGCCTTAATCTTTGTTGGGAAGATTTTCAAGCTAAAATGCCCAACAGTATTGTTCTAAGAAATTGAATCATGTTTGTTAGTAGTAGGTGCTATTTCAAAGTTTAATTGCATGTTACGATGACGAGAGATGTGCATCAACTCCGTTGGTTTTCACAGGGCACGTGCCTTGACATGTTTCACTCATGTCACACACCTCAGATCAGTTCTGTTGAAATCATAATTATTTGTGATTTCCTCTGTATTTAAATATTTATAATTGTCTGTTCAATGCTAATAACTTGGCGTGTTAAACTTTGTGATAATTTTTTCTTTAGTAAATTACCTACTAAATGTTGTGTGAAGATGTTATTTGCCTCCTTTCTCCTTCGTAGTTGATCTTTATTAGTCTAAGTCAGAACGCTAACCTTACTAACTTAGGAAGCGTTGGGCAAAACGTAATTGTACGTAATTACACTAATCATTAATAGTTAATCAAATAACTAATAATAAACATTAATAATGAATGAAGGCAAGAAGTTACATGAAGGCAAGAAGAAATCAGCTGTTGGTGCATAAGAAGGTTAGGTAGATACAAAGATAGAATTTGTTCTACTTGCAATAAAGTAAAACCAAAATTTCCTTCTTTTTTTTAAAGAAATTAACTTCAAGTAGGTTTTAACTTTCAGGATCATAAAATTTCAACCAATCAAATTGCTAAATAATATTATGATCTTAACATCATTACGCCATGAAAAACTAAATGGACTGTGATTTTATTCTTAAATTCTTTTAATCTATCCAGGCTTTCAATAGGCTAACCCCCAAGCAGGTGACCCTCTTTTATAAAGATTTGTCACGCTGAACATAATAGTGAAATCAGATTGGAGATATCTCAATCCGTTCAAACTAGAGGTGATTCGCGACAGAGTCTGAAGAGTGCAGTTTACAGATTTTAATATAGATGTACTAGGTTTACATTTAAAACATTTCGGTTTTAATTTAAAGTAAACATAGTGTATTATTTAGCCTGCACCTTAATTTGTTAAAAGAAAAACCAATAGGCCTACTGTATGTACTGTTGAACTGAAATAAAAACTACATATGTTGAGCAAAATTAACGACTCCTAACTAATTTAATAAAAACGCCTACAGAGAGGAAACGCAACAAAAAAGCGATCCCGTATTGCAGGTACAGTACTGCAGAAACTTTCAGAAGGCGTTTTCTAGCCCATGTATCTCAAAAAATAGTTAAAACCGTTTATCGGGTTATTCATTTATCCGCGACGAACTTGGTCCCATCAAAACTGGATAAACGAGGTTTTAGTGTACTATCAAAGATCCTTCTATGCTGCAGGGGAACAAGGGTATGAATGATCAACGCACAATCCAAGAGATCATGTATTAAAAATATAGGTGAGATCACCGAAAAGCACATACAAATCAATAAGTGAACAATAATAAAAGTGTAGGATCAGATATATGATGCGAGCATTACGAGCTAAGAACAAAAATCATGTACAAAAGAACAAGAGCCAATAGGTGAGTAGTAACGATCAATGTAATATTCAATAGAGATCAATGCGTAAGTAATAGGAATTAATGTATAAGTCCACATATCACTCAGAGATCAATGAGAGTAATATGTGAGCCTAACGAGCAATAAGGATTTACTAGAAGGAAGATCAACGATCTTAATGTCAAACTAGGCAAGAGCCTTACACTATCTTTGTTATACCTTACTGGGAGGGATCTCCTCCGATCAATTAACACAAATCCAAATAAATCACTAGAAAGCACCGTGAGTTGGCGTGAGCTATTGCTGTATCAAATCCAAAATCAGGGATCTTGCAACCCAGAGGGGGTAAAATGACTGGCAATCAACAATCTAAAACAAGAGCAGCAAGGGTTATAATGTATCAGAGAAAAAGCGTTACCGAATACTGTAGCAAACTGTGGTGAGGGCTCGCAATCACGATGGGGGGGGGGGGGGGATCAGAGTCTCTATCTCAGGGGGCAAGCTTGCAAACAGTAACAGTTATGGCAATCACCTCGAAATCTCAACGTCTTTGGTAAGAGTACTACCGAGCTTCACTTCAATCTTAACAAAATCTCTCCGATCAACTTGACTTGGACAACTGTTACCACTCACTGATGGGGGTATAGCAGGAACAACTAACTTCTCTGATGGCAGAAAGACACTTGCTGCCGGTTGATGGTCTTGAGAAGCCAGGTCGGTTCCATCCCCCACCCTGGGGGCACACTTCTTCCTCTACTTTTTGAGGGCCCCACCAGAAAGGGGAAAGAGGGCCTCCAATCGGGGGAGTGGAAGGGGTTCTCCTTCTGGAGGTTCTCCTAGCTGGAGGCTTGAGGGGTGGCTGGGGGCTTACAGAGGCCAGGCCCAGGGGCATTGCGTGCCCCCTCTCCAAGAGACTGGCTTCAGTTACTCTGCGTGGAAAATGACATCTTGCAGCAACAATGTCAGCCCTTTCCATAATCAACAACCGATTGTTCACTCTTCTCCATCAAAAGTTCAACCAATCAAGTACTTTTGTAAGTGAAAATTTTCACCTGGAGGATATATTAGCTTGTTTGAGTGATAAGACAAGTTTTGATCGAGTGGGCCAGATTTTCCGCTCGAAATAACTATAAACATGATTTTGAAGAGCAGTCTCATCAAATGAATCCAACTTGGTGAAGAAACCGAACCTGCCGCTGTTCTCACTTCACTAACGATTTTTGAAACAGTTTTCTGACTAATACCTGACGCATCAGCCATTCGTTCCATTATTTGATTCACTGATCATGATGGGCCGTCATTTTCCTTTTCCACCTTGAAATATTCAGCTAATCGGTTAACCAGAATGCGGGACTGTCCTTTAAATGTGAAGGAATGCCGTTCTCTGTTTCCTGAACCCTCTGACAACGCTGAACAGATAGCCATTGTCACAATGACGAATCAAAACATAAAACCAAAATCCAAAAGACCAATTCAGTTCACAATGCCAAAGGACATAGGTACCGAGGGAAACAATGGTGTTTGTATAAACAGTTGTGTAAGCCCCCTGGTCACCCCTCAGGAGTTTGAATCTGGGTGGGAGGAGACAAAGGAGTTTGTGGAAGGTTCCAGACCTGGCTAAATTCATTTTTCCAACTCCAGACTGTCATCTTTAGACTGCTAGAAAGTGCGTGCAATTTCGAATTCGGTGTCTGGTTTGGTAAATCCATAGAATAGGTAACGCACCTCTTATCAGTGATAAGTTATCACACCCGCGATATCGACATAGGTCCACAGTATCGATATATCGAAGAAACGTGTTATAAACATCTGATTAATACCTCAGCTGTGCAACAATATGGGGGTTTTGTCCGAAACAAAAAAACATCTCAGCTGGGCTAGAATATCGGTGTTTGGTCCGGGATTAAAAGAAACATAAATACGAATGAAAGCAACAATTTCTGGTTTGAAAGCAAAAATCTCCTACCGTCTAGTTTGGTCGTCTGGAATCTCGCTACGCTCGCATCTCAAAAACAAAAAATATCCTACATCAATCTTTCTAGTGAAGTATAGATCAGAAGAAACAGCGTACTGGTGTCGGGTGAAGGTACAATGGTCGTGATGATCGTTTCAAGATGGCATTATATCGATGTAATAATCGATAATTAGATCGATGTAAGGACACATCGATCTTATCTGATAAGATCGTGATAAGAGGTGTGCGTTACCTATTCTTTGGATTAGCCCCATTCACATTAGCGTGATATTTTACATAAATGACGTTGAGAATTTTAAAAACGTTTAGATAGTAATAGGTAGCAATCACCGCATTTTATACTCCCTTTTGCTGCACAGCGTTTGTCGAATAGTTGGCGCCAACACGAAGGTAGCGATGGGCTAATCGATTATCAAACACTTACAATCGATTTTCCCATCGATCTTAACCTAATCTAACGCTTTTACTCTGTTTTTTTTTCTAACGCTTTTACTCTTTTTACACAGTTTTTGTGTTTTGAAAACATACAAAGGTGGATTCATTTGAATTGAGATCATCAATTTCACTAATTTTGTATAATGATATAACGACAATGTTAAGGATTTCAGTTTAAAAGTGCTTTTGAACCAAAAGTTAACGCAGTTGAAATGACGTCATTGATAGGAGGTGGTTGCATAGGAGGGGAGGTGGGAGTTGTCATTCATGGTGATCGTGGAGTACCCCCGCCCTTCCGTCCCTGTTCCCATTCTTTAGTTTAGTTCGGTATTTTTCTCGCCCCTGTTATGTTTATGGTAATTTCCCCGATTTCCTCTTCAGAATGGCTTATGTCAACGTAGCCGAATGGAAACCAGACCAAGTGACCGAGTGGTTGAAAGGTGAGTCCCCCAATTTAACAATCAACTTTGCCATCCTCATCCAGGAACGCCCAAATTCCGTGTGACCTCTAAGGTTGCCGTGTGTCCATGGGGGGAAGATTTCGATTGATTTTTTTGCACCCATTCATAAAACGCTACTCCTACGCTAATTTTCCCACCCCTCCGAGCTGAATCGAATAGCGTCGGCATTATTTTGGTCTGTTTGTTTCCCCAGTTTCTAACAACGGTCTTGGTTTTTCCTCAAAAAATTCCAATCCTTCATCCATTGTCTTCAACTGCTTTCTTCCCCTACAGGTTTGGACACCATCGTTCTCCCCTACATTCAATCCTTCCTGAACAATAGGATAACTGGGCAGCAAATCCTGGGTTTCGGGCCCAGCGACTTGGAACTTCTCGGAGTTAGGAAAATCGGACATCAGGAAATCATTTTGGAAGGCATCGACCATCTGCGGAGCATCGTAAGTAGACATTTATCTCAGACTTCCATTGAGTTCAAATCATCGGGGAGTGGCCTACTTTTTGGTTTCTTCTCATTTCTAACTCTACTTAAACGCTTAGGTAGGTGTCTAGTTTTTCTTTTAAATGCAATTTAACTTTATATCTACATATGCTTGCAGCGTAATGACTCATACCATGGTAAGTCATATGAAGTCTTAGTACAATTTTCATTTGAGTACGGTCTATGGCTATTACAATGTTATGTTATTGATAGTATCAGATTCTAAATGACACTTTGAATTGCAATAATGTCTGTTTATCAAAAACTTCCTACCAAAATTACTTGAGACAAATTCTAAGTAGAAAGGATGCAATTTTCGTTAGTTAAGATAACCTTTAATCTGAAATTCAAGGTCTGACGTACCTACCTAATATGAAAACCTACTTAGTTATCCTTGTCGTTATAGATTTACCTATTGTCCTCTTGTAGCATCCCATCAAGAATTTGAGGTTCATATGAACTAGGGCTGCTCGAACCATGGACTCTTAAGTGGTGACTGTTCAATCTGTCCACCTATTGAACGAGGACAGGTCTAAGCTTTTATTTAGTGTGAAGTACCTGAACTTAATGTTGAGATGGTATGAACCAACAGACTACCTTTGGAAACCTAGTGCTCCCATTTTCCTGTAGTTCATATGCGTTGAAGGTGCATTTGTAAGAGGCCACTGGCGTTCCAAGTGTAAAGCTTACGTGTGTCGTTCCTTCATTGCGTATTGCCTTTTGATATCAAACACAATTTTCTGTTTTGATTAGATTGAGCAGCTGTAGTGCTTTTTTCAAGGTGTACTTGTCAGAACTGCTCAAGTGTGGGAGCTTGGCTGGTTTGACCTTGCTTCATCTAGAGGGTCAGAGTGAACACGATGATCCATTGCCTTTAGTGTGGCTCCAGCATTTTATATTTGTAAGCAGCAACGACGAATTCCTCAATTGCAGCATGATGATGGGTGGGAGTTGATGTTGTTGGTGAAAACCTAAGAGTACTGGCTTGTATTTGGACTGTGTGGACAATCTCACCTTGCTGACTTGTGTAATCTCGTTTGTTGCCAGTAAAAGGGGGGCGCGCCTCTTGGTAACACTTGAGTGAAGGTAGCACGAAAAAGGTAATAATCCTACTCGACTTTTTGGTTTACTTTATCGCATAACCATTGCAAAAGTGCAACATCCCCTACTCAAGGTGCCCAGATTGACGTTAGATGTTCATGGGATAGATGAAACAGGTTACCCTGTATCCATCACTACCCTTGCCGAACGAGCTAGCTGTGTAGACTTCTTGAGGAAAAGCAAAACTGCCATTTCACCAGCTTGATTGACCCATCTTGTCGTGAATTCTTGTGGATTTTCGGAATAAGTTGTTGTAGTAGGCTCAAAGAACGCTTGTAGGTTTTCACCATCACACACATTTCAGTCAATAAATCGAGTTCATTTGCTCAGAAATCGTTGTTGACGGCAATTGTATTGAGGAAGTGTTACATCGAGATAAACTCAGACAAAAGAATGTCTAACGAACTCGTTTTAATAGAATTTCTAGTTCTACTTTCATATGTAGAAATAGTATAGCCTGTAATTATTGACTTACTTTAGTAATTATACCTTGGAATGTTATAAATCATTATAATGTTGATGTGGTCGCAATTTAATGTTGACAATAAATTATTATTATTATTGGTACTTCGGACCAATATACGAAAAACTAAAAGTTAATAAATAATTAAAATGCAAAAGAAAATTGCATTCCTTTGGAATTAGTTTCTAATCTAGAGATATGGGCACTGTTGATAGTAGATTAATGTAATATATTAATCTATTGAGTTGGTTGGAAACTCAACAAATTCTGCAGATTACCTAAGTACGACTTTCTTGCCTAATTTCGAACTTCTTACCAGAGTATGAATGCATCTATTCCCCCTTCGGTTGGGTTAGTTAGTAACATAATATGTTATGTCATGTTAACATTAGGAACATAATATGTTATGTTAGTATGTAAATATTATTTACTCGATCTCTCGCCAACAATTTCAGTGAATATTCACATCTTTTCAGCACTATGAACTGGACAGGGAAAATCTCCAATTGTTGGCAATGCGGTTATCCTGCCTGTCCCACAGCTTGCACAACGAGCTCAACCAGAGCCACACCGAGTCCCAGCGCCTCACCACTCAAATTCTAGCCGACATTGCAAATATTGTCACCTGCGTGAAACCGCTCATAGCTTGGCTTGATAGGTGAGTTGCACTTATAACTGTTCGTTAATCATTGAAGTATAATCATATTACTGTTGGTTCGTTATTTTTAAGAATACACCTTTACAGTGGGCCTAGAAATAGATAATAGTTATGTTTAAGATAAAAATGAAAATAATGTTTAATTATAGATAATAATTATAATTAGGTTAAAGAATTGTTTTTAACCCACCTAGAATAAGTCTTAAATTCGGCATAAAGGATTAGTTTGGTCCCTATGGGTGAAAGATGGGTGTTAACATCAATTTTTAGTTACACAGACATGTGGGCAGTCGTTTTCGATGTTATTTCGGATGGCGAATCAGTCGTCGGTCCCATTTTGCGGTCAAATGTAGTCCCATTAGACAGCTTAAAAGCCTTGATCAGAAAAAATGAAAAAGATACCTGATAAATAAAATTTTAAGATGTCATTCTGTTTTCCAACTCTTCCCCGTAAATAATCAGGATGGTGACGTCATGGCCCAAATGAATTGTTTTTCCTCGAGAATTTTATTGAAATAGTACAAAGTGCGCTGTCAGATTTGTTTGTAATTTTGGACGAAACATCGATAGAAATAGGTTTTAGATCCGTAGAAATTCACCAATAGCAAATAATCGCAATTTCTGAACTTAAAAGTGACCTTAAGGTATGTCTACACTTGTGCAACTTTTGTTCTTCTGAGGCATGAAGTCATAGCGCCAAGTGTGGCATCATAAAATCGCAGTTCCCATAGAGATGCGTGCCACATCCGAGTTGAACAAGTGTGTTGAACTGATAGAAATAGGTTTTAGAAGGGCAATTTCTGAACAGTTCTTCTGCACGCCGAACCGTAAGGGTTGAATTTCTGTGCGTCACACCGTTCATCTCGCATGAGTTTTCTATTGAAAAAGTGTCGTCTTCAAGTTTTTTATCGTTTATAAAATGTCTGATGAGAAGGAAACGCTTGAATTCGTCGAGAATTAAATTATCTGTTCTCTGGAATGTGAATGATCGAATGTACACTAACAAAATCTCGTGGAGCGATGCGTTGGTCTTTTTGGTTGCAAAATACAAGTTGGGCACCAGAAGTGTTGAAAATAAAATTAAAAGCTTGAGGTCCAACTTTTAAAAAGCTGTAAACTCGCATCTTCTGCCGACTCCATCGCGAGGGTTGAAAAAACCTGATGGGCAAATGTGGACAGGAATCGCTTGCTTTCTAGGGCAATTGTCAGAGGCAAGTTGAAAGACGAAAATGCACAAGTGTAGACATACCTTACATCGATAAACCTTGTGAACAATCACGCATTATTCGTTAAAGTATGAACCTGTGTGTTAAGATTGGCGGCGTTTTTACTACGTGCGCGGGCGTTTACGTCATTTTTTCTGTCAAAGTTCTTGCTCTTCCGAAGAGCGAATGGATGAACATAAAGCGGTTCGAGTGGATTCATTTGATCCATTGAAAAGGATTTCTATAAATAGCAAACTTCAAACGTGGCATAGTATGTCAAAAATATGTGTTTTTGTTGAACCCCCTCAAAATTGGCCTGGATAGAACCCCTAGTAGAGTTTATGTGGGAAAGAACGATTTTTCAAAATTTTTTTTCATCAATTTAAAGGCCTTTACGGCGGACAAAATTGCAGATCTGGAATTCACGCATCTTGAAACGTGAAAGAACGAAGTTTTTTTGTGTGTGTGTGGGGGGGGGGGGGGCTTATTAAACAAATTTATTTGGAATACTAAACCAAAAACATTGGTGTTGGTTCCACAGTTTTGTGTATTCTGGTGTTTGAATATTTCAGCTCTTTTTCATCCTACTTTTGACGTAAGTTTTAATTATTTTTGGTCCAAAGTTTCGGAGGAAATCTTTGGAAGAACGGATTCAATTTTCGGATAGTACTCATCTCGAAATGTAAACCTACAGTACAAACGTTCATTATTGGCAATAATCATAACTCTAAATGATTAAAAAAAACTCCTTAATACGATTTAATGCTACCCTGTTGTAAACGATAAAATATCTACACTTTCATGTTTCTAAAAAGCTGCATTTTCTCCTCGTTCGCAGGCCAGGATTTTCCGGGCAGTTGGAATACACGGAAACCAGAAGTCAGGTTCTGAGCCTCGGGCTCCGCATGGCGATATGTGGCCAGCGCGACAGATTCGCAGAAGCCCCGGTCATCGATATGAGAGACGCGTCTTCCAAATTGGCCAAACTAACCGACTCGATTGTTCAGGATATGACTGATCCTCTCATTCTTCAGCCCGCCTCTCTCGAACTTGCCACCGTCAAGAAAAGATCATCTGATGATTTAGTGAGTCATCATCTTTATTATTATTGTTTCCTAGTCTGGTTATGTCCCATTTAGTGTGATTTCGGTTCCAGGTGTGTGTGTCCAGTAGTCCTAATATATGGTTGTAATATACCCTCTCGTTCAACTATTAGTTTCTTAAGTTAGCAACTCGTCAACAAATTGCGCTATTAATTTCAATAAATGAATTAGTGCCCTGAAGGAGGTCATATGCCACGATTTTCAAAGGGGCAATGTAAAACTAGGGCGCTGATTAAAGTATACTGGAGTGCCCTTCAGCCATAGGTAGAGAACATTAGCAGAAATGATACCTACATTACGAAAAGCAAATGAAGGGTACAGGGAAAAAACCATCTATGTCACACTATTTCGAAAATGAGAAAAACGCGTTTATAACTTCAAAACTAATTCAGGTTGTAAGATTTGTGACGAATGAATTTTTATTTTTTCCAAAATATTCATACTTTTGTAGGGAATGCGTGAAAGACTTGTAATAAGAATAAGGCAGACAGCAGATGAAGAAAATTTCCTGGTAACTCCCATGTACACACGGAAAAAACCATCGTTCTCATCTGAAATATACAAGAACCATCGATGTCTGAGCTACTCATTCCAAGGCCATACTGAATAATATTATAACAGAACGGTTTCGGTGTTCATGTTTTGATGATACTTACCAACCGAAATGGATAGAAATCATGTGTGTACGTCACACACAACAATAATAATTACTGATGTAATGGACCTAACTTCGAAAATCTAATTTTTAACTAATGTAATAAAAGTAACTTTTCGAGGATATAAGTTGAGGCCTTTTCGAGTTGTTTCCCTGTACGGCATATCTTCTGAAGCGTTTTAACATGTGATAAAACTGGTTTTGTGCCTGTTTCGATATCCTATTGGATTGTGCTCTTCATTCTGAATCGAATGGTGTGTCGAACTCATTTTTGATTAAGGCACAAAGGAGCCTCCTCAAAAGGGGCTCAAAGGAAAAGTAAAGACTTTTCCTTTTTTTGGGCAACAGGATTGTCGGCGATGGTGAAGTTCTAGATTGATGACAGCTGAATCAAAAATGTTTAATGTTTTCCCGGGTCTTAATGCGTTATGGGGGTTGAAGGGTCGTCATGGGAAAATCTGTACCACTCGTACTGCCCATTTAGTATTTGGAATTAGTCGTTTTTCTTGAGATTTGTAATGACAACTCTGAGGTGTGTCGAAAAAATGTAACAATTATGCTAATGAATTTTCTGATGCAGTAATCACTAGTGTGACGATATTTTACTACCTTTTAAAAACCGACTCTTTCATACACATTTTGAACAGCTGTTATTATTGTGAAACATGAGAGTACCAAGTACATTAAATTAGGCTTCAAAATTCCCGTCTTTCGATACCATACATTCACATTCAGCATTCAGATCAAAAATAAGCAAATCCGCTAGTTTTTATCGAAATTTTATAAATTCAAATAGAAGATGGCACTACCTTGTTATTGAATCGATTAAATCTAACCAATTTTCAGGTATATTTTTGAGAGACGTAATTAAATAGCATTTGAGACTAATCATACAACCGTGATAGGTTTTTTGACCTATTGAAAAATTGTAGAACTATGATTTATCCCTATGAAAAAAAACCGCTCGTTAATTATACATGCAGGAACTAGGAGAAAATGATAAATTAATTAATGCACTTTGTCGATTGAAAACAACCATTATCATTCCATCCGAATTCAGGAACCATCCCCAATCTTCAATTGTATCAAGTGTTGATATGGTGCGATCAGGTATCTTTTTTAGTTTTAAGCTCGCATTATATATCGCAATCTACTCACACTCCACTAATACCGCAATTTTAACCATCGAATTGATATTTCGTAAGTAGGAAAATTTGGTACGTTCACAACAGTTCCAAACAGTATAGCAATAGAGCTTTGTCTATTGGAAAACTGGGGATTTTTACGACGGTTAATTTCATCCTTATGTCGTAAATAATGCTCGTTGTCGCTATGATTACAGATAAAGATGTTTCTCATTTTGCAGGGATTTTACATTGTACCGTCCTTCAGAGGTGTCCATCAAGTGAGCAGTTTGAAGTTGAACAGTCCTGCTCATCAGTGTGGGAAAATTGAACCGGGAGACGAAATCATTCAGATCAACTACCAGACTGTGGTAAGCATTTTTGCACGGGTTTCGCATCTATGTTAATGGGACTTGTTGTCTTTCATCGGAGTATTGATTATACCATTACTCCGCCCAAGCGAGAGTTGCTGGGGATCCTTCAAAAATTTCAATCATGCAGCATGCTCGTGTGAGCGAATTTCCCAAAATTACAGTATTACATTTAAGTTAAATCGAGTTGAATTTGGAGCGCTTTGTGTGCAAAACATGTTAGTAATCAATTTGATTGCGACAAAACGTGTTTTAGAATATTGTTTATTATCTATTCCAACAATGATTTTAGCTTTTTATAAATTTTTCCGGACATTGTAAAGAAATTTAATTACAATTTTCAACATAAGTTCGATCTCTTTCATGTATGATAAACTATTTTAGCAAATTTTCATAGAACATGAAGCAATTGCAATGGTTTGAGATAAAGCATTCTAAACGAAAGGATGAGTTCATTAGGCAACAGTTTTTGAGCCCACTGAATTGGTCAAATTTCAACGATTGTGGCAAAAATAATAAAAATGACAAAAAGCGGCCAAAACCATTGAATTGACTTTTTTTAAGCAGAATGTTACTCGAAAACGTGAAAGGTTTTGATAAATTTTATCAACAATGAAATAGGTCATTTAATCATTAAAGCTCAAATTTACGCTGAAAATTGTAAACAACATTTGTTTAAAAAGAAGAATATGATTTAGACAAGTTGTTTTCGCAATATCATTTATAGTTAGAATTTATTTTGCTTACAAAAGTTCTCCTAAGGACAAGCCCAATGGCAGACGAAGAAATTGCGGATTTTAGTGTCGATAGGAGCTGTGAAACAATTGGTTATACAAATTGCGTTATACAGATTTGCACTGTTGGGTAGCCAGTGAAGGGGGTGACGTCTATCATAGTTTGTAGCCAAAAGCAGTACACAGAACAGTCCAGATGAACGAGGGGATGTACGAGTTGTTGCAAAATGTATCTGTAAGCCTTGAGTGCCTCCAAGAATGTAAGAACTTATAGTCCACTGACACAACAAGTTCTTCAACGGTAGCATGGACCCAAAGGGTCCGAAAGATTCCTGAAGGGCCTACAAGTTTATCTAAAAATGCTGCAAGGGAGTTTGAGACGCAGGTGAACCGATAACGTTGCATAATGTGACACAATTCTGGGCCTTCTAAGCTCTTTCTCTTCCGTTTCTTATCTGGGCAATCATCTACTAAGAGATTTCAATAGAAATTTCGAAGGAAAAATGATCTTTTTAGAACTTTTCCAGGTAGATTGGTGAAAAAAGAAAAGCTCTGTGCCGCACTGTGGGCCCAAATAACCGATTTTGGGTGGCTTTTTTTTCTTTTCCTGAATTGATTGGAATCAAATTTGAAATCTACTATCATCACTATCATCTGAGTAAAATGAGGAAAGTTGGTACAAATTCTCAAATAAAAGAAGAAAAAATGTAATAATTAACCATTTATGATTATTAATTTAAAAAAATGAAGTTTCACTTTGTTGAAATAATGTTTAATAACTTCTAATAACTAGGAACAATCAAGAAAAGTGAGTACGACTGAGAAAAAAGGGATCAGCAATTAGGGTTTTTTCATCCAATTAATTTTTTTCGTGTATGAGGTAATTGAATGTTACCGAATAATGTTGAATGATAAAAATTAGATGCAATTTAAAAAAAAAGTTCGTTGTAGAAAACAAAAAAATAACTTACTACCTATTTAAAATTAAATTCAAAACTTGAGAGGTTTGTTCTGCCCTCAACGAGCACAACCCAAAGAAAAAATGTCTGGCCACACTCCAAAGTTCATTGTTATTGCGAGGAAGTTGAAATAAACATGAACATGTAAGATGTTCCCAAAAGGGAACAAGGACAAAAATGGGATATATTTGCGTTGAATGTATATCTCGTTGAATTTCAGTTTTTATCCTCGCGGATTCCTTCTCAATTTGCGGTATAACTATTATTCTATTCACTATTCTAGGTATTATGACGGTATTATGATTATCCCTTTTGTTTCGTACAAAGTTACTAGTTGAGTTTGGTGTTCGCTGGGATATATTCCAAGGTATGGACACGCACCGATGAACTGATAGCCCCTTGTATCTAATTTATTTTCCAACCTATCTCTTTTTTTGTCATTTCGTATATTCTCGTTCAACCAGCTACATCTCTCTGGCTATAATATTTCGTTTGCTCCCCGGGGCGTTCCATCAGTTTCCACTTGAACGGTAAACTAACACGACAGCACCTACTTTGATCATCACGAAAAATGTTCATGGTTAACCTTCTGTTCCAGTTGAAAATTATTGAAATTCTGCTGCATGCTTGATGAATCTTTGAGAATACTGTTACCGTGTGCTAGGTTTTCTAACCAAGTGCGTGGGTAAAAAGTTTATTCCAACGCTTACCTATAACTAGAGCGTTGTTTTATTAATTCATTTTTTATTTTTTCGAATCGCGGATCTTTCTAGATGTTTGTAAAAATAACATGGTAATAATACCTATTCGTTTTCATATTTTCATACCAGGAAAACTGATAGGTTGATAATAGTTCATTTTTAGACCACAATAAGATGTACTGCCGACTACTTCTAATAGACTTGGATGAGTGATTTACGTCAAAGGGTCATCTAATGCAGAAATAATCAATCTTTATGTAACACTTTGTAACGTTTTTTATAGTTTACATACCTTGAAATGTCAATCAACATTTTTTTTCTTGGTCTATAAAAACGGTTCATTATTGAAAATAACAAATAAAATTAAATTTAGATCAATTCAATCGTAAGTGAATAACGTTTATCGTTGAGTTTGCCAACTAATATTCCTACCTTTGTAATAGGTATTCAATGCATAGTTACTGCACCATTCTATGACCATTTGACTCTGTCGAGTGGTGAAATTTCAATTTTATTGTAACTAAAAACATTGAATTACCGACGTTGGTACCTATTCTGTTCTCTACACCAAGTGTCTTGCGATTTATCTGAATGACCTTGCGCGCGTCTGTCTCTTTATCAACTTCCTCTTTGCTTACACTCACTAATTGTGTCTCGTGCTCGTTTCTGAACTGCACATTCGCTCACTGTTTTATTGTATTCATCTCGTTCAACTGTAGATGCGTTGTTTCCCAGTATAACCGAAAATTATTCATTATTTGACATTTTTTTCAAGTTTCATAGTCATTATGTGAAATATCGGACGTGGTTTTAGTATCAGTAATTCACGTTGAAGGAGTACCATTTATGGTTGCTGTTCTCCTCTGAATGTTTGTCTTAGCTCATTATTGTGTTTCGATTGACTCCAGGTGGGGTGGAATGTGAAGCAAGTGATGCACCTTTTTGCCGAGTCTCCTACTGAAGTTCTTTTGACGTTGAAAAAACGACCGAAACACACCAAAGTCTACGGGCAAATCTACGTGAAACCCTATCGTCTTCCTAGCAAGAAGAGAGCGATCCACTCGCACGGATTCCCACCGCGCCTAGAGCCTTTGACTAGGCTCCATTTTCGAGTTCCTCTTCACACGTAAGTACTGTGGTACTTGATTTTTAAATAATTGAATAATACAGGGCGTCTCCAAAACAGGTCTCGTCCCTTCAAGGGATCGATTTTACAAATAATTTGCAACAAAAAAGGCCTCCTGACGTTTTTTTTTAAACACTTGTATTCAGAGTTATGGTTAAGTTATATTTAGTTATAGAGTTAAGATTTTTTTCGTGTTATCGACCTTACTTTATTATAACGGATATACTTAGTTCCCTAATTTCCTGAGTAATCTCAAATTTGAAGAGACCGTTGGAAAGACCATAAAATTTCCTATCTTCCTAATACCAAATGAAATTTTTTCAGTTGAATTTTACGGGGAATAAAGCAGCTTGGAAAGTGAACTTAGTGACTTTTCAAAAACTTTCCCGTTTTCCAAAGCCCGTGATCTCCAAATAATTTGAGATGATGATCTATTGCCGATAATCCTAAAACCGCGCCAGAATCACAGCTTTCCACTGGTATAATCAACTTTGATTGATTGATGTATTGAATTGAGAAAGTTGCGTTTGAGACCAGAAAAACGTAGTTTCACAGGGTAAAATCGACGTTACCGGGCAAGAAATAACTCGTCACGAAAAAATGAGTTTTTTCATATTTTTTATTGTTACAACTGTAAAGAATATATTACATCAAGTAACTTTACTTTAATTTGCTTGGTTCACTTTTGGTGGTTCGTAGATCATTATCTATCTCCACGAAACAGTTCACTACTACTAGCAATTCGTAACTGGGTCCTCTTCAGTCGTCGCACCTCATCCATGTTGTCCAGGAGGGAAATGGCTTCGACGTTGATGTGATTGTGGAGCCGATTTTCGTGATCCACAGCTCTTTTTCTTATAACCTCGTCGACTATCTCAACCTTGAGATCGCCTTGCAGATCATTTGATCGTATAAACCATGGGGCATTTACTATGCTTCTCAGAATTTTGTTCTGGACTGTTTGGATTATTTTGACGTTGCTCTTTTGGGTGCAGCCCCGTAAGGGACAGCCGTATTCCCATATTGGTTTATCGCTTGCTCATACAGTAGTATTTTATTGTGGAGTGAGAGCTGTGAATTCCTTCCCAGAATTTCAAGTTAATTTCTGCCTTCACGTGCACTTTTCATTTGAGCTTAGCATCTAGTGTCATATCCAGATATTTTTCTGTATTACAGTACGGTACTGTTTGAGAGTTAATTTCAATTGAGGTAGGGTTCACTTTTCAGTAGGTAAAGTTTATATGTGTAGACTTGGTTTCATTCAGCTTCATTCGTCACCTTTTAATCCACTGAAGAATTGTGTTCACTGAGTCCTGCAGTTTTGCAGTGGCCTCCTCTATGGTATTTCCTGTTGATAGGATAGCTGTGTCATCTGCAAACGTAGCTGTGACAGCGTTTTCAGGTTTTGGAAGGTCCCTTGTGAACAGCAGGTACCCCGGCCCAAGTGCACTGCCCTGTGGTACCCCTGCTGCTATTTTCCTTAGCCTGGAGTATTCATCTTCATGTTTCACTCTAAAGTACCTTTCTGAAAGGTATGACCTAATCAGTAGATAATGCTGCTGTGGAGATCGCTATGGATCTTAGCTAAGAGTCCTTTATGGCAAACTTTATCAAAAGCTTGGGAAACGTCGAGGATAACAGCTGAGCAAATATGCTTCCCTCTAGACATTGTTCCATCAAATTTGTTATCCTGTGGACTTGGTTGGTCAATGGTTGAGTGTTGTTCCCTGAATTAATTTTCTGCTCTCAATGGCAGGCTTCAGTCTGTTCAGAAAGAGTTTTCAAAGTGCTCAAAGATGATTGGCAATAGTGAGATGAGGCCTGATGCGATCCATGTGTCATGTCGTCAGTCATGACATGAGACAAAATGTATTCAGTTAATGATTCAAGTAACTGAGCTATGAATATAGTATAATTTATTGTTTTATTGTCTTGGTAACTCATGCAATGAAAACGATTCGCAGCATTTTAAATATTCACATTTTATTTAGAAAATCTAAAATTATGGATAATACCTACTTTCTGAATGTTTGATAGCTAAAGATATCGTTTGATGTGCCCTCTTCGATTCTCCAGAGTCTTGCTCTCCTATTCATTGCATCAACTCCCCGCTCTTCTAGCCGAATCCGTGAAATCCCTCAAGTGGTATATCACTAAAATGTCTTGAGGTAGATGTTTTTCACCCCAACACTTTCCCATAACCCTTAATTTCGCCTAAAAGAAAAACATGTTTTGCGACGGGGAAACGGGGTTTTCTCCCAAACTGCCCTGATTAAATTCAAATTTGAGGATACCGTTGGAAAGCTGAGCTTCCTGGCCAACGTTTTAAGTAACAGTACGAAATTTTCATGTAAGAGAATTCAGTTTTACAGGTAATCGAAAAAACAGTAATTTCTCGGATTTGACACATTTTTCACTTCGGCTAATTTTTTACCCATTAAACCTAAACAAAGAATTTTGGTTTGGCATCAGAATGATGGGTAACTTAATGCTGTTTCCTAACGGCATCCTCAGTTTTGAGGTTTGTTGGAAAATGAGGCAGATATGGCTGTTTTGGTGACTTGAAGTCGAAAGTACGAAAAAATCTTGAACCTTGAATAACTAAGAAACGAAGAATCCACACAAATATATTTAAGAGGCTCTTTTGTCACAAATTGGTAGGAGAATCCACCCCTAGCCGGATGTCCACCCTTAAGTGTTACACCCTGTATGTTATACAGTGTGGAGGATAAGCTAAAACGGCTTGCTACAAGTTATTGTTGCTACGTATGACAAGTTTAATGAGGGATTTTTCATCTAGTCTAATGTCTCCCTTGCAAAACCTATTTAGGCGTCACTCACACTTTCACCGATCTTACAGCTTGAAAATACCGATTCCTGACAAGGTTGAAAAACCTGCCGAATCCCGCGACTCGTCGAGCTCTGACGAGGAAGTGACAGTTCAACATAAGTTGGTAGTTCCTAGCAAACCCGTCCACATCAGCAGGCGAGCCACCATCACTGGAGCCAGCCCTCTCAGCAAACGTCCGCCATTCGACATCCAAGAGGTGAGTTGGTGTTGATGGATGATTTTATGATGTTGTTAGTGATGGTCAAAACCTTTTAAAATCCGAGTCATGTAATCTATTCAACTAGGCTGTTTGTTTCCAATATGTGCCACTAGAAAGATTATACTATTCAGTTCCAATTTGCTACTAGAGTGAGTTGGCGTCACTCATCATTGATTACTGTACAAGATATCTCTCCTGTAATAGGTGTGCTGTATGTCTCATAATCACTGTTAATGTATATTTCATATTTCGAATCCGGGTTTCTTGGTAGAAAACGTACAAATAGGTGGGAATGTACAAACATTTGATATAGAGTCTGCCTTCCCCGAGCTTGAATGGCTGCATCAACCCTTCTCTGCTTACTATGGCAGTTATGGCTGTATTCAGGATCAGGAAAAAGGTTCTAACTACCATTTCAAGTTTTTCTTGAAGATGAGATGGCGCTTTGACAACAGTCACCTCCTTCATTCATTCAAACTCCTGATAACCGAATCATCCCAGCGCCTGCATAAGGTGGTCTGTGTGGATATTGCTTGATTCCTAGGTGGTACGTCTTAAATTTCGAGGAGGGTTACATTTGTTCTTACAAAGGTTTATTATTGAAAACAATTGATCTAAATTTGTTAGCCCAAAATCCTCGAAAAGTTCACCTTACATCACATCTCTCTACCTGTAATTGATTAACATTTTTGTAAGTTTCAGTTGTGGCACGATTTGAAGCTTGAGAAGGAAAGTTGCCTCAAGCAGAGTGCGACGAGCGTCGTTGATTTTGAAGAGCGGCTGTCATCTGTTGATAAAACAACGACAATGCAGCAGTCACCGCGTGACCCTGAGCCCGTGGAAGCTCTCAGTATAAAGCAGAAAATTCAAATGTTTTCTCGGGAACAGAATTTGGAGAGACAGAAGCCACCAGTCAGGAAGCAACAAATTAGAATAAACAGTGAACCCATTTTTGACAATAAAGCTCTTGATGAGGCTGTCCGAATGATGAGAAAATCCGAGAATACGGTCACTGTTAATAACAAATTGTCAGATTCCGAAGATAGAAATTCGTTAATCATACAAGATGATAAGATTTCGGTGAAATCTTTGAAGGAAAAGGAAATGTCTTTATCGTCCGACAAAAATAAGTCTTCAACCGTCGTTAGTTTGGAGGATAGGAACGATTCGCCTGTAGAGATTGTCCCAACACCTGTGGAGAGAAATACAAGTTCTGAAAATGTAGTGATAATTTCTCCAAGCTCTCCTCCTCCCCCGACGATCAGGCTGCTACCAACCTTCCCTGAGCCACCAAAGGAACCGTATTTTGAGATTCCACAGTCCATGAAGACTCACGAACAGCTAATCAAGGGCACCCCATTACATTTATACCGCGAACTGGAAACGCAAAAAGAAGAAGCACCATCTGTTGCTCCAAGGTTCTTCGAGCCCAGTCAGAAAAATGAAGTGTCCGTGATCCATAGTTCACAGTTCCGAGACGCTCAAACTCAGAAAGACGAGGCCTCCGCTTCATATACCAACCATCACAATGAAACTGTCATATCTGTCAATATGTATCCGGATTCTCGAGTACAAAATGAGGAACATGGCAAAGTGGTACAAACAATCAACCAGCATTTGCTGGCTAGTACGTTTTGTGATGAGTCAGACCTCCTTGAATGTCGAAGCTATGGTAAGAATTTAGACGTGGGAGTTAGCGATAAATTCAAAAGCAGCTCGTCGAATCATAACACTGGAGGATTTGAAATTGTGAGCTCTAGCTCTAAGCGAATGGAATGCGATTCGGAGTTGTCAAGAACTATATCAAGGGTAAATACGGAAGACATAATAAACAACAAAGAGCACATTGGATCAACTAAAGTTGTCGTCACCCAAAAGAACAGTTTTCCGAATCCAGCCAAAAAGCAGGAATTTCTCCCTCCTAAAACCATACCAAAAGTTTCAAACATTGACAAGAGTTACAGCAATGACAGTATCAATCGGCTGCATAGTGTTGGTGAACGAATGGTATCTCACAGTGCTATGAGAAGTGACGTTAGCCTGGATAGCTTTTTGGAATCAGCTGAACATCATCCTAGAGAAAGCAAATACAGTTCTCTTCAAGAGAAGCATCTGCGAGCGGCTTACAAAGACTGCTGCGATAGTTTCTCAAACAAGAGTTACTCTTCAAGCGAGTACTCTGAGCATAGTATGGCGTCTCGAACTGCAGAGATTCTCCCACCTGAAAGGCAGACATTACCCAAAGTCGGTGCAAAGCACTCGTCCCAGTCTCCACCTGTCCCACCTCCTCGCCCCAGCCTGAGTAAGCCGCCCAACGCTTGTTACCGAGCCATAATGGCTGCTCGATCTCTGGGGAAAGCTTCTCCGAAGACCCAGAGGAAAAAGAACGCACTGCTTTCAAGTGAGTACTTCCTCTTTTTTAATGTTGATAATAAAACACAGTTGATAAACTGGAAACAGTAAAATCGTCTCTAAATCACGTTCATGACCCAGTTATTGTTTGTTGCCCAAGTTTTTTAAGTCTCCCATCAATGAAATAATGGAATTTTGTTAGTGCCTTTCAATAGTTGAAACTCATGATAAAATTGGCCCAACACCTTTCCTATTTGCACTGTCTAATAGTTCGCCTTTTTAATGCAGAAAGAAGAAAAATTGCTGTCAAAGACTTTTCGTCTGTGGAGTGTGACGGTTGGCTTCTGCAAAGATGTCGGAAAGGCTCGGGAACTTGGATCAAACGGTGGTGCCTAATTCATGCCAATACGCTCTACACTTTCAAAACCAAAACAGTATGTTCAGAATTATAATTACAAAAATGATATCATGTACTGCTTCTCTTTTCAGTAATTTTGTGGTACACTTCATTGTCTGTAACCTGTACTTCGGGAGATGTAATGTTTGGTTTAACTTCTTAGACATTATTCACTCATCACCTACGTTGTTAATTTCTAGTCAAGCAAGGCAGAAACCATGGTCTACCTACCCGGATTCACTGTATCTCCCGCAGAAGAAGTGAAGAGCCGACCTTTTGCATTCAAAGTCTATCACACTGGGACCATGTTCTATTTCGCAGCTGAAACCAATTTCGAACTGTCAGTGTGGCTCGACGCTATTTCGACTGCCACTCTTGAGCCTAACACTACTTCTCAAGGTTTGTTTAGAATCCTCTTCACAATAACTTAACTCAATTTTATGTTATTTTCTTAAGAAAGACGTTTGATATTGTCCTTTCTCTGAAGAGATTGTTTCTCTAAAGCACACTATCGTTTTCTAGAAGTACTGTACAGTGAGAGTGAAGGTGAGATGCCTCGAAGCGAAGCTGTGTCTCCAGAACCCAAAAAGCAGCCTCTGCCAACGCCTATAGCTACTTCGTCACCGAATCCTCCCTCATCCTCTAGGTATGACTAATATTGTGTGTACTAACGCAGAGGTACTTTTCAAGGATGTTGACCGAATAGACTACCTTTAGAGTTGAGGAAAATTTTAAATGTTGAAGTTTTAATTGTAAATTCTACAATTGGAATGATGAGTGATGATACTCCATTTTAACCAGATATTGGCGAATTAGAGCACTGTTAGTTAGTGCCTTTACACTAATACCTTGTGAGGCCATTTCATTCTAACTGCCCACGATGCTGAAATTTCGAAAATCCCCTCTTTAGGACACGCATCCAGTGTGGAATGTCAATAAAAACAAAGTAAGATAAAACGTTGTCTGTATTTCCACGAAAATAATGAGTTACATAGTTAAATCAATTTCGACGGGTAAGTCATCATCAGTGACAAACATGAACTGAAGGTAATTCACAGAAATCACATCTTATATAGGTCCAGGTGAAAGAAGATTGAATCCTATTAGCTCAGGGAAGTGAAAGGGATGGGGAGGACCAACCAATGCCACTTAAGGCTTACAAAGTGAAAGGGGTACAAACAGTAACATTATGGAAAGGGGGAGCCAAACTTATTTTAATTTATTGAAAATGAATTTTGATAATTCATTGGTATGGACAGTGCCCTGATAATCTTGGAAGGTTCATGTTTATGAACTAAAGGATGATTTGAAGTGAATTATACCCAACGTTCTATCTTACTCAGTTTTTATTAAAGTGGGTTTCCTCAACTTCGTCACGAGTAACTTAGTCTGTGGAATGGCAACGTAGAGAACCCCTCTGATTATCTGAATGAGCTGTGAAGTAAATTACCCACGTGCCATTTTTAGTTTATGAATTCCGTTGAGTGTGCGTTTGACAAGCCCGCTCCGTCTATGAATTCTTCCCTTAATCTTGTTCGTAAGGCTGAGTAACTCTAGAACACATTGAACTTCAATATCAGCTGTGTGGTTTACAAAATATTTCAGCGTTGTTGCAGAGGGCGGTTGCACGTTTGGAGGATTGGTGTGAATTAAACCACCTCTATCTCAAGCCATCAAAATGCTCGGTGGTTTCTTATCACCATCCATAGCTGCCAATCATGTATGACTACGTTCTCAGTGGCGGACCTCTTCGGTGCGGATGCCATTGTGTCTCTCTATAAAGCCTTGGTATTGCCCCTGGTTGAGTAAGCTGCCACAGCTGTTCACAAATGTCGTCTGGAGCGAGTCTGAAGGAATTTCCTGCGATATGTTGCCTACAAGATGGGGACTCCTCGGAAAACATTAATTATGAACAGCTTTTAGATCTCGCCTCCCGATCATTCACTCGATTTTCACAACTATTCTTCGTCCCGTTTTCAGCCACTAACTACGACCGTCATCGTCCCTTTCACCGAATACCCCGCAGTGCAAATTTATTTCTGGCCATGAATCTTCATTTCGATTTTTTTCCACCCCCTTATCAACTCTGAAGTCCCTCATTTCGTCTTCCCCCATATCTTTCAATTAATTCTATTTCACCCTCCACCCCAAATTATTAATATAGGTATTCATATTATATTTTGGACATTATTCATATGTACTGGATGTAAATTGGGCTTGCTCTTATAATTATAAAAAAATAAATAAATTATTTTCAATAATAAACATCAACCCGAGATGTGTCAGTAATATCGGCGTCTTGACCAATCAACCCTAATGGATTATATTTAAGGATTTATCTATAAAAAAATCGAAATAGACCACTCGGATATCTTCGTTCGCTCACCATTTGGAAAAAATGGGGAGGGTTGTCAGGTCGGCTGCCAAGTCTGGAAGTTCTTTAATTGGGATTCTGTGCGAGACCACGTGGCTTGTGACAGCCCTGATAGCACGTGTATTTAGGAAGCATTTACTCTGGTTGAACAGTCTAGTTCTGGTAATCCAGTGACCTGCTTAGGATGGCTATCTAATACAGAAACGATAGAACCTTTTGTTTAATAATTTGCAGCGTTTTAAAATTATTTTCTCCTAAACTCACTTTATATTCTAAAATTCCCAAAGATGTGTGCCATAGTTAGTCTTACGCGTTCCTGTAATATTTGTTCTCTATTTCACATTTCAAGTTGAAATGATCCGAATTGATGTTATCTATTTCAGTGATAGCGGGAGTAAGATGTTTGGGTCGCTGAAGAAATTGGGTTCCCGGAACAGCAAGGACAATACGAGCGGTAAAGACAGCGGAGGTTCGAGTTTGGATCGCAAATGTCTGAGGATCCTGGGGACTGGACCGCTTCCCGTACCTACGGCGCAGTATCGCAGCTACCGCCGGGTTCACAACACACCTCCGCCGCCGCCTCCAGCTTTGTGGTACTCTTTTGGTTTTATTGTAGATCCTTCCTTGAGCATTATGCTTCTCCCTTAGAATAATTCACACCCCTAACAACTTAGAAATATGAGCTAACGAGTCTCAACATGACACGAGTGAGAACTAACGAGGTATTTCACAATGTTCTTCTAACCGGGGAAAGTACCTGTGAGTCTTTATGCAGGATTTCATTCCAGTGGATTTTCCACAATTATCTTCGTTGAAATCAGTTTTCCCGATCAGAAAATCCTGAATTTTTCAAAACTTCATCAAATACGTTAACTCTGACTGGAGTCCGTTGTTTCTCCAAAACAATCAAACATTACAAAAGCAGAGATGAGTTCGTTTGACAGCACATTAAATTGGTCAAATTTGAAGAAAAAAATCCAAATTTTTTTCTCAACATCATTCACATTTATATTTTTTTCTCAAAATTATTCAATTTATATTTTCTGTTGCTTCTTCATTGATTTTTATTTCTCAAAACATTTTTTCATGAAATTCCATTTGGGTTCGTTCCAAAGCTCTTTAACGCTTTTTAATACCTCAGACATACGAAGTCGAGTGTCATTCTAAACGAAGACCCTCTTTCAGGATTGAGATTTTAAAAAATGGAAAAGCAATCAGTGAAAAAAAGATTAGTTTGTTAGCCATCGCCTAATGAGGGTAATCAATTGGTAAAATTTAAAATACCTAAATATTTGCTTTAAAAATCATTAAAAATGGCAACAAAAAAAAAAGTATACCAACGTTTAGTTTACTTTTTTTTTAGAAGAATTTGACTAAATAAATGTTTATCAGCTTCGAACCAGAACTAACAGTAATTGGAACACATACATTGTGCTTAAATTTGTTGGAAATGAGCTAAAAACTGATAAAAGCGAATACAAATTGTTAACGTTAATTGGGTCGTCATCAAACTCTTTAAGCAATCACAATTCTTACCGTTCGACCAATGTATAAAATTATTTGAGAGCATGAACTTCGCGCTACATTTCAAATCGAACATCTACGAGGTGTGTTCAGAAAATACCCGGAATGTATATGTTTTTTATATTTAAAAAACGTTCATTGGTTACATGTACATGTTCCTGAAGTATGTCTCAATTTTCAGCTGCTATCATTGTTATCTGCTTCATCTGTGGCAGCCACTAAGGTTTTGACGCGTTTTCATTTGTTCTCCAATTTTCGATTGTCAGAAAATGGATCAAAGAATTTGTATCAAGTTTTGCGTAAAAAGTGGAATCAAGAGTAACAAAGTGTGCGAAATTTTAACATAGGCCTATGGTGAGTCTGCTCTGGGAAAAAAAAAAAAAAACAAGTGTTTACGAGCGGTATAAGCGTTCCCAAGATGGCCGTGAACACGGTGAAAATGACGAACGCCCCAGCACTACAATCAATCAATGAAAACGTGGAAAAAATGGAAGGAATGGTTATGAGTGATCTCCAAATCTCGATAAGAGAAGTCGCTTATGATGTTGCCATATCGATTGACTCATGCCATGACATTTTGGGTATAAAACGCCTTTCAGCCAAATTTGTCTCAAAATGTTTGAATTTCGAACAAAAACAGCGACGAATGGACGTTGCTCAGGAATCACTAAATGAAGCAACACCGACTCAGATTTGCTCAAAAGAGCCTCGGCAAGTGCGGTCGAACGTGAAGGTTGTGCTTACTCTATTCTTTGATTTTAATGGCATAGTGCATCATGAATTTTTGCCACAAGGTCAAACAATCAACGAAGAGTACAATGATGAGTATGGAATGTTTGCGTGAACCATTGCAAAGAAAACGTACGGATTTGTGGCAAAACTATTTGTGGGTTTGGCATCACGATAACGCACCTGCTCACACGTCGTTGATTGTTCGTAATTTTTTGGTGAAAAATAACACTGTAATGATGCCCAAACCTCCAAGATGTGGCCCCTTGAGACTTTTTTTTCTTTTTTCAAAATATAAAAATGAAAATATCCCAAAGATCGAGTTCCAGAAGTGTTTTGAGAATTGACAAATGCGCTGGTTCAAGTGCATGATATCTAGTAGAGACTACTTTGGAGGGGACAACATCGATGTAGATGATTAAACAGATATTTTTTCAGAAAACGAAAATTCCGGTTATTTTTTAACACACCTTGTATATCTTATCTTGCAAATTACGTTGGAGGAATTCAACGGGCAGTTTATGAACCGATAGACCTAATGCTTCTGATTTTTTTTTAAATCTTAAGTTTACCTGATTGTTTTTTGCCATGCATTAAATTTAAATTGAGTACTTACACTGATTTCTTTAGTTCTTTCATATCTTTCCATTTTTAATTATTTGATTCCCAGCTTTCCAACACTTATTTCCTTTGTCCGGTCCTATTTCATTCAGCTTCTTCTATACGTAACACTTCAAGTTATTCAAATTGCTTCATTCCTTTTTAGGGCTTCGAATTAAATACTTCAATTTTATTAATTTCGCTTTCATGTGCCACCTCTCATAAAACACCATGTCATTCAGTCTTTTAAGCGCATCTGCCGATGGTGCCTACAATGAATTCGGCCAAGCTACAACTCTCACCCCGAAGTCATGGTTTCATCACTTTTTTTTTGCATGTTCCAGATACATTTTTGTAGTTTGGCGCGAAATCGCAAATAAGGAAAGACTCTCGATCTCTGTTATGAAGACAACCGGCTTTTGCATGTTGCATGTTACCTACCAGTTTTTATTGACAAAAGCATGATCTCTCTTTCTAGGTAATTGCACATTGCTGCTGAATTTATTTTTAGCTTCTTTTCCATTTTCATTCTCTGATTTCTAATTTGACAATAATTCTCCCTTACTCCTACAACAGTTTTCATTATCTTCCCGCCCATTCATGTCTTGGTAATTTCTTTGTGGACTTTATCGTCCTTAATTTTCGGTTTTATAAGTTTCTTCAATCAATTCTTTATCAGTGCATGACCGCCTGTCCCATGGTTTCAGTCCTTCATCCAAAGAACCTCAGGATCAGCCTCATTCTGCTCTTCCACCAGAAATGGCTGACTACAGACTCGCTTCTCTCACTGCCAAAACTACACCTCCAGTTCCTCGGTAAACATAATTAAAATCTGACGTAAGATTACTGTATTTATGGTGCATTCAGATTCATTATCCACTGTTTTTGCAGTCGCAGAGTTGTCCCAAGGGAAATGATGCAAAACGAAAACAGGCGTCCACACATTTCAGCGCCCATTCTTAATCCACTTCCCCCAGGTATGCTAGATACCCTTATCATATATTTACATGTATGTTTCAAATTCAAGAGCCTAAGGCAAAAAAATAATGTTGTTTTATCAACTCTGAAAAATCGTTATTAATGTTGTATCGCTTGATACTAATACGTTGATGGTTTGGCACCTTGTGAGAAGTGTAAATTGCAAGCCTTTTTTTATAACAACTTAAGGGAATAGGGGGGGGGGGGGGGGGGAGGGGGGTGCACTTCAAAAACCCAGAAAAAGGGGCCTGTCTTTTTAAAATTTCCATATCCTCTTTTGTCTTGAATATGAAGGAGTTTATTGAGGCCATGCTGTTAGGGCCCTTATTAACACAAGATTTTATATAACGGAAGAAGTGCTGCATGGGGAAAAATTTTCAGAATAGCAAGAGAAGAAATACTATGAAGCTATGAAAAAATCATTTAATAAGCGACATCCAAATACATGTCATTAACACGTACGGGGAGATAACATTAGTGCAGTGTGGAAATGATGGCAAAAAAAAACCAAACATTAGTGGACCTTTTTTGATCAAGAAAGTTTACTGGATGAACGGGTTCCCAAACTCTCTGATATAGGTAGAAGACAAAGAGCACGACGAGGTTGCTCAGTGAAAAACGCAATCCCATATTATTGCAGGAGTAACGTGTACTCTTAAGTAGCTGATTGTAACACAAGTTTACCTCATTGGCGGAAATTAATGTCTCGCTTTTACTAGTTATTCTAGGCTGGCATCATGTCATCAATCCTTGATTGTATATAGTTTGTTACTTCCCAGTTAGGTCACTGATAATTTTATATTTTGCATCACTGATCATTGATTGTCACAAATCTTGGTCCAGAGAGGCGTCGAAAGGGTGGTGCGTGAAAACTGTTCACGACTAGGGGCTTGAAGTGGAGTTCATGGAGGAGATGGCAGTTGGTTGAGTTCCGGGTCAGGAGTTCTTTTGGTGTTTCAAATTTCAGATCGGTGTAGATTGTCTCATTTCGGACTAGAGGTGGTGCGTTTCCCATACTTCGGATGCATAGGTACGTCCAGATTGGTCGGATGTGTGTTTTATATATCAGTCATACATTCGGAGAATGTCGGAGAGATTTGAGTTATCATAGCGGGTTCTCAATCTTTGAATTAGCACGGAAATGTGTTCTTGAAATGTGAGGAGCTGATCTGGGATTGCTCCTAAATATCGGTGAGACGTTGCGTTTGGAATTGGTTGTTGGAGGTAATTGAGGATAGGTTCGATGAACTGTTTCTTATATGTGTAGGTGAGGTGGGTTATACTCCTTGAACTTACCAGGATCGAGGTTCCAGTTGACCAAATGCGATCATACAGGCTGAGGACTTTGTGTTAACCGCGGTTAGGTCGATGGAACAATCAACAAATCATATGTTATTATTTAATACATATATTGCATCGGTTTACTTACTGGAAAACATACTGTGCAGGTTTGGACGAGAGAACAAGAGTCCTACCATTGCACGGACGACCCATCATAGAATACAGGTTCGCTATTTCATTACTAAACTGAGTGAAACTCGATTTTATCAACGCTTGGATTTGACCTTAAATATTTTATATTCACAGGAATCACGCGGTAGAACCTCATTGGATTGAATCTCTACGACGGTCAGATAATGGCAGAAGGAAAGTCAAGACCAAAAAGCATTTGCCAATCAATCAAGGTGTGTGCTCATTGTTGTTACTATACTTTTATTCCAATTCACTGTAGCGAACGCTACTATTTAGATTGCTTTGACAAAATTAATTGATTAATCGTGTTTCATTCTTCAGCAGGTCCATCAGGAAGCCAAATGCATCCAGAGGGAGCCTATGTAAGTGGAGAATTTTGATTCCTATTACCTACACCTAAGTCAAACCTAAGGAAATTATACCTGTAAAATTCGACATGAAACAGGAAGATGTTTTGTGTCTAACTTCTGTATTTATGCAGCCAGGGCAGTTCGTTATGTTTTTCAGTCTTGTGCTCGTTCAAAAAACCCCTGGAAGATTTTTGGTATAAAAGATTCCCTACAACAGAAGGAAGCACTTGAAAACTAATGAAAACTTTTCTCCATAGCTATGCTCAATTTGATGGAGTGGATAAGGAATCCTTTGTGGGGCCCACCTATTATATTTACTGAGAGGTTTTTAATGCTTCACTTATTCGCTCATTTGTGTTTGATCTGTGATGAATTCTCAATAGGGTTAAACCACCCAGAAACAATATATTACTATTCAATATTTTCTACGGTCGCATGGTACTTTCTAGGGCCTTCCATCTCCTGGAACTACGTCGACAATCCCTGAACTGGAATATCCACCCGTATTCGAGCCTGACACCTACACTTTGGACACACTTCTTCATCGAACTCGAAACCACCCAAAACAATGATGGACGTATCGCACCAAGTGCTTTTAGTAATACCTTACCTTAGCTGCTACCAATATTTATTTATTTATATAACGAATTTAAGGGTGGGTTTTAATAATTTAAATTATTATTTATTTGTATATTTTTTAGCGGTGTGTGTGTTAGGCAAAGCAATAGTGAGTGAAACTCATTGATTAGTATTTATTGGAACCAAAAGATTTAATCAAATTCTTTTTTAAACTTAGTTTTTAATTCCTTTGCTGCTTGAAATTTCAAGTTTTCTTGAGCTTTTATGAACGAATGTTTACACTGTTCCTGAATGTGTATTGGACCCAACCATAACGAGGCACTATCACACAAGAGATGGCGAGACGAGGACGCAGGCGGATGTTGGTGAAACATACCTCAAGTGAAAAATCAATGGAGATGCTTCTTGTGATATAATTGCGATAGGGTTTGGCAAGCCTGCGACCTTGGTTTGACTGATACGGACTAAGTCACTCGCGACGAAGTTGTGGAAACCCATTTCAAATAAAAACGGAGTAAGATGGAAATATAGGCAACGTTCCATCTTACTCCATTTTTATTTTATGTTTTATTTGGTTTGACTGGCTGGCTAGTCTGACATGCCATGTGTATCCCGAAAGAAGTTCCTGCAACTGACCTGATCTGAATTGAACTGCTGTCCAAACTTCTTTTCAAATACAGTTTGGATAGGTCAGAACCTGATCACCCAGCACAATCGGCAATCCTCCCCATCACGACCACACTCATGAGCCACTCAACTGTACAGGCTCAACTTGCAAGCCTGATACTAGTCTGATACATGTTGTTATTCCTAGACAAGTGGCTGCAATCGTACCTGATCTGCTTGCTCATGGGGAGATGCGAAACTGCAACCTGATCTGACTTGAACTTCTGACCAGACTCTGTTTGGATCAGGATGAGAATATCAGCTCTCTCCCCACTCCAACCTCCCACTCGCTCTGCAGTACGAACTACCCTTTCTTTGATGAACTTGGTTAGATGAATAGATACGGTGATAGGATCTGCTGCTGGCAAATCGTGATTGTTTAAAATTTTAAAAAGAAGTTTTGCAGAATGATTGCCCATTTATCACCTAAAAAGTACAGCTGGTTATACTATTTTTCCAAAAACGTTCCGAGAGTTGTGTTCCGTGTTTCCATTCTATATTAAACTGATCTCGTAACATCTTTGAATATTTATGTAACTGAAAATCATTCAGTTTAGTGCAAAGAGTCTAAAATTCGCTGTATTTTGATCTATCCACAACACATGTTTACATTCAAGACATTTTTGTACAAAATAAAGTAGATCTTATTTCAATTTCGTTGTCAAACTTGGATTCCTACTTGAAATCGATGACAATATGACCCTCGTTTAGAGTTTAGCAAGGGTCATGGGAGACGGTTACTATGAGGTTGGATATTAAGGATTCTACTATAGGTACGATCATAGCCCACTTCAACCTGATGGTGATGAAAAGCTGGCCAAGTAAAGCAACGTCTCATGTTTGCTCATAGGCTTCTAGCTACTGGAAAACGTGCCTGATGCCCGTGCTAATTCCCTTTCATCATTCATGGAAAACCAACATGTTGGCGATTTTGGCCAGCCTCTACAAGGTCATTACGCTTACACGTATATGAGAGTGGAGGAGAGCTTTAGCTTGGTCAAGACATAATAGAGGCTTTAACAGATTTTGATGATTCCTATTCACATCACATATGCTAGAAATGTTTTCTTCCTGTCTCTCCAAGACCATTAAAAGGTTCACCTTTCTCTTCAATTACGTCATGTTTGTTTAAGTTGGTAGTTTTTGGTTCAAGGAGCAGTATATATTATCCATGTATGTGTGTTGTGTGTGCTTCTTTGCTGCTTTTCATCGGTATCTGCCTACTTTTTCCCGTCTTATCGTGATTTCTGATGTGGTATTGCCTTCACAAAATCGAATGCACTATTGTTTACTATTACTCCAAGAACATTAGTTCGTGCAATCTACAACCATCACTTTAAAATTGTACTTACAGATGCGAACAATAATTCTTTGACGAGTTATGTAAATGGTGATTCCGATCAATCGAACAACTTAATTGCACAAAGTTGATTACAATTGGACTCTTTACAGTTTGATGGATGGTTTCTATGGTGCCCTGATGTATGCTGTGATGAAATCCCTCAATTAATTATGTTTATTATGTACATAAAATACCTAACTACATACTAGGAATGTCTTCCAATATTTCTGGATAAGAGACTGATTGGTAATTGCTTTACAAATAAAATTGCATACTAATTCGTTTTTACGAATGTGAAAAAAATTCCTCTTTTTTTAGGTTGGTTACAAATTTAAGAAAAACCGTAGAAATGAGAAGCAATGTATGTAATTCCATTTTGGATGGAGCTTATCATGCATATCTTTAGTGTATATTCATAGAGGTACAGATTCTAGCCGTGAGTTATCTAGAAATATTACTAGCTGTTGTGATGTAACGGACGAGACCGCAAGTTGCTTGTACATATATAAATAATGGGGAAGGTTTTGGGAAAGATTTGCGACTAGGGGTGTCAGAAGAATTGCATTCAATCGGCATTGGTCATTTTCTCAATGATAAGTACACAAAGAAGTCCTTCAAAATTAAATCAATTTTCATTTCTCTCTATTTGACCTAAAATATAGATAGGTAAACGCTGGAATATAAGTCTGGAAATTAAAAACTCTCGCAAATGTCTTTGATAAAGTTGTTCCAATGTCAAATGGCCCATTCGAGTGAACAGAATATTCGATTTCAACGTTTGAACTCAACTGAAAAAAAAACAAAAAAAATTAATTTTTATGCATATTGAAATCCTGTTGCACTTTCAGTAACTGATATGCGGTGTTTATACGTTTCATTATCTAAAAGTAATTTCTCAGAGAGTCTGAAATGAAAGAAAGTGTTGAAACTTAAAGTTGAATATATGAAAGCCTAGTGTTAGCAATTGATAGTGTGCATGGATCAATCCTTGCCACGCAACAGCTTGAATAATTCTCCGTCCAAATAATAAATTTTCAAATTTTATAAACCCAAGTTATACTCGTTAATATTATCAAAATGCATGTAGCATGTGTTGATATCGTATGAATGTCAAAATGTTTAAAACAATTTTCAATTTTAAATGTACCCCAACACCAAGTTTAAAATCCACACAAAATTTGCCCTCATTAAGAACGAATAAAGTCACACACATCACATTTCGTCATCAACAAATCCGTTACCTTGGTTATTTTATTTTCCAATTTAAAGAAATTTAAATGTTGATGGTAGCATTGTGTTCAGTCCCAAATGAATTTCAGTACTACTTCATTCATTCATCACTATTTTCTCTCAGCCACGTCACAATGTCATTTTCAAGTGGCAGAAGTTGAACATTTCCCTGGTAGGGCGGGCTCACCGTTAGTGTCCATTACCTTTGTTGCCAAGATATACGTATGCAGCAGATCAAACGTCTTAAATTTCGTTTACTATAAAGTTATTAATACCGGTGGGTGCTCCCAAGCAACCCTACTTCCATCTTAACATTCACAGATAGTCTGGGCGTTGAATCAAATTTTGTTGGCAGAATGGAACCTTACAACCCCTTACACAACTACAGTTGCACTCACGGAATAAAAAGGTCAAATATGTGTTGGAGGATCGAGTTGGAAATTGGGCAACGGACTTCCAGCAAAGTTTACTGTGTACTATTTCAGCTGGTGTGAATTATGAAACGTCTAGCTATCACAAGAAACACCCTCTAGCGGCGTTACTCCACTTCCCCATTCTTTTTGTTGAATTGATATGTACAAGCAAGCGTTCCTACGCGAAGAAGACTGTAAAGTTTAGGGGACTGCTTTCTTGGTGCTGATTGTATCTTATTAAAATATAGGAGTTTCTTGTCGTTTATGAAAAATTATATTCAGAATTGAATAGGTAGTATAGCAAGAAAAGGATAGTGCAAAGTTGTGTCAAAACTGATGTGCCTAGATCTTGAATTGAAATGGATTTTTAAATGAACAGTGTTGTGATAATATCACATTTTTGTGGGTTATTTTTTAACTTTAGCCGGCAGACTTGTAAGTACCTAGGTACTCGTATTTTAGAATCTGCTTCGCCTGTCTGTGTTAATGTGTTGACTGTTTGAAAATTTGAACACCAAAATAAGAGTTTTTGTACGTTAAATTCCAATGTAAATATTTAAGTCTTTGTGTGATGATGTACTAGTAAATTATGGATTGCCACACTGTTGGGTGTGCTTGGAATGAACTGTTCCATTTATCAATTATTAAGCATAATTTAACTGTAGAAGCCTCATCACAACAAATGATGGTTTTTATACCAACCTCTATAGCAGTAATTAAATTTACTCCCATTTTCCAAATTTTAATGTTTATTTCTCCATCTCCTTCAATTTCGGTTGTATTTATAATTAAATTAATTGAACTGTTGACATCCTGTCTATGCTAAAACCGACTGAGGATATTTTAATTATTAAAGTAGGTATTTTATCTTTATTGCCTTTGATTGGATAATTGTTATGTTAACAAACGTGGCCCAAACATGATGGGCTTACTTTGAGGTCTTCTCCAAAAATCATAGCTAATGCCAAAAGCTAATCATTTCAAGAGTTTGGTTTCATTGGAAGCAAAATCATAGTTTTCCACATTTATTTCGAAAGGGTTTTCGATTTTTCAGATAAATTCCATTTTTTTACCCAAAACAACTCAAAATTTCCCATTTGAACTCGAGTAAGTCCATCAGTTTAGATCCACCCTGCGAAAAAAGTGAAGTTAATTTGACTTCGGGGGCTGAAGTTGTGGGAATCATTATCGAGTCAGTAAAGTCCGATGAATAACTGTATATAATATATACAGACATATTATGTCAATGCAATGACAAATGAACAAAGATGTTTTAAATTGGAATCAGCTGGGTCGAGGAACTCAGATTTCAAACAAGACCTCCTTCACCCAAGGTGGCATCTCACTAATGACCAAAACGACTCTAGTTACAACTTCCGTCACTAATTGCGCTAATGGTACATTAAGAGAACATCTTGTGTGGACATCCCAGCACCTCGATTCAATTCAAAGTATCTCCGCATATACATATAACTTTCATCAGTGTGAGAGAATATTAGGTTTTTTCCAGCTGTTTGGCCTAAATGTGAAGTTTTCTTCTGATCCTTTCACAGATGGTGCGAAAACTTGAATTGAAGTAAACACCAATGGAATAATTCCACATCGTGTCGATTCACTACTAAAATTTTCAGCGAAGAGTTCATAATACAAGAGCATTTAAAAATAGCTGTCACAATCTTAATTCACTGCAGTGCTGGGCAGCACATTCAGTTGACATTTCAAGTTGATGGGCTCGAATAACCTTGGGATGTCATATCTCTTTTTCTAATCACTTAATCATTCCACTTCAGTTTCATCTTACGAAATATTCATCTAATAAGTTTCTTTCGTTCTTTGATTAAGACCAATGAATTTTACATAACTCCCTACCCTCACCCCTCAATCCTTTTGATACATCATGTGATATATTCTTGCTGCAATTGACGTTAATGTGTTTTTGTGAGCAATTTGAAAAAATTGTCCGAATTGGAGGACTGTCATGTTTATCAGCTTCTGGAACTATTCGTGCAGCAAACCAATACTGTTATTGTGGATGTGATAATAAAGTTTAAGATTACGTAAATGTAAATGCGTTTACGATCACGAAGAACGAGCTCACACGATTATCGTTTTCTCTTTGAACCTACTAATATTTATACGGATCTATGATTTTAGTAATTTATTTGTGATTGAATTACGTGTTTTTTCTTCTATTTAGCATGTGTTTTTTGAATTATCTTTGAAAGGTGTGAGTGTGCATTTTATCTCATTTCAGTTTTGTGGTTTGTTTCGTTTGTACATCGGTTACGAAACTGAGGTTGACGATTGTACTCGTATTTAATACCCTGCTTTTGTATTACAATTTATTTGTCTTTACCCTTTTTACTTACGCATTTTAGAACTAATACGCAGAAGCTTCACGTGAAACATTTCTCTTGGTGCGAGTTGCAAAAGTTAAGTGTTGCTGTCATGTTCGCTATGATTCTAACATTGCTTGCGAGTGCAGGCAGAGAAAGTATCTATTAATAAACTCCCCTCCCCCCGAATCTGAACTTATATCTGCGTATTCGCTCTGATATTTTCCTTGTATTTAAATCTCTTGTAAATCTCATAAGGTTACTTTCTAAAATCATTTTGTACATTTCACCCTGTTTCTTCTCTATTTTATAGTTTTTGTTTGTCTGTTACTAGTTCCTTTGAAAACGTATTGCTGTAAATTGAGTTGTTAATCTCATAAATTAAAAAACACTCCATAAAAATTATGGTTACTATATATACCTCTCCGTTAGAATCGAAACCGAGTGGTTTTCTGTACTGGACTTGTTTCCGTAAAACGCTATCTAAAATTAACACAAAAATGTGATCTACGTTTTATAATGTGAAGTCCGTTCATGTTGAGTAATATTGACTACGTGAGGGAGTAAATTGGAACTTAGAAGGCTTATTAGATGCCTTAAATAAGTAAAACAGTTAATGTCATAGTTCACGTTTCACATGTGGTTTTATTAAACCGTATTTTCATACAAATTTTGCATTAGTTATTTTACCCCAAAATCCTCTGACAAGTTATTAAATTAAGAACACTTTAAATCTCAAGGAGGTGGCACTGTTGGTGAGCAATCGGTCTATGAAATGTATTTGGATGTGCGCCCGACTCTACTTTATCTTAGTAAAAGATTGATGTGAGCTTTATTTTAGTGTAAAACTAATCTAATCTAACTCTAGATTGCTAAAGAACGCCATTTGTGTTGATTCGAGCTATTAAATGAAATTTTCATGTCTCATGAGCTTTGCCTACGTCAGTCTGCATTCTAGTCCACACCACCTATTGGCTATCAACATAAAAAATCGTGAGACGCTTGACGCGGGGGGGATAGCGAAGCACCCAACTACCGCTACTCTACCACTCTCTTCTCTGCGCTCGACCATAAAAGTAATCTGCTTCAGAATTATTATTGTATTCAAATCCAATTGATAGCAGTTAACCAAACTCCATAAAGTAGAACCTTGATTAACCGGCACCCTTGGGACTGGGACCGTGACAGATAACAGAAATAACACAAGCGCCGGTATACCGGCGTATACGTTATACATAACGTAGACGCTAGGCAGTGTTTGGCATGGCAACGTCGCTTTTCACTGCCTTGCACGTTAAAGCCATTGTAAGTCTTAATCGTCATGATTGCTGTGCAGTTTTGTATGTGAAATGATTTTAAAAGAGGAACTTCACGAAGGTAGTAGATTCTCACTTTGAAGGTACCAAAGTACCTAATATCAGAAACACTTATTTACAACCCAGTAACATCAGTAATAGAATGTGGAGCCAGCCACAGAGGTGTCAAGAGACACAGTTTCTTTTCAGAGCAGCAAGTAGATACCTATTTGGATCCTATCAAGCCCTCTGAGGAATGCCTAAAACACCCCCGATAACAAGCCTATATTTGACATACCTTGCTTTTAGGAATTAAGAAACACACTACTAGAATAACCAAAGGATCATTAAGACCCAATAGAGACAAACTAACAGCTAACTGAATCAAGCCCCTATGATTTCCTCCCTCTAATTCCTATTTCAGCTCTATGTGCATTGTGCTTACGCCTGTTAGAATTGTCTTCCATGGATGGCAAAGCTTACAAAATGCTATTTAAAAACAGCAATTATCTGCGGTTTTTGAAGAGGATAATTAACCTTCGCATTCACTCAGTTATGTGTTCAAATGTAGAAAATAAAAACAACAGATTATAAAAATATTGTACTTTACAATAAAATAATAAATAATTTTCTTTACACAAAAAATAATGCAATATTAAACATTATTAGCGAATTGGACCACAGTTTCCTTAAAAGACTAGTTTTTCATTATAATGGTCGGCATAGCTAAGATGAAGGAAAGTTCCGTTCAAAATGTTCAGAATTGTTTAATGCGAACATTTTTAAAGCGGAAATTTTAAGAAACTCCAACTAATTAAGGAAATGGAATTCATTTTCACCCACCTAAATGATGGGATTGACTTCAATTTCGTTCTCATGACTTACATTAAGCGCTCTGCCTGGAAACGTAGGTTTAAAAACATGTTCTTCTTTTTCAATACTTTTTTCGTTTTTGGTTTCCAACTATTTATTTGAAGATTTTGATGGACGGAAAAAAGTTTGGTGCTGGCTGATAGAACAAGGCCTACTTTCTACTCGTATTAAAACTCCTAAAACGGAATTTTCATCTGTAAAAAAGAATCAACAGACTAAAAATTAATTTTCTGGATACAAAACCTAGTTGACGGACTCAGTATGAATGCATTGATCCAAAATCAATGTTCAACATTTGTCTCCGGTCAAAACAATAAAAGTTGCCAAAAACATCGACGGTTGTATTTTTTTTATCACTAGTACTTCATTTTGTTCATCATGAACCGATGATGGTTAATGATTTGTAAATAATTACTGATTAAGAAATCATACCCACAACTTTCGTTCACCTTCTCGATTCAAGTACTGTGGGATAAACGATCCCTTGAAGAAAAATAGAGAGTTCGGGATTTCATTTCCGTTTTGAAGAAGAATTTGTTCTATCTTTGAGAAAAATTAACAGCACTCCACTGCAATCGCGAAGGCATTGACATTGTGATGTATAAAGTTGGCAGCGATACTTTTTCCAAAGCTCAACTTACAGGTGGAAATTTTCCACTTGAAGAGTAAGTGTTAATTGGGTAGGGATCGGGTAAAGTTTCTGTTACAGCTGGTTGTATCAGTATTTTCAAATAGTCTCAAAGAAGAGGAAAATCTCAAGATGTATTTGAACTTGAGATTCAACTGAATATGATACGCACAACTTTTGGTTAGTGAATAAGTGAGTTACTTCCTCACATCTTGAGCTATTCAATCTAGTGGCATTTTATTTCACGTATCCAACAACTACCTACGCATGTAGCTGAATTGCATATGATTATTTGGCGTTAAAATACAAATCTAAAACATACGATGATAACAAACGTCTACGTTGGACCACTTTTATATGATTAAAATCCGACCACAGCCTTACAACAGCCCATGAGTTTTGTAGGTACAGCATCGCGGAGCTGCACTATAAGTAGATACCGACCGATGGCAGTGGAGAACGCGCGCTGAACGAATCCCCGTCACTCACAGTTAAATCGTAGCATCTTGTTTGGTGCTGACTGTTATCTGAACCTGCAGCATTGGCCGAAGGAGGTTTTATTCTCTGGTGGAGAATTCTTGATGTCTTCCAATGTGTCAGGAAATGGGTGATTTTTTGTTTCGGGAAGGAAAAGGACAAGAGCCGCCGTTAATACACACAGAATTCCGCACAATGTGCTTGGAAGGTACCATGCCATCTGTCCCTGCAAAAGAAAAGAAAAGAATTTATGTCATATCGCTCAGCTAGTTAATGTACATACGAGTTATGCTCGACCCGACTCATATGTGTTCTACAAATCATATAAACCCCATATAACTCATTATAAACCTATATAAACTCCAATCCGATTAGTTTTATCAAAAGTGCTATGTTCAATTGCTGTCAATTTCATGTGCTCGGGTAGGTGTACAGCCAGGCAAAAAACGGCGAATTGCTCATCCTTTCCTTGTCGTATAGCTATAGCGCACCATGATGAATGGAAATATGCAATAGGGAAACCACGCTGAAGGAAATAGCCGAAAGGGAAGGGTTGGTAATGATATGGAAGCCTGGTTTGATAAGGGTGCATAGGGTCAGCAAAAAGATGAATGCAACTCATCGCAATCAATCGTAAATTAACACAAACAACAGCCGTCTCTCGGCCCTTCGATTATATTGACTTTGACCAAACAGCTCGCTCTGGAGAGGTTTGGCGTTGTCACCATTCGATTCAACGAGAAAAAACGATCCGTAGAAAAATGTAGAGTGAACCTCGGATTTCACAGCATTCCACCAAGAAACTTCACCGCTCAAGATGAGTGCACGCACAGTTTTATTCTCACAACGTTTCGTTGCAATACAATTTTAAGCGACTGCAAAAAAGTCTCCATGCTCGGATAATATTATTTTAAAGTGCTTGCCTTACCTACTTCTGTCTCATTAAGTCGTACACTTACCATTAAATCAACCACGAATGGAGCAGCGATAGTTCCAACTTGTGCTTGAGTGAGGCTGGTCCCAATGGCAGTGTTCCGTACACACGTTGGAAACAGTTCTGAAGTGTATAGAATGATCTCAGCGAACATGGCTGCAGAACACAATCTTCCTATCAAAGCAACTGAAACAACTGGTGCACCTGAAAATTGAGATGAAAGTATAGTTAGCCTCGCACAACAGAAAAATATATACCTATAGATACTACATAATCATCCAAGTTAAATTGTTACATGGTAAAAATAAGGTGAAACGGTATTATTGTATAATGTCCTTCACAAACTGAAGGACATTACTTCATCAGGCCACGGGAGATGTTTTGTTTCTTACGCCAAACAAGTCTAAAACGCCTAGAAGGTTATCGATACTGATGAATTCACAGATGTTGAAATATTAAACAAAGTATGTGAATTATGCTCTACTCCTAAACAGTACCCATTGGTGAAAACAAATTACGCAGCTCTGGACTTTGACGATGTTATAGAGTGTGTTTACATATACTGTCGAAAACTTGAGCAACAGATTCAGTTGTGGTGATGAAAAACGAAAAATACCATCATGTGCAAAGCAACAAACGACCCGTTTCGACTCCGAAGACAGGTGTAGTTTCATGGTTGATGCAAAATTATGTGGAGTTCGACGAAAAATATAAATAAAGCCGAGTTCTACCTTCACGAAGAAGCCGGATTTTTCTGATTGCTTTTGCTCTTAAACGATCGACAAATAATTTGTTGGCTTTTTTTGTTGTTTGTACACTGTTTCCGTTCTTGACTTGTAAACCTCACTCACAAATCTTTTCAAAGTTGTATCTATGCACAGCAGAATTAAACTATGGCAGGTTATAACAGTATCTTTTAAACTGAAAAAAAATAGAGTTTTCAAGGATGTTGCTGTTTTTTATTTGAACTATGGTATGTAAGAGGTACCAGTGACTTACATGACTATAATTTTTCACTATGCGCGACAAATGAAATTATTGTCAATTTTCATAAGGTAGGTAGCATTATTTTTAATGTTCACGACAGTTCCGTTTTTCATTAGAACAGCCTTAGGTATCTATGCCATTTTCCATTTCGTTGCTATGTGAATACTGTTATTGGAGAAATTGTGGGCGCCCAACAGAGAAAAAACAAAACAAACGGGGAATTTCGTGTTGAAAATCAATTCTGTTTTCTCCCCCAGAATATTCGAGATGCCACACTATAAGTAGCTACTTGTTGAAAAAAATGAAATTAGGTCAACAAAATTACCTTCCGGTATCGCCAGTATAATCAAGAGTGCGAATCCAGTAATTGAAAACAGAAGAACGCTCGAAGATTTTCTTCCCATATGATACATCATAAAAATCGGAAGCAAGTAACCAGGCGCTTCAAAAATTCCATTAAGAGCAATGTACAAATACTTGTTGAAATGAAAGTTGTCCGCATTCAAAGCTGTAATAGTCAAATGATAAACATTATTATATATTCCAGCATGAAAGCAATTTAGTGTGAAAGGGAATGACCATATAAACTTATGGATATTACTATAATTTATCTCAAGAAAAATTTTCACTGAATATTTTACGGAATATTTCTATACTTCTCACCAATCATAAAATATGAAAATGAAGCAGTGAACCATCCAAGGTGACAAATCGTTATTCTGCTGATAAGTTCACGCGAAGAAAACAGCTGGAAGAGTTTCATGATGGAAGAAAAAACTTTCTTGTACCACATGTGGTTGCATTTGGCAGTGTTCTGAAATTAAGAAAAATACTGTTAATTGGGCAAAGGCAATTCGCTCTCAATGGGGTACATAAGCAATAAGTATTCATGGTCAGGTCACCGACTAGCCATCATACAGAAAGGGCATCAAGATCAGGGTTTTGATCATTGATGGGAAAAGGAAATAAGCATTGTGTGGATTGTCTTGACTACCACATTATATATTTAATGCTGCTTGTCCAGTCTTCAGTAATAGAAACAATATTATTGTAGTAGATTGGAGCTTGCCACAAATCCTCAAATAATACTACGTTTCAACGTTTAGTTACACTGTCGAAAGGAGAAATACCTTGGTTGAATTAACTTTTGTCTTTCTCTCGTATTTTCTAACAAAACTTCAAACAAATTTACAAGTTTTGGAAAAAAATTAAGCAACATTTTGAAACAGGATGATTTAACAACCAAAATATGGTGGTATTACAACCACAAAACAAATGATGGACTATACTATTAAAGTGGCACGAATATCATAATTCAAAAAATGTTGCAGAAATCCAAGTCTTTTTATAATTAACGCCAAACATCCTCCATAGTAAAATTCAACTAGCTTTTTTGTCTGATAAAACTAACTTCCTCCTTTCAAGGGCGTTAGCTAGTCAAAATATTAAACTTCTAGAATTGGATTTTTCAAAGTTTTTCGAGGAATTTCAAAGTTATGAGGATGACGAATTCCTTCTTCATGATGGTTCTCCAACATTTTCCCATTCATTTTCTTCTTCGACTTGACCGGTACTTGACAGTGTTATTTATACAATAGATGAAATGCTAAAACTAACCTCACGGCTTTCATTTTCATCATCTGGTATTACAAGCTCCTCTGGTAGTGCCACCCCATAAAGGACTCTGTAGGCCTCTTTGTACCTTTTGTGGGTGAAAAGCCATCTTGGTGATTCAGGCATGAACCTATAAGTACAAGAATAGATGGAAATAGGGGAAAATTATTTTGAGATAGTATCAGGCAAGAAGCGTAGATAAACTAAGTAAAACAATACTTCGCATTTTCTTCATAAATCATTCAACACAAAGATCTATTCAACTTAAATAATGATACTAACCAGCAATGAATCAACAAGAGAAAACCTGGTATGGACATACACCACTGCAGAATGCGCCAATTGGGGCTGAGATAGGCCATGAGTGGCAGAATCGTAATTCCAACAGCATATGATATGTTGTATAGGCACCCTAGCACAGTACGATGTTTAGACAACGTCATTTCTGATACTGTGAACAAAACAATTCATCAATGAATTCAGAAAGACCCGACTGACGAATAGATAGTCTCTAGAAAACGAAAGAATTATTTGAGAGAAAGAGCTTCAACGCAGGACGGTTAACTCCTAATGGATTCGAAATGAGGTTCATAATTTTGGAAGTTTTGTTGTCCATGTGGTTCCATAAATTGAATAGTGGGGTTTGGTATAAATAGTCGTTTCATTTCCGACATGCGAAATGATTGGGGAAAGTTTTAAAACTGTTTAGCATGAAGAGCACACGATGGATTTGTCGTCAACACCAAAATACTGTAGCTCTTTCAAATAGGCACTACTTACTGATTATGGTGGATAGAATTGTAGGGAAATTTTACGTGAGATACGAGTTATCCAAAAATTAAGTTTCCCTACGTTAAGGAGAATTGAAAAAACGCCTAAAAAAATGTACTTGTAGTCATAACATTCAACTACTTCTCTCCTTCAAGCTTCGACAACGAATGAAAATCTTACTCACCAGACCAACGCTCACTCGGAAACGCTTCGGCAATGAAAAAGAAAAAAACGCAGAGGTGGGAACCCGACTGTCTGGATTGGCGGCAGATTGGTTTCACAACGGAATTGAAAAAACTCTCAAATCGTCAAGAAAAATGTTTAGGAAAATATGGCAACTGTGGAAAAGTACATTTTACTTATTGTTTAAAATCGTTTTTCAATTTTTCCTAATGTAGGGAAACTTACTTTTTGGTTAAACCTCGTATATATTTAGTGGACCTACTGGAATTTATGACCAAAACAGAAATATGTAGGTAGATGAAGAATGTACTAATAAAATAAATCCAAATTCAACACCAAACTGTGTCAATAATGGCTTCCAGTTAAGGGAGCAGCCACGATTCTAGTTGCTAGAACTCTTTCGGGGTGTTAGGGCTATGAGGTTTGAAAACCTTAGGGATCATGAAATTTCAACATTGTTAATGCAAAATAGAACAACCAATTTTAGTTTTTTGCACATTTCTGCAAACATTCGCAATGTAGCTAAAGAGATACCACCCTGAGATATATATACCAAACTACGTTCAGGGTTTGAACAAAATTAGATTAATAGAGCACAAGAAATCGAAGTTATAAGAAATTCTCGACTACTCAAGAGGACGTAATACTATTGAGTAGATAGTGATGAAATTTATAGAGTACCGTATAGGGGAGCTAACCCTCATAATCGCTGCAATTTCCATCAAAATCTGGCTGAATTTAGAGTATAGTTTTGGGCTTGACAAGGCACCGACACGAAACCGAAATTGATTAGCGAGTTTTGAAACTGAAAGCCCAACGTAAAATTTATACTTGGAGGATAAGCATGTTAAGTCCCAGGAGAATATCCCACAGACGAAGAGGTTTGATTAAATCGGCCTTATAGCTCAATCCATTAAAGTGTGGCGAGGAGAAATTTCCCCTTAGCAGTTAGGACGCGAGTTCGAACCCAGACAGAGGTATCAATAGTTTTTGGGGGTTTGTATGTTTTTGCACAATTAGACTATTATGACTTACACTACATGTGGAAGAATATAGGAGCGATAGAAAACTTACATACTGTATATCCCACCTCATAGACTCCGGCACCAGCCACTCCAACAGCCAGCCTCATAGCAAGCATGAAGTAAAAGAAAGGAGCTACAGCGACCGCAGGCGCTGCTATCATATACAGCACGCAGCACAACAAGAAAACTGACCTTCTTCCAAACCTAAAACATACAATTAGTCATGTGGTTTAATTAGCACGGATCGCAACCAGTCAGTTTGACCGAATTAGCAAAAACTATTGCTGTTCTACATACTTGTCAGCTAGCATAGCGAAGCAGAAGGACCCAGCGAATTTACCAACAGCAACGGCCACTTGAACAGTTGACCTGAGAGGAGTGTTTTCGCAAACTAGGTCCCACTAAAACAAATAAATCAACATTTATCACAATCTTTTGCATTATATATTTCTAAAGTAAGTTGACCGAATTAAGCACCACTAAAAGCTTAATTAACGTAGGAAAAAACTACACCCCACACTGTGGTTCAGATTGCAAATCAAGCTCACCGAAACCTAGGACAAATTCGGCCGAATATTTGATTTTTTGTCGCAGGCAGGTGAGAAAATCTTTAAGATCCTGGTTGGAAATCGGATTTCGTAAGATATCAAAAGGGACTGCCCCCCGGGTTATGTGGAATTCAAACTACTAAAACATCACCGTCTCACTTTGGAACTCGGCCTGAAACTGTTTAACACATTACCTAAGACCTAGGCCCGTGAGAGATTGTTTCAGCACTGCCTTCTCTGTCTCTGCCGTTCTTGGATGATCCTCTACCGTAGGATTCCTTCAACATAGACAGCTACGTAGGTACAATGTTTCTTCGTTTCAAGCATTATGGTTACTATCATCTCTGGCATCATGTTCTAAGATCATAGTACACTTCCAGATCATTCTGCAGCCATGTTCTTTCTGTTTTCCACTGATTACAGACTAAGAAAGTGTGAATCTACAATAAGATAATTTAGCCAGTAAATAAAGTGAAGGCACTGCTCAGGGATCTTGGAGATATGAACGATTCCAAAGATTAATAGAGCTACCGACAGGATGATGAGAATTATGATTTCGGCTTTACTAATTTGGAAGTGTAATATTATATTATGATTGAAAGTTATAAATATTTTTGTAAGTTTGTGATGATAACCTAAATATCATGTTATCAGTCATATTCAATAATGAAAAAGAAAAAATAAATGTTTGCTTCTCTACCATCTACTCTGCAGTCGAGGGTGCCTCAAATCCGATATGACCACCGTTTTCTACATTAAAACACCAACAGGAACCTAAAGTTTATCAACAGATTTATTATAATAAATGCTGTAAAGGTTCTGGTCAGCTACCTTTGAATTTCGGACCACATTGTGGCGAACTACATTCTCTATTTTGGAGACCAAATATCACTGAATAGTCTACTATAGGACATATATACAAATTAACATACAAACGAAGACGCTAAAACCTTCTTACAGCACAACTCATAGTGTTAGATTCATCACGATCCATTCAAACTGTTGCAGAACAGCTCTACATTATTATTAGAAACATTATGTTACCTTTGATAGCCAATACCTTAAACAATGATCTACAGTTTCTTAATGAAGGCGAAAAAGGTGTTAAGTTACATTAGCAATTCACACAAACATATGAACTTAGTAGATGCTATGCTAATCCATGCTTAGAAGCAACTATGGGCAGGCAACTATGCCCTGATCTAACATTTAGACATCGCTTCTCCTCATTCTACACGTTCACATTCTATGTTTAATTTGATCTTTCCATTTGAGAATTTTGAGGTTCCTAAATTAAGAAATGTAGTGGAATCACTCCAGTATGTGGCACCCCTCCGAATTCTTTAGATATCTAAGGAGCTCCACTACTGTAAATTTACTCATGGTATGTCAGCGTCTCAGCCCAGAATTTGGTTTCATACAGGAAAATGACACCTGCTGTTGAGGAGCTGATCCTTGAGTAAGAAAATGATTAGTTTCCTTTGTCCACTCAACGTGTTTCAAACATTATATTGGTCAATCAGACAGAGAACGTTGTAACAAGGAGACGATGGGAAGAGCAGTCACCCCTTCTGAGACCAGAGGAGATTATTCCCGCAACACCCAGAGGATATTCCTGGGTTCTGCTCAGGCATAGGAGTTTCAAGAATCGAGAAGGAGGAAATATCCATATCTATCACACTCCCTCGGCTTTCAAAAAGGAGAGAGGAGGGGGTTCTAGCAATAGACAGGGTACGGGTAAATATTGAATTTTTAAGGGTTGATGTTTTAAAGTGATTACCCCTTTAGCCTACGGGAACAATGTGAGGGAAAGAAGAGTCAATATTAGAGGATGGTGGTTCGTTACTATCTATTAACATTCTGTTAACATGTAACAGGAAAACGAAGGCATGAGTTATTGCCCCTTCCAAAGTCTGAGAAGATATAACTGCAATTCAGACAATATTCCTTAAGCTAAAGTCCATTCTCAGATACTAGATTGATTTTCAATATCTTGAATGAGACATTCAGTAAAGTGGGAAAGTCCGTTATGAATGAGCAAATCAGGTTTATAATGAAATCGGAAATAATGACCTCAGAATGATTATAAACCCTTCTATTTCTAGGAACTTTTGATGGGTTCATAAAGAACCTATAAAGGTTTATATCACACAGCCAATCTTGTCTAATCATATGTGCATAAGTACGTAATTAATTTTAGTCATCGTTGGGGTCATAATACTGTGCAGAACTGATTCATCAACGCTGATATAGTAAGGTATCACAATGGTCGTCAAGATAGACACTACCTGCATGCAAGTAGACACAATAAATTGATTAGCTCACCTCACTGGTGATAGAGGGCATTTCTTCAATGTATGAGTAACCCCATCGGCAGCTGACTTCATTCGGCTTCGGATGAGTCGAAGTGTAATTGAGAGCTTCTGGGAAGCTCAGGTTACTCAGAATTGTGTAATTCCAATCGTACATCCGACAATTCTCTTGCGCTTCTGGACTGGACAGATAAAAGGAAACCTATAGACACCACCATCCAAAAAACACAATACATAGTTACTTAATGGAATGATCACGACAGGATTAATGAGGAAAATAAATGGTTAGGCAATTGACACTATCCCTTCTTCAAAATTGAACAAAATCATTGTAAATTAGATGTTATCATTTGTTTTGATACAAAACATTCCAACTTAAAATTATTCGAAAATTGTTTTTAAAAAGTTCTAGTCATGCTGCATGGTCTTGTGAGCCAATTTAGAGAAATAGTACCTTAATGAGCGGGTGTTTGCCCTCATCTACCTACAAATATTTGTACTTGTAGTTGTACTTTCGATTCTTTTAGTATTGTATCCGAACTTCGTACTTGTCAGTAAATTTTCAACAACTCTGTCCAACTACCTCTAGCACTATTTCTGGGTCCTTAGATAACACAGCCCCCAAAGAAAAAAAATCAAGATCCGTAAAGTAGAGTAGGGTATCCCTTATGTATTTTTCGATGCTGAATTCGAATCCAAGGTCCAAAAAATCCCCTGATCCCCAAAATTTTGAGCTATGGCCAAAAAACTACCCTTAAATTGATGTCAGAACCTTCTTTTCGAGTCAGGAGATGGGGATGAACTACGACATCTTTTCAAGTGAATTTCTACATTTTTTTCAACTTCAGACAAGGGTACTTGGGGAAACTATCTCCCCCTCAATCGCCCCCCGCCACCCCTTCCTAGGGGTTGAAATTTGAGTTCTCACGCCAAGTCGAGTGGGGTATGGATTTCAATTTTTTTTGGGGTTCCTGAGATCGAATTTGAACTTCCAAGAGTCAGTATACACCTCTTCTTCCCTTAATCATCCCCTCCTAGGGGTTGAAATTTGATTTCTCGCGCCAAATCAAATAAGGTAAGGATTTCTGTGTTCGCAGGTTCGATGAAATTGAAAATGATTTTTGAAAAGGCTTTCAAACTTTGTTGGGGTCTCCTCCAATGACTTTTAATTCTTTCGAATATCACAGAGATATCCCAAGAAAAGAGAATAAAATCCGAAATTCATTCGAACTCAGCATCCAAAATACATAGGGATACCCTAGTCTATTTTACGGATCTTGACTTTTTTTGTGGGGCTGTGTAATCCATAAATGGCGACTACTTAGGGACGTACCTAGGGCTGCTGATTTGCCTAATTTCCTCGTCGGTCCAGTTGGTACTGGAGAGGATGGGAACCTTGCACCACGAATGTGTCGGCGGTTCGGCTAAAAATACGTAAGAATTGATGTGCATGGCGTTGAGTATCCCAGGAGAACTCGTGAGGAGAAACAGGCCGATTACCCACCACACATTTTTCGCTCGCTCTTCCAAGACTTTTTCTAAATCGTCGGACGTCATAGCTCGGGGAGTCCCATTCAAAGGTATTCTACAACAGAAACAGGACATTTTTATCAGTTAAATACAGCGAGTTCAATCATTCAACTCCCTAGCAATCAAATTCACTTGTACAAAGTAGGTAAATGATATATTTTTCGTTATAAAACACATCTCTACCTCTGTGATGCATGCATTGCTAATCAACATGTTACAGATTGAAACCTTGAACGCCGCTATTTATAAAACGACATCAAGTACTCCCAGAGCCACGCCCCTGAAGTTTATTATCATTTTTTCAATCATAAACAGAGTTAATTCAACAAGAAATATTGTGCAATTTAACAAAATACTGAATACACGTTTCAAAAATGTCGTTTAAGAAAGAATCATAATTTTCAACACTTTTTAACAATTTGTTGGACAAAGTAAGCGTGAAAAACGATAAATTTCAAAAATTAAAAATATATAAATATCTCCGTCTATTGATTTCCTGTCAAACTGTTGGACCGAAGTTTACTAAATTTGCTTTGGATCAGAAATTGCATTCTCGGTGAAGGGTGTGCACAAATTTCTACATCATTTCCAATGATCGACAACGTGGAGGAATGGCATTTAAAATCTTACGTTGGCTCCTCTTACACTCGATTAGAAAGAAGTTTAAGAATTTAATGAGGAGGTACCTACTTATTGTAAAAACCAGAACTACCAATCGAAACAAGAATAATTTCCTCTGGGTCATTGTAGATTAAAAACGCCATAAACCTAAAGACCAGCAACATTTGAAGAATCTTGCTACGTGTTTTGATAGTATCCAACATGACATACAAACAACAGTATGATGAAAATGTCGTAATATCCCATAGGGGAATGAGAAAGGATAAGTCCCAACACCTTATGATATTAAATTTTATCAACTTGAAATGTTCTCCATAACTTAGTCAATCTGACCAACGCACTTCATTTCTCAACAGTTTTATTTAATTTTGATCTTAAACAAACTTTATTTTTATTTTTAATTAGGCGTGTTTCCCTATCTTGTAATGAGCTTTGATGATAACATAACTCTCCCTTTTTTCATGGATATACAACATTTGATTACAAGTAAAATGTAGTAGGTAACCAGAAAATAACAACTCTCGAGAACTAATTGACTCTAACAGTGACAATTCCCATCAACCATTTCCTACATACCGTTACATGGCAGGTAAGTAGGCACGATCTTACAGTCTATTAAAACAACTTCACCTAGCAATTTGTGTAGTTTTAAATAAGATTTTAATGATGATACTATTTTAAAATTGGATCGTTTACAGTTTTAAACCAAGTTGAATTATTTTTACAGACCCATTCGTTACCATCCTGACTGACTGATGCGAATGAAGACCAGGTGAACGGTAGACTGGAGGCAGTTCTCATTAAAAGAGAATTAACTGCGAGAAGAATCCGAGATAAATTTGATTGCAGACGTGAGATTTGGAGAAGAACAAATAAATTTAAGCGATAATCAAACAATTGGATTAAGGAAAGCGTTCACAGTTTAATTCCTCACGGCGGGTGGGAGATAATGCGATAGTGTCCAATATGGAATCGCGACTAGGTGATGTATGTTTCAAAATAAATTTCAAGGACTTGGTTAAAGACGTAGAACGGGTTGTGTAAATGCAGGTGTCATGTTAACAGGTAGGTGACAACTATTAGGTATGTATAAATGTAAAGGTGTTATGAACCAAATCAAACCTATGGGATCAATATATAGGTAGAAACCTCACGGTAAGGTTTTCTGAATACGGTTTTACTTTGTAGAGCAGTTATAAGGCATGACATAACATCTAGACTTGAGAAAGAGTCGATTTTCTAACGTAGGTATGCGTGTAATACTACGCTTGAACAGTTGAGCTACTAGAACAGTGCTCTAGCGAGATGCAATAACTGGGAAGTGGCAAGGAATATGTAACTAAAACCATTACTCACTCCATTTGAGGAAAAAGTCATTTTCTTCAACTACAGCGATATAACAACTAATTGCCAGCAGATAAGGGAAGGCGTTATCGCTATCAGAGAAGGTTGAGTATCGAATTTTACGAGTCTAACCTATACGACAGGGTAACAGGTACGTATGGGTAGTGACCTATACCAATCGACGGATTCCCTCCAATTTCAAACACCAATTCCAACGGTGGTTGTGCGGCTAAAACTTATGTCGCTCAAACAACGAGCTTATGTCAGTATTTCCATATAGGGGGAAAAAGAGTCTGGCTGGAGAGGACATCAAGTAGACAGTAAAAATGTAATTTTCTTTTAGAATGAATTGATTTTTTGTTGATAATTCTATCTAAATGCAGTCAACTTAGGAAACGGACATCACCACGTGATGCAGCGTAAAAAAATACTGAAATATCAAGTGTCACACGAGGGTACTTCGTACAGCCACATTATTTGAAACACCTTGCGGAAATGGGGGTTTCTTTTTGAAAAAAACACACAAACATTAAAATCACAAATCGAATTGAATACCTTCGTTTTTTGAAGTCGTTAAAAACGTTGGTGACGTGAGTTGTGAAGTTAAATATTGCTTCCGAGTCTGCGAAGCAGCGGAAGCCTTGTGTTCACTTTCGGGAGCCAAAAAATGTTTGTTGTCCTAATTCAAAATTTCCATTTGAACTCTGCGTTTCATAGCCTACTGAAAAAATTTGGTTCTGTGTCTGTCGGTCTGTCTGTCCGCATTTCCTTGTTACAGCCGTAACTTCCACAATTTTGAATGAATTTAGCTCATATTTTGAGGGACTCTCGGATAAGGCCTCTTGAGGTCCCATACGAATGTCATCTCAATATACACAGCTCTGGGCATGCGGTAACTTGAAATTCTTGAAACAGCCGTAATTTCCACATTTTTCAATGAATTTAGCTCAAATTTTGAGGGACTGACTGGAAAAGGCCTCTTGAAGTCATATAGGAATTTCATCTTAATATGATCTGCTCTGCGCATGTTGTAACGTGAAATTCTTGAAACAGGTATAACTTTCACAATTTTGACTCAATTTGATTCATTTGCTTTGTTATTATTGTTATTTTTTGTTACTGTCATTGTTATTTTTATCCCTAATGTTACTCAAATTCATGGGAGTAAGGTTGGGCTGTGTCAAGTGATTCCCCTAGTCCCAGCAACCTATACCCATCAATTATGTGTATTTCTAATATTCAACGATAGTGCTACTATTTATTTTATGAATAATACACCACAGTTGCATACGTCTACCAAATCTATAAAAAATAATACATGAAAAGTACTTCAATAACATCAATAGAGTGCTTGAATAAAAATGTTATTCCTAAAATGTGCCCATGCTGTTTATATTTTCACCTTATTAATTCCCTTTCTGCTGCTGTCACCAAAAATCTATACCTAAGTGCCTACTTGGGGGGGGGGGCTGAAATTGTGAAACTATATCCCTTACATTTTCCGGCTTGCTGTCACACACCAACGATTAAACAGATTTTTAATTTCTATCTAAAAAGGAAACAATACTTCCATTATACGAAGCAAAAGTGTGAAACTATAAACTCTGATTAGGTAAGTTGAATACTAAAATTATTAATAGGTACCACTCCAAACATGATATCGTCCCTTCCAAGATAGAGTGTGCAAAATTATAAGCGACACTTTTACCATTTTTGAGTTATTGATACCGTTGGATTTGTATCGTCAAGCCCTATCCATTAGTGAAAAAATCGAAGCGTTAATACGTTTTAAACTACCAAAACATGGGTTTGAAATGTTACTGTCATAACCACCAAGATACTATTTGAAAAAACGTAGACGACTCCCTAAATAACGTAACCACCATAATGGTGTTAGGAAACATACTGTATCCTCCTTTCATATCTAGGGGCAAATAAAATCTGAACTGCTCTCTACCGATACCAGGAAGATGTTGATCAAATAAACCGTGAGTAACTCACATCACTATATTTGGGGACAATCGTTGCGGACAGAACAAGAATCGACAGATGATAACCATGCTACACACATTTTTGAACAATTCAGCACATATTCGAAAAATAAGTCTCAAGTACCTAATTGCAGGTCACGCCTACATGCTTGCGGGATACATTCGTATCAAACAAGACACAATGGCCAACTGTGATGTAACTGGACAGACACTCCTCAAATCCCTTCAAAGTTTCAACACCGCAGTTTGATGACTTCGACGACTGAACATCATTTGAGCGAAAATCGAAATACATTCCACCATTCTATGAGCCAAGTAAACACTATGAAAGTTCGAAGAAGCAAAAGAAACGTAAAAGCTAGCTGGAAAACCGTTGAAAATATCCAAGATGAATAATATCGCGTTGCAAAAAGGAGTGAACTCGTGCACTGTAAGGCATAGTTACATCGAATCGGCGTCAGACCAAGAAATACTTCGATTTGAACCTTCCCAAGGTATTGGATTGGCTAGATGTTATTTGTCCAACTTAGCGATTTCTGATTTAAAATACAAGGATCTCATGAAGCTACGTACCAGCGAAGTGATTGATAAGGCATACCATGCGGAATATAAGAATTTGAAACACAGTAATAAAATCAAAGACCTGACACCGTTTGCCTTGTACCTTGTTTGCCTGACACCGAGGAGGAGGATGAAGTCCCAGTTGATGATTTGGAAGTTTAAAGTTAAAGTCAAGTTGAATACCATAAGAAACCATTCGTTTGGTGCATAATTAAGGATCTCTTGAATCCAATGTGTCTGTCTCAAAATTGATAAGTAGGCACCGTGAATTTTGTGATAATACTGGAAGGAATTGTTATTTTTGTACACTTATGTGATGAGCTGTAGATAATCCTAATCTAAAAAGAAAACTGAAAGGTACCAAGTATATTGTGCCTTAAACTACTTTATGATGTAACAATACTGTTTGAATAAAGATAATAGTGCTTCAACGAGAAATGTAATATTCTTTTGATAATAAAGTTAATTATGGTAATGAGGTAACTGCTCAGATTAAATTTTATTGAAAGCAATTAAGATGAAATATAATTATAATATTTATATCAAATATTAACTACTTATTTCAGAAATTAACAATGAATGCAATTTTACCTTCTACATAGTTAACACTATGTATTTCTTTATCCTTATTTTTAATTTCCTGGTAAAATAATACTTAACTATCATTTAGAAAGGAAAATGAAATAAACTTATCTAGTACCCTCATGAACCTTCCACCCCAGTCCTACTCTGACGGTGGTCAACATGCTATTCGAAGAATTGAACCATCTGACTGAAGTCCCTATAGAAAATATTTTAAGCATCAAGCAGTAGGTAACAGTTTCTTAACCACCACCTATTTTCCAATAGGAATGGTATTTTGTCTATATTAAAACGAAATTACATGTACGGAATGGAGTATTTGGACCGAGAAAAGTACTTAAAACGGTATTTTAGCAAATTAGCATCTTATACAGTTTATTGTTTCTTCTGAAAAATTAAGGAAATTTTCGCTTAAGACACTCTGCTTTGGAAGGGACGATATGTTAAAATGTAGAAGAATACATTTAAAAAGAGAGTTAATGAGGCCGAAATCAACCAACCTTGGCCCCATCGTGGCGATAGCGAATTCTATAGATACGTCGAGAGCTTCTTGGGCACAGATAATCACGCATACCCTATAATCTTGCAAACCAGTTTCAAATTGGTTTGATTAACGGAATTCAGCGTTCCCTATCTGAATTGTTTCCCACTGCCCAGGGTCGTGAGACTTATTTAGGTATATTTGTGCAATGCAACACCTGTTGATTCTGGCTCTAGTCTGCCAGTTAGTAATTATTTGCTAAGTAATTCGATTACTGTTTCACAAACATATGTACAGACCGGACTGGTTACAAGCCTGCAAGTGTTTGGTATAGCCGTGTACTAAAAGGCACAAGGGCTCCTTTGAAGCCTGATGCAACACCTGAACTTACAGTTTGGAGTTCCTTATGAACCCCTTACTTTTGATCCAATATGCCATCAATGAACTGTAAATTTTCGAGCCTGATAGAGCTCATAAAACTATTTCTCTGAGAAGAATATTTTTTATCTCCAACACTGTAGTGATTTTGGTTTTTTATTTTCAATAATATGCCTTTGCAGTCGTGGAGCAAGAGTTTTTTAAAACCGAGGCCGCCCGCTCTCCACAAATTTTGCCAAGCTACGTCGATTCTGAATCTGCCTTGAATCCTTCCACCACATGGCATATTCAAAGTTGAAGTGCCCTAGAACTACTGCGTTATCTTCTTTCAAACTCAAATACACCTGTTGACTCTAACTCTAGTCAGCTAATAAGTGACTACTTGCTAATTAATTCGATTACTGTTTCACAAACATACAGACCGCACAGGTTACATACTTGCTATTGTTTGGCATAGCCATGTACTAAAAGCCTCACAGCTTCCTCGACGCCTGGTTTATTCTGAGGCCTATTGTTGCAGAAATAGAAACTTTATTTAAAACGAATTCCAACACATGGGTTTATTATTTCTGAATAATGAGTGATCTCATGTCGTTCGGGGGTTCGCTTTTAGCGATTAATTAATTGCGATTAATCGCTATTGGTAAATTTCTACCGATCTGAGCCTGTCCCAGTCGATTTTACTTCCAAAATTAGTAAGATATGACATCCTTCTTGCCTATGTCAACAAAAACGTCGAAAAACCACGTTTTGGTTCTTATTCATACGAACATCCTACCGAACTAACAACTGCATCCCTGGATCAGCTGCATCCTGGTGTCTCACATCCAAGAGAAAAACTGTCTTTTCTATTAGGAGTTCAAGCATTTTGAGAACAAAATCTCTACTGTCTTATATTCTCGTCGTCTTCAGAACTAAAGGTTCTATGACCAGAATGCTGAGTTTATTGTCAAGAGACTTGTGATGAGTGGTGCCTAAATATTCCTTAAGATAAGATATTGGTATCATTAAAAAATTTCCATTTTTTTATTGGTATCCCAAAAATATTAGTAAGCTTGGGAATTCTCAATCGTGTTCATTGGTTTTTAGTTTGGTTTTGAAACTTTTTTTTGTCTTCGCAAACTGTACTTTTAGGTTTCTAGTTGGCTTCCCTTATCTCTAGGAGAGATTAGCAGCGTTTGCAAAACCTGATAATGACTTTTTTTATCATCCATTTTGGTGTCTGCCTACTCTCTACAGATTTTAAAAGAAAGTGCAGCAAACCAAACGGACATACGAAAGGATTACAGAAAGAATTGATGAATCGTGTCATCATCCCTGTTACTTGCATTAGCTGTGCCCGCCTGACGTTGTTAATGTACATGAACCGAATTCCATTTGTTTATAATTTGATTCGTTATTCCAATTAAGATCAATTTTGGTTCCCTGAAGAGAGAATTCAGGTTACTCAGCTAATGTGTAAGGAGCCCTTCTTTAAATCTCTTTCTTGTTGTCCCAAACTGGCTCCCTATCAACTCATCACGATGTAACTTCAATGATCAGTTTCTTGCAACTGGAGGTTTTTTTCCCCAAAATCGGTCCCACTGTGCTCCAAAAAAGGGCAACAAAAGAGTTTAGAATTGTTAGAAAAAATCCGTTCATTCGCGAATTGACTCCACCTGGGCTGTAGTTCGTCTTAACCTCTAGCCAGGATCACTTCACACCCATAGATGCTTGGGCGAAAAACCAGGTTTTTCGAGGTTTCAATTGCGGTGTTAGTTTTGAGTAATTTGGGACACCGAATCAATTGAGATGGGTCGCAGACCAGTGCAAGCTCATCTGACTTTCAAAAAATATCATTTTAAGGGTGAACATGTAAAAACAAAAAAAAAATGTTGAAGAATTGTTTTTAATTCAGAAAACGATAAAAATGATTTTAAAAGTAGATGGGTAGGCTTTTTTTCATTCACTAATTGTAGGCATAAAATCCCAATTACGTTCAGAGTTAAAGGTTAAACGCGTTAATTTATTTCAGAATTTATACATGTCGCTCAAAGCAGTTGTTTGCTCCATTCATAGCGCATGACTAACATAATAGTTACGGCTAACCAGGTAGGAAGTACCCACTTCCCTTTTTTCTAATCGCGACATCCCGAATTCAAAACAACAGTCATCAATTGGATTGTAATCTCTAAACAGATAAGGAACTGATCACATTTCAAAAACGGATGTCACTCGGGATCAACAGTGGTCACATTGTCTTTCTAAACAAGTTATCTCTCGATTTTGACTTTTACTATTACAAGTCTTACTCTTGTTAATTTATTTTTAAAGGATTTCAGATTAAAATATTGGTCAATGGCAAACGAATTTATAATTAGGTTTATTTGGCGAGTTGTTTTGTGTTTATCTTGGAAAAGGCCAAGAAAGCTACATCATCAAATGCAAATATTGAGTCAATAAGTAATGATGTTCTAGTCATGCAGCATAACCATAATCATCGTACCTAATATAATTGTACAAAAGAAATTTGAATTTTTCTATAATCATACAAACTGTTAACGTTTCGGTCCTGGAACAGCTTAAATGCTCCCTACTTCATTTCATGGGTGCGACAGCTTCAGAAATGAATGAGTAACCGAGCAAGAAACCGGGACATCAAGAAACGTACAAAATAAGAATGTAACAATTATTTTCTGCCATGTACAGCCATTTGACAAACACATTATTTTTGGTTCTTTTGGCCTCGACTGCAACCAGATTGTTTAAAAACATAATGCGATGTTTGTTGATTGTGAGCGTAATTGCTAGGGAAAACTCGCAGCAGGACTCAATGGCCTCATTTCGTTTGCACTGATGAGTACTAGTCTTGGGAAACGGGTCAGGTCAAGGCCTGGGGTCGTTTGCCTTTGCGAGAGAGAGCAATGGACATTGACGGCTATTAATCTAGACCTGATTATTAAAACCCCAAGATGTAGCGAGCGATCAAAACATCACAACTTGTAGAGATGTTGGCCATGGAGTGATGGATGAACAAACCGTTTTAAGCAGCTGCTCATGTTTATCATTGAGTGTTGAAATTAAATGGACAGAACAACGCAGCTAAAATTTGTAAATTAGCTAAGCACGAATATTACAACATTGATAATGACAAAAACCCGGTATCTACACCAAACCTACAGTCCTAATGGATGTAAATACTAAATTACAGCCGAAAATATGTTTTCCTAATCATATTTTTGTTAGGCAGTAAAGTTTTATATTCAATATAAAATATAGGTATTTAATGCATTTTCCATGCTTCTAAGCCCTTAATTTTGACTAATAGGGCTCAAGGTACGACCCTATCCAGGGCGAGGTACTATGTTCGTACCTGGCCCCACTTTGGAGGGTTTTGGAAATCTACCCCAAGAAAACTCAAAAACTTGAAATAACCCATTTCAACACCTGGATCTTGTTCGATCAGAGCCCTAGGGGGTCGCCCAAGAGAGGAAAATCTGAATAGTGGGGCAAGGTACGGACGGGGCTTTACCAAATATACATATAATATATTTATATATATGATTTTGCATTTATATATACACCTATACAGTCCATCTAACGTGAACACCCCTTTTATTTTCAATACAAACAGTAGGTATATTTAAAAATCCAATAAATACGAGTCCAATGATTTTTGACGAGGATTCAACTAATTATGTGTGCGCAGTCTACGCTAACTTCTTTATTTCAAATGGGAACTCCTACTTTTTACACCAGATTCGGATTCTACGCCAAATTTCATGTAAAAATAACCCCATAAACGATTTTTTAGGCTCGCGAAAACGAGCACAAACTTGATTTTTGCGCGATAAAAACAGTTTCTCTGAACCCCTACGAACCGCACATGACTCTCCAGTATTTTCTTCTGTGAATCACGTGCTGAAGTCCATTTTTCAATCAGGGGTTTTCAACTTTCCAAATTTCATTTATTTCCAGATCAAGCAGATATCCATCATAATAACGGTTCAAAGTGGCCACCATCCTGATGCACACATAGAGCCCCTCTTTCTATCCACTGATGGTTTGCAGCTTGGATGGATTCCCTTTGGATCGAATTGCAAGCACGAATGATCCTCTCACGAAGTTCATTAATGTTTGCAATTGGTCGCAAATCATTGTAAACTTTATCCTTCAAACATCCCCACAAAAAATAATCTAGAGGAGTGAGATAGGGGGAGCGTGGAGGCCACTGTATGGTGGAGCGATTATCGATCCAATGATTAGGAAATTAATCATCCAGAAATTGTTTTACAAGATTTGTATTATGGGCTGGACATCCATCGAGTTGATACCACATCAGCTGACGCGTTGCAAGAGGAATATCCTCCAACAGCTCAGACAGTGTATCACGGAGGAAAAATACCCATCGCTCCTAAAATTGTCCTCATACTTAAACGACCCGATGAACTATCCCCCAAGATGCCACACCAAACGTTGATTGAAAAATTACCTGGTGACGAGTTTTACAGGTCAAGTGAGGATTCTCATCTACCCACGTCCAGTAATTCCACCGATTAATAAGGCCGTTATTGGAGAATTTGGACTCATCCGTCCAAAGGCATAGTGAAAGGAAGTTGGGCTATTCAGAAAAAACTGTCTCCATCTGTCATGTACGGTATGTAGGGGTTCAGAGAAACTGTTTTTATCTCGCAAAAATCAAGTTTGTGCACGTTTTTGCGAGCCTAAAAAATCGTGTATGGGGTTTTTCATGAAATTTGGCGCAGAATCCGAATCTGGGATAAAAATAGGGGTTCCCATTTGAAATAAAGAAGTTAGTGTAGACTGCGCACACATAAGTTGTTGAATCCTCGTCAAAAATCATTGGACACGTATTTATTGGATTTTCAAATATACTGTTTGTATTGAAAATAAAAGGGGTGTTGATGAGAGGTGGAATCTGTTAACCTAACGTTTTTTCGCCTTCAAGCAGGAATTTCTCCATTAGATCGACGCGGAATCGCAAAGTTGACCATACCATTAGAAAGCTGATTAAATTTGCAAGTTTTTCTGAGGTTTGACAAGTTCCAGCACGTTTTTTGGAAGTGCAGTAAAAATAAAAGTAATTCAGAAACTAGCAATTTTTTTAAAATTTTCAATGTTTGAACTGCAATTCTTGTCCTTAGGGGTCCGTTTACGACTATGAATATTGATCGCTTATTTTTTTCTTTTTATCGAAAGTGTAGTAAGTATATTTTTATTTTGTGTTGATGTTTACATTTTTTTCAAGAAGTTATAAATATGATTCATTGTGTTTACTCTATTTCTCGCTGAATAAATAAATAAATGAAATGAAATGAATGTGCATTAGTCGTAAAGGAAATTTCACGGTAAATCCGAAAATATGGTCAAAAGTAGAAAAAAGTTGTTTCAAAGTGGATAAACGTGCGTTATTATGCCAAAAAACGTCAAAATCGAGAACGGGCTGAGAATCTGTGGTTGGCCTGTTTGATATACAATTTTTGTATATACAATTTTTGCCATTGAAATAGCTTCATTTTCAGATTATTCAAGTCAGATGAGCTCGGACTGGTCTGGGACCCATCTCAATCGATTCGGCGTCCGAAATTACTCGAAACTGACACTCCACTCGCATATTCCGATTAAAACATATTAAAAGGCTCGTTTTAGCAAGTTTTGACCAGTTTTTGGCTCCAAGTAACTTAGCGTTTGAGGCGACCGGGCTAGCAAGAAATCAAGACCCCAAGCGGAGTCCATGCGCGAAAAACCGGATTCTTCAATTCAATTCTAAGGCCTTTTTGGCCCGTGACATGGCAGATTTCGAAACTACGCACCTTGAAACGTAAAGTGACTAAGTTTAAGAGGGTGAAATGACTGAGTTATACAAAACGTCTGCTATACAATTACAAAGGATTATTATAGAAAATAATGAAAACAAAAATCAGAAGGTCCCACTCGATCGTTAATTCTAATTTCTAATGATATTCACAATATTAAGAAGAAATCTTTTTCAAAAAGAAGACTCACTATGTTTCAATTTATCGTACACGAACGAGTACACAAAATTGACATTTTTGGGCAATTTAACTCGAAAAAACATGTATTACAATATTGATAAAAACGAAAAAAGCCTGCAATACCAAACACTGATATCCTACGAAATCGCAGTATATATATTTATATTCGATGAATTTCAACAGTATGGGGGGATTATGATTTTCTGTGGCATGGTGTCTGGAATTTTGGGAAACTAGAAATGAATGACAGACTTACGTTAGATTCAAAGTCTCAGAGTTATCGGTCTCCATGCTTGCAACCTGTTACACGACGTAGCTAGAAACTGGCGTTGAATAGACCATCAGTTTTCCTGCTGGCTGCGTTCACCAAAACAGTGGGGCAAGGAACACGAGTGGTGGGGCAGAGGCGAGCCTCCCCGCCAGCTTGTGAAGAGGTCCAAAGAGTAATCACTATCACTTCCCATTCATTGGCGGCCGATGACGTCCGGGAGGCTGAGGTCAGTCAAAACAACCAAAAATCAAGACGATAACATTATTTGTTGATCGAACAATCGGAATTACGGACTGCGGGAGGCGTGAACCGAACGGAGGGAACCGCTAGACAGTGAACAGCTAAGCTAGTAGGCGCGGTCGGAGATGGGGCACGGTCGAAAATGATGAGGGAGCCCACTTTTGTACCTACGTTGGCTATTTGTAACGTTCTTTTACCGTTCCCATGACCTTCAACGTATCCACAATACAAATTGTTTACGACGTGAACGATATCACAGATTGTTTCACACGTTGGAGTGGATTTTCATATTTATTTTAAATATATCTCCAAGATTGAAGTTGGATTTCACGCCGAACCGATTCCGTCAAACCAAATAAAAAACGCTGAAAATTCTTTCACTGGGGTTTATTATTCAATTGGCTTGCATTCATGATTTGAATTTCTACTAAGCTAAAGAGTGATAGAGCGATTATTGAATTTCAGTGATAGAGCGATTATTGAATTTCAGGAGATATGCATAGAGCACGTAAATCTGTTCTCAACCAAAATACCTATTTGGATTGATCATTTGACCATATTTGTGTGCCTCCTGAAATTCAATAATCACAGGCCGCCTTGACTTTTTTTGAGGTTTTCAGAGATTTTACAAAACTTTGACAACCCTTAAAGGGCACTTTAAATTAAGTGAGAGAGCTGGCTCAAGAATTGGGGCGTCGCCGGACCAACATGGATTTTTCCTGAAAATTTCAGCTTTTTTGCTTCAGCCGTTTGGGAGAAATCGTGCGTACGGCGTACGGACGGAAAAATTTTATTGCAGATTCGGATTCTACACCCTTTGAAACGTAAACCATGAAATTTTCAGGGGGATTAGATTTTTTTTTTTTTTTTTCAAGAGCGATTACAATGGTTTATCATTGAATAATAAACCAAAACGATTACACGTTTCAACCATAAAAAATAAAGACACATGAAATGATATTACAAATTTAATTAAACAGTGTTCAGGAATAGTTTTAATCAAGACATGAATAATATGTAAAGAAAACTAAATCTCAACATGTGATACATGGGTAATTTCAAAATTTCGGTCACATGTCACTGCTCAGTATTGCCGTCGAACTCAACTGAATTCAGTTTTGTACAATTTTAAAATTTCTCTCCTAACTGGATGTACGTTCTACAGATTAATGTAAAAGTTATGCCCAGAGGACCCAGGAGAAAATACAGAAGTGCTGATTTCTCACTCCCTGCTGCTGTCACTGACTGGAGTTATACAACATCCAACATCACTACTCAGCGAAATATTTACTGGGGCCTATACATCCACTTACACTATGAAAGAATATACCTTATAAAAAATGCAGTTAACTCAAAACCGAGTGCTAAGGTTCATCACTGTGACTCCATGGTAAGTCCGAAACTCAACGCTCCACAAAGACTTTGACATCCCTTACGTAGTCGAAGAGATCAAAAGGACCTACAATGCTCTCCACAACTGCTTGAGTAACCATGCAAACCCCATAGTCTCACACCTAGCTCACAACAATCCCCCACCTATGCCAAACAGACGCAGACTGAAAAGAAAGCGACCACAAGATGCTCTTCTCATATAAGCTCAAGCACTGTTTATTGTGCTAAAGACTGGTGCAGGGCAACCACTGGGTTGTACCTGAAATGCATGTCTCATATTAGTTAGATATTTAATTTATTGTATTATAATTGTTAGCAAAACTATGATGTTGATTTCCGAACAATAACATTTACTTAAAAACAAAAACAAGCTTTAGAAGCTACCTCCGCTTTTTTATACTTCTATGAGCTCCGACATGGAAGAAATTAACTTGTCAAACTTTGACAGCAACGAAAAGCCTGAGAATGGTTGACATGCGTAGAGATGCGAGGCCCCTTCAGTTACTTTTGGGTGTGTTCGAGTTGTTTGGGAGCTACGTGATAAGGTCTAGAAGTGTTTCTAATTAGTTCAGTTTTAATCAATCGTTCAATGGTAAATATGTAGGAGAAAAAAATTATCACTCATGGTTGATAAAAGCGTAGGCTATTATATATGAATAAAGATAATCAATATCAGCGAAACTTGTTTTGAAACTCATTAAGAGATAAGAATTGTTTGTAAGAGGAAGAGAAAAAAAAATAGCCTACAAAGTTGCGTATGGCGATTAACTTCTTCATATTCGTGACATTATTGCATGTTATGATTAACATATATGTTAAATATATGACGCATGTTTAAATAACCGTATAAGATTCTAAATCAAGTTTCTATGGTTGGAGAAAATGAAGATGGAGAGTGAAACGACAAAATTGGGCCACACTGAAATGAGAAAAGATGTTTCACAGAACCAGTGTGTCAAGAGCGATTAAGTTCATTAGGAACCCTCAGTCAGTCTAAACCAAACAGTCTTACGAAAGTTCATCGAAATGCTTTTCACAAAGTTCAGGCGTTAGTGATACATTATAATTAGTGGCGAGGCGTGACATTTTTGCCAGGTCATCTCCAGTGGCGGTGATTAGGAACCAGAACTGGGGGGGAAGGGGTTTGGGGGGCAACCCCAAAGCAAAGGGGTGTCCAGCCCCCCCAGGAAATTTTGAAAAATTTACCTGTCAAAACCGCCAATCTAAGGTGTTTTTGACGTATGAAATTCTCGTTTTCTATTGTTTAAATCAGTGCAAATTCAGCTTTGAATGACACTTTTCGAACCAAAATAAATATTGCTCAACAATATTTTTTTTTCTTCAAAAGATTACCTACTATTGTTGATTTATTCTGCCTTAATTTGAATCAAATAAATAATAAAACGCTTTTTCTTATTTTAATGTACATGGTAGCCACATTTCTAGGTTGTCAATTTTATAAATGTTTCTATAATCAATGGTTTAAATTAAGATAATAATTTATTGACGAAACTCAAATCGCATCTAATGTTCTTCAGTTATTTATCCAGAGTTAGTTAATTACAATGAAGGTTACTGAGCGTCCTCTGCTAAACTAGACTGTATTCGTATTCCATTCTGTGTGCTACTGCGCATCAAGTTGCGTCGTCGGGCTACCGCTCACAGTTTTTCCTCAAAACGAAGAGAACTAAAAGGGCTTTCCTTCAGTTTTAGCATTATCTCGGAGTCTTCTGCCATGGTTCACTAATTAACGGTTAATTTGAATATTCGTATTACTCAGCACATACAGGAGATAGTAAAATGCCGCAAAACCTCACAAACTGTAATCATATCAGTTTCGGTCCTAGTTTAAGAGGCAGATGAATAAAAGAGTACTCGACTTAATTTTTGTTATTATAGTATTTCCCCTTATCAACTTCATTTGCAGGTCAGATATTGCCACTGTTACACTAAGTAGTAGAATTTTAGAACTGTCTTCGATTAATGGGTTGAAATTCCAATAGAAGAAGAATAATTTGTTAACAAATTTAGAAAGAAACCTCCAACGAAAGGGGGATTGAGGTAATAGCAGGTAATACCTTACATTCGCAACCATTTTTTCTTCATTGGCACTTCACTTTTACTTTCTAATCGTGTGATGTTCATGGGGGAATCAGAAGGAAATGAAAAGACCGTTGTATACAATATAATGTATTACTACAAAACGTATAAATCTGGTAAAAAAATAATGTCGTTTACACACGAGATATGAGACCAGGTAAAGAACATGCATCAAAATGGTAAATTTGGTTAGAGTCAAAATTTATCAGCACAAACAAAGCTCTAGCTGATCATAGAGGTCACAAAACTAATTTGCGAAGCGAAATTAATCCTCTAATGTCATAAAGAAACACAATTCGAACAGCCCAATAACTCTTTTCTTTTACCAAAATATCTCTCTTTTTTCTTTGTCCGATAATTTTGAAAAATACTCCGAAAGTCTTCATTTTAAATTATGAGTAGGAATATTCAGCTGTGACAATGAAGGCACGTCTTTCATAATTCTCTCAAGCAAAGTTTCGATTACATTCTTCGTGTCAATACAAAAAGTTGATATGCTTTTTCAAAGTTACATCGAATATATAGAAACGGTATAAAGCAAGCAATCGAGATCTAGCTACTCTTCATAAGTGAAAATCAAATTGAACGATACAAAATAAGTGTGTACAGAAAAAGTAAAAATAAAAATAATAATAACGAAATGAAACAAAAGAAAAATAATATTAAATTCTTTGGAATTGTTTGTGTATTTACAAGTGTGGTTACTTAAAAATTGAGAAAAAATTCTTAACAATTTACAATAAATTAACATGAAAAATTAATCCGAAAATTTAAAACAGTCAATACACAACTTATATCTAATTGCACGGTTGCTTGAAAAAGAGTTTGGAATTCTATACTAAATAACTATATCATAGCAAAAAGTAGTCAGTTTTCCAATAAAAAGAAAAAATATTAAAAAATAGTAATATAATGAAAAAAGTTCGATAAGGAATAATCGATAATGTCAAAATTAAATGTGCGAGGAGGTCTCAATACCAACCTCGACTGCAGGTGAATAAAAAGGTGATTCCCCACAGCACATGTTGACATGTGTCGTAAATTTAACGAGAACTGAACTCGTTTCGAATGGAAAATGTTTCGAACATTCCAAACTTCAGATAGCATACACACGTAGAGAGAGTGGACGAATCCATATAGAGAAATGATGGTGATGATCAGAGTTCGGATCGGTATGACGTGAAAAATGTCAGCATACGACTGAAAACCGCAGTAAATGACGTGGGAAAGAACCTAACGTCACCTTCGTATATGACGCAAAGTACGACCATAAAAAGGGAAATGTCTAAAGCAAGTTCTAAAACAAATTAAAAATACCTACCAAGTACCGAAATTTAACCCCCAAACTTTCTTAGGACTTTTCTGTTCAGGTCGGTCGCAATGAATACTCAGTTGAGGTCAGTAGAGAACAGAATGGCTGGAATTGTGTCAAGTGAGCGAAAGATGACTAGGTAATATATCCTCCAAAATGCCTATGGGAAATACATGTGTATAAAATGTCTTTTCAGGGTTTCCCGAAATTCTGAGCCACACTTGTGTTGGGTATCCAGGTATATTGCACAGGTATCCAGTTCTGTGGTCCAGGACACCAACCGAAAAGGGTATCAACATTAGGGTGTTGGTTAACGACCAGAAAAGGGCTGGTCTAAACTGAGGCTTCGATGTTGCGCTTGTCTTGTCTGCTAAAATAATTGCTAATTTTGTTTTTCGTTCAGTGTTCTTCAACACGAGCAATATTATTGTAGTAGATCAGAGTCTGCTGCAAATCCCTTAGCAACGTTAGGGTAGGCTCAGTATGCCACAACTCGTTGTCCTTTTTGGTTTCACACGAGCACTTGCAAGAGTCGTACCGGCAGCATGCACTGCGATAGTGATGATGAACTTCAAACGGTCAGTAGTCGATTGAAAATGAGAGGAATGCTTTCAAATTGGCAGTTCAAAGTTTGAAACCCCTTCGAACCAAATGACAGAAGAACTAGGATAATGTCACCCCTTAGGACGTACCTATTATGGTGATTGTTATGACATTTGTGCCGAATGGGTGTGGCACTGAAACCGCGATCAATTAGTTCTTCTTCATTCATTACAAGCGGCGGCCATTTTGACCAAACGAAAAGAAAAGCTGTGAGTTACAGAACATTGGAAAAGTGGAAGGGCAACCTCTCAGTCAATCATGATCGAGTCCACATCCTGACTTCCGTTCTGAAAATCAAATAGATTTGATTTGTGAATAGTATCGAGGGTCGACCACAATGGCGCGTCACTTTAAATGACCCTTGCTGCTTTTAGGAAATTAAAACAATTTAATTTACAGGACGAAGTCGCATTTGTGAACTGCTGTGAGGCCCTCCACTTTTTCTACTTTACTACCTCCGTTCATGATTCTGAGTTGAGGAAATCAGTGGTGATATTACCCTAGATCTTCTCTTTAGTGTTTGGATAAGTCGTTCCTTTGGAGGATTCGTTCATTCCATTGAAGGATTCAGTCCTCAGACTTGTTCCAGGAGCGAGTTCATGAATAGTGTAATTAGCATCCATGGATTCCCAGCAGTCCCTTAGATCAGCAGTTTAGATTGATGTCGACATTGAGGCTACCATTAGTTCATTAGTAACAACGCTAACTGCAGAGGAAGTACAGCTTAATTCGTTGTACATAAAAGGAAGCTCAAATCTCATCGGGCAGAAAAAGTGAAGTGAGTGGGTGGCATAAAATATTGATGACCTAGTACAACCAGGAGAGTGTTGCCCCTTGAAGTTCAGACAGAGCCTCAGCGCGCACAATACAGGAGCAGTAAACTGAAGACAGCGTCCAAATTACCACAACGTGTGACTGAATTGTGTTAATGGAAGGCAACAGTGAGGAGAACAACGAGCGGATTTATTTTAAAAAATCCCAAGAACTGTTGGAAAGAAAAATCACAAAGAAGATGGGTGATTTACATTGAACTTTACAGATCAAAAACTCCCTGGTTCGGAAAGCTATTTACGGTACTTTAAAAAGAAAAAAGACTAATTTTGAGCTACTCGCGTCATAGTACAGATGTTGACAGGGATGCTAGATACAGCAGGCACCAAACGCGCCATAAAATTCATACTTCTAGCTCATGAAAGAAACTGATGAAAAACCTGATGAAACTGATGGATAGGCTCATGAAGAACTGATTTGCCTACCAATTAATCTTCTTCACCAGCCGTATTTCGTCCATACACCGTAAGTAGGACAAGAAAAGTGCATATAACTAGCGACATATTTTTGTACAATTTTTTCCACAAATACATTATGAATGTGAATAAACCAGCAAATTGGCGTATCATTTATTACGAAAGCTAAGATGTACATTTTGTTTGCAGTTCATGTAGGTCATTTGAAATGTTCAACATTTTAACCTTAAGTGCAAGCACTACTCCACGTACATCAAAAACAGATAATATCAAGGTGGGACTACATTTTAAAAAAAGAGAAAAATCACATAGTTTTATATTATAAATATATATAGGTACATTGAGACAACCGAAATCTACAACCACCGGTATTTTTGTTAAAATCAAACTTTAATGCGAACAACATTGAGCCCAGGCGGCGCAATTAAGCGATCACTAGGGCAAATCGTTGATTCTCCACATTTTGCAAGAATACATCCTATTGGTAAAGTAGCTAACGTAATTCATCAAGGTTCAGTTTCAAAAAGAAGACTAATTTAACCATCAGATCTTGGATTCATCCACCTCACATTGTGTTGAAAATCTCTAATCACAGTCCTTTAGTAATAATATATTCGCCAATCTAGACGAGCACCTGATCACTGACTTGGCTCCTCAACACAAAAATTGTTGGAACAACATTAATAACAATACCATTCACAAACTAAGAAGTTCACTGAATCAAGCCAATTCATCATGGTGGGTTGATAATCAGGTTGGGCTTATTAAGACTTAAACTAGTGGCACGACAATCATGCAATATCATTCTCCTTAACTGTCATCAAATATGTAAATCTCTACTAACAATAATAAACCTTTCGAAACGGAAATAATGTTAGGTTCTGTTTGCTAAACTAATTCTAACCGTATACAAGTAAATTACGTCTTTCTGAACCTGAAAATGATTATGAATACGTCCACGTTTCTTGGCAATGCAATGGATTCATACAACACGGTAAGTAAATAGGTAATTCAAAAACGTTGTTTGCGCCACGATTTGATTAACTCGATCTTCCCCGAATCTCACACTTCAAAGCAATCAGATTGGAACAAAAGTACAAACAAAAAGGGTTCAAACCCTCCGAGAAAACTCTCCCAGTTTTAACATAGTTGATCAGAAACCTGTACTCAATCCTATCGATTTTTGTATACACCAAAGCAAAAGCTGGGATTATTGAACATTCCTACCCCTAATGATCGATTAATATAATTTTCAATTGACTTTTCATCATTCACACATAGCAATGCAACATTTAAAAAAATATATACCGAAGTGTCAGACCGGCAGCGAATTTTCGCAGTTGGTATCCCAACAAAATATTTTACTTGGTGTTATTTTGGAACTGTTTTAGGCGTTAGAAGTTGATGAATGAGAGGTATCTATTGAATATCATTCGAAAACAATTACACTGACTCATCAAGATTTTGTAAAAATACTCGGATACTATAAATATGAAAAATACTTTAAAATGTCGTTCCGCACATGGTGACTTTCGGATCTTGAGAGTCAAATCACATCCCACTAAACTGGAATACGGGTGTGTTTCTTGTAGTAATTGCCTTCTAATTTTGTTGTTAGTGCACGCCTTTTTCGACCTCGTCAGGAGTTTTCCGGTAGTGATAGTTTAATGTAGTCGGTTTGGAGATTTTTGAATCTGTACCTTCGGTGTAAATCAGACCAAGAACGCCAGCAATGCTCGTTAATCGGGCACAATTAAGTGCAGCCGTATGGGTGGTAAATATATCTTCGCAGCAAATGCAGCAGTCTATGATATTTCTTCATACACGAGAGAGAATCCTATAAGAGATTTGTATACCCTTTGGCGTTATGGCTGCTCTTCATTGTGGCCATGCTATTCACGAGCATTGCAGGCGTTCGCGGTCTGATTCACATCGAAGCTGTCCAGTCTGTAGATTCAGAAATCTCCAAAGTTAATACACTAAACTACAACTATCGGAGAACTTCCACACTTCATGAGGCCGTTAGCCAAAAAGCTCGTGAAACCCCAAATATTGCGGCGTGCTTCATCCACGACACTGCTCCCTAGGGGACTAAGCAAGATGTCATCATCATTCCAGAATCCACCCACTGGTGCTGCTCAGGCTGAAGAAGGAAATGAAACAGCAGGCACAAAAAGAAAACGCTTTGGGCCCTACTACGTGGAGAAGAAAAGAAAATGCACCAAGTACTCGTGCAAGATCTGCGGTGAGAGAGATTCAGACACTCGGATCACCTTACTAGACTTGAAAAAGTCCGTTGTACTCCTGAGAGAGCTAGATGGTAACACGGTAGCAAATACGAATGACTGGCGTTGAATGAGTGATAAAAGTAAATTATATTAGAGAGTTTTTGATTTCTAGGATTGTCATAATTGTCACAAGATACGACGATGGCCCAAAACGTATCAACTAAAATATACACCAATTAATGTAGAGTTGTTATCATTTCATTACGGTTTTACTCGTTCTGATTAAACAAATTCGTCAATTTACATTTGAATCGAATAATTTAAAATTACGAACTTTCAAGATGCGTTTATAGACCATCTTGAAGCAACTGCTTTCGGGAATAATCCTCGATTTTCCAGGTGAATGTTTTACAAAATTTCTGCGAGTATCTATCTGCACGCAGGAACCAGGTTTTGATTGAATGAGTGAGCTAACATACAGAATCACGTAGATAATGAAGGCAAACTTCTAATTTGAATGATTGAGAAGTACTGTTGACAGAATTTCCTTAAGAATAGACTGGGAACAAATGTTCAAGTTTTTCAATATCAACTACGGTACGTAAATTGGCGAGATGTTTTAATTTTTTGTCCACAACGAGTACAACAATAATACGAATGACTATGAAGCCAGTAACAGTGAAGCCTGAAGGGTGATAGATCCCAGGTTAAAAGACACTATTTGTGGATATCACGGGACGTGAGAAAAGCTCGCAGGTGTCCGTCTCATCTGTCCTAAGAGCGTTTCACAACGCAGACATCATGAAAAGCAAAACTTCAACAGCAATTTTCAATTCTTGATCACTTTTTCGAATTCTGCTTTAAATTTTCTGCACAGTGCATTTTTATAACCAAAACCCAACCTCTAAGAACCTTACATAAAATTCAAAAGTTCAACATTTAAAATGAATAACGTTTCTCAAAATACTTGAACTCCAAAGAGGTGCAATTAGAGTTAGTTTTTGGATATGCAAATGCGCTAAGCGTGTTGGAAATTTAAGGGAGAATTCAAATAAGTGGTCAAAAGTTTAAAAAAACGGTTTCGGAGTGGAGAAATGAGGATTTTTATCACCGAAAACGTGGTGATAAAGAGGAAAAAAATATTCAAAAAACCGAATTTCGGGAACGAGTCGAGATATAAAAGTGCGGTTCCCAGCATTATGCTCCATTTTCAAACAATTCGAAGAAAAAAAAAAAATTAAGCGCAGGACACCCTATATATTTACGTAGCTTTTCCTAAACATGGACCATTTTTTTCCTGTAGAAATCGACCAAAAATTTAAGGAATCATCCTAGTTCTACATTGTTCTTATGAGATATGACTACGGTAGGCCTGTATTTATTTATTATAAAACAATTGTTAGAACAAATCAACTCAATTGTAAATTTACTACTAATGAAACAAGACTATCAACGACTTGGTGGTAGCGTAATTCCAACGCAATTAGTTTATTGACTCAAAATGAGTGTGAATATCTATTTAAATTAAAAAGCTTGATGTAACATCTGTAAATTGGTGAAGTGTCAGCTTTAAGACCTCCCGAACCATTTAAAGCATTAATTTCGACAAGAATGCAGGTAATGGGGCAGAGTAGTAAGCAAGGTTCTGATCAACAGTTTCTTCGGAGAGTCATCCCCTAATCGTTTTTATTCCCTAACCCCGATCTCAATGAACCAAACAAATGAACGATTTTGAACGAAATTCCTTGCAGCTAATTCGGGGCAATGACATTATTCAGTAGGTAACAAGTGTATTCACCATAATTCTTCGTGAGCAACCAAGATTGAAACTGATCAACAGAAGCTCGAGCGAACAAACTCCCGTCAGATTAGATAAGTACCTAATTTAAGCTTTGGTTAAACCTACATGGCAAAACGAATTTTCAAAATTTGTTGAGTCACGAATTTCTTTGTGATTCACTCTCAGCACTTCAGTAATGTATTTGTCTCCAAAACAATGTCGACAATCGACATTTTGCGTACTTACGCCAACAAACATGGAACTCTGAAGCACAAATCAACCAATTTCAGAATAAAATTTTCGAAACAACCATTCACAATAAGCTAATTACATTGCTGCAGTCTTTTACGAAGAGATCCCAAAACTTTCTCATAAATCATGAGGGTCGATTATGTAGAACACCAAATTGGTTTATTTTCATCGAGAAACTAAAACGATACCACCTAATTTAGGGTATGAACAATAAAAAATAGTGACTTACGCATAATTGTTAACCGGGTCTTCAGGTTTTATTTGTAACGAGTACTGCTGGTTAGCTGTGGTTGGCGTCATAGGATACGCCTGCTGGGATGGTTGCTCTTGCACAGGCTGAGGCGTGTTAGCTATCTGCTGCTGTTGCGCGGTGGGTGATATATATTCTTTGTGATATATATTCAGGTGAGCGCGTAAACTGTATTTGTTTTTAAATATTTTGTTGCACAGAATGCAACAAGCAGGATTGTATGCGTCACTGTGGCGGATCCTGATATGTTTGAGGAGGTTGCTTTTGTTGGATATTACTTTGGTGCATTGAGGGCAAGGGCGGCGTCCATTTCGATCAGCTGTAAATGAAAAAAATTCTGCTAAGTCCATATTTGAGGACTTTGGCCTGAAAACTCCTTTACAGACGAACATCTTGCTGTGGGGGTTATACACCGTGACTCTTATTGGATTAGTATTGAGGATTATTAGTGCTCAGCATGTGGTGCTCCATAAAGCCAAGAATCAAAGGTCTTCAGAAGCAAGAGTATAGCGAGATTTTCAAACAATGGAGGATACCGATATTTTCTTGTCCACCACAACCCTGATTTTGAAAGGCAAACATATAGAAGATGAAGACATCGTTAATAGCTCAGCATCAGCTCGGTGAATCTACCGATCTGAATCTATCTGAACGTTGCCTCCTCAATAAGTTTACTTCAACTTCCGTGGTTCTGTACTCCTTTATACTAATGGAAGACTCAGACATCAGCCAAATCAAATAGAAAGACCTCCAATACCCAATCTCAGTAACATCTAAATGGGTATAGGTTTACAATAAATTAAAATTAAACGTTACGTGTCAAGTAATTCCTGTAGTTTGAGGGATCTGATTATACTGGCTTTTGGCTAGAATGCCAACTTCAACAGAGTCTGAAGTCTCATATTTACAAATTGAAGCATGAGATCCATCTCGAAGCAACCATAAAAAGACTGGCTGTTTCCATAGAACTACGTCTGCGACCTTAGCAGTAATTACTCGATTTGTTCAATACAGAATTCAATTCAGAGCTGCCGACATACGACTTTGGGAGTTGGTAACATCATAATCAGAGAGATCAAAAGGCAATTTGCCTTTACCCGGACCTCTCCTCTGGGAACCCTGCTAAGGTATATGATGTTTGACCAGCACAGTTGTTACAGATTCAGTACCGTGAAGTAGGTAAGTGTTCAGCTTACACTAACTCCGCATGAAACCTATAGCTTACGCACACAATATTCTTATTGCTCCAAACAGAAACGTCAAGTAGCCAATTGATGAACTGTGGAACAGGTATAAATAATATGTGGTGTACGTGCACTCTTTCAAGAAGAGAGTTGGAAAAGTTATCCAAAGAAAAAACTCTAGCAAATCTCAGTTACATGAAACACCACTTAGTGAACTGTAGTTGAACGGAATGACCTTAACAAGGTTCTAAATTTACATTTGAGCAATAAACTAAACGGACACTTGACATTAAGTTTGGCTCATTAATATTGAAAAATAAAATATCACTAAATTGCATGATTTGGTGTTGAGAGGATTTCAACTGACAAGTTCCAAACAGAGCTAAACCAATCTCCTTACCCCCTTTCTGATTATTCCAAAAGGTTTGCAATCAGAAAAATAATTTTGAGTTTATTTTCCATTAAAATTATGCCATTATGAATTTCAATGTTTCACTTATAGGAATACGGCTTGAGCAAGCGTGCATATGAATGTGAACCTTTAATGGTATTCCCAGAGCTATTCAAAGGACAATATGTTGTTACACTATCTTCGTATTGATAAGTGTGCAGGGATTTAAATCGATAAAAGACTTCCAATACCACAAAACAACTCACACACCGAACAAAAACTAAAACAAAGAACGAAAACAACAAAAAAGTACATAAATCAAGAAACACCACATGCAAATTTCCCCCGTAAGGACAAAACAAATTATTTGTGATCATAGATAGGTCTTATCGTTAATGACAAGTCCACCCTAATTTTGCATCGACTCAACTCATAAGACATATCTAGATCAAAACGAACAAAACAAGAAATTAAATAAGAAAACGTGTACATAAAAACTAAAACATAACGAACACAATCAACAAAATGGCATGTTAGATGAAAATTTAAAAAATCAAATACTTCCGTAATGAAAATAAAACTGAAATAAATGGCAGATGTGAAGGAGGGGCTTACAAAAAAAGGCTTAGTGTAAACAAATTTATTTTATTACAATGTTTTTACTTTTCATTTGATCTTCAGTTTTGATTATTTTATAAACCTAACAATTACAGTTAAGTTCTAACGTAAACCTAAATAAAGGAGCATTCACTACCACACAGAACTACTCCAGAATAATATTATCAATGACAGGTAACTTGGTATAGATATGGATTCACGCACTAACAATTTAGTGAAATAAAACGACTTAGAATAATTTAACTAGGATCGAAACAAAAAAATCATCTTTCCGGCAGATGACATAAAAATAGTAACACGTCAGTTGATATAATTATATAAATCAAGTAAACAAGACTAGACAGATCGCAATAGTTTCTTTGAGAATCAATACTAGTGACTTCGACGTCACAAAATCATGTTCAGATATGTAAGATTACAAAACGAACTAAAAAAAGAAGCGTAATTATTCTCACTGAGTTGACACAAAAATCAGTGCACTTCCCATGATTTAAGCAAGACCTCTAGTCGAATATGGCAACATTGCACCTACGCGTTAGAAATAGGTCTAATTGACTAGTACTTAACGTTAGGATGTTTCAAAAATTGCTTTGTTTGTGAGAAATTAAAAGCGACGGTCGTAAAGAGTAATTTAAATCATAGTATTCGTGTGTTCATCAATAAAGGGCAATGACGGCTGTGTGATGAGAGCTTTCCGAAAAAAGGCAGCATGAGGTGTATCCAATTACTAAGATTGAATGATGGACCAAAAGTCAAGATTCTGTGTTCCAGAATGTAATTATTCAGTCAGTAAACGGCAATGTATAAGCCGAATTGCAAGACAGTGTTCTCATAACGAACTATTCGAAATAATCAACTGAACACCAAGAGCCTACAAATTTAAAGGCCGTCAGAATAATTTTAAAACTCGAACTCCCAATGTCTTTCGTAGCAGTTTTCGACACATAGAATTCTGCAACATTTCTACAATTTATGAAACGGATATTACTCTATTATAACACAACGGGGGCGGTGAAGAAGTGCCAATGGAGGGTAGGCTGTTTTGGGCTGTAGAGGGGCAATGTGTGTTTTGGGTGGCAATGTGCAAATTTTTGAAATTTAAGCGCCCTAAAACAGAAATTAGACTAACAAACACCAAGCAGCTTGGTACAAATCAAGCAACAAACTGGAAGGATGGGTGTGAAACAATGATGCCATGATTCTCATTCATCCGTCCTTAGCGGAACTATAAATCAGCACAAGTTATTTGAAATCTGGCATTCCGAGGGGAGTGAGGATTTCGAGTTACTCGGTACAGGGGGGCAGACAATTAAATTAGCGTTCGTTTGCACTGGTTAAAACAAGATTGTGCTCATTGATTAAGGGGTGGGGTGGAGGTTACATTCATACCCCCTGTCATACATGCCACCTATCCACAATAATGCCGGACGAAGAGGAGGTAACCAAAAGGTGCACGTGTGTTCCAGGACAGCTTGTACGATGGATTTCCCAATGGACTAACTTGCAGTTTGGCTTCCCTCAACTTATCAACCATCAAGATCCGAGCGTCTGTGAAGCTAACAGTGTTCTTATCATATTCCAGGCTAGACAAATATATCACACCACCTCCCCTCCCCCGCCATTATCAATGTATTTTATAAAAATGCCGTATTCAGTGTATGGTGTGATACTACTGGTACGGTAGGGTGTAATGGTACGAAATTAATATAAAGACCTCTCGCAAAAACGAGAAACTGATTTCAGAGAACCATCGGAAAAATTCTTTTGGTACACAGAAATATCTACGTTTCTGAGATAAGTGTCTATAAAAAATGGAGACTTTGGAATGAACGATGAACAGCCCAGGAGATTACAATAAGTAGGATAGAGCCACAACGTAAGGCGAGTGTCTTCTTCCTTTTGACCACAAGCGAAGAGACATAACTTACCCACTTACTGCTGGACCATCTCTCAAAAGCGAGCAATCCAACGAGCAAAAATATTGATTGAAGGACAACATTTGAAAACAATCGAATTTGTAACTGATGCTGGTATGAAACTGTGTAATTATGTGGTCTCTCTATTTCGCCCCAGCTGAATCACAAAATTGCTGAAAAGTTGGACATTGCCTTAACGGAAACCCTTGTTGAACCTACGAACTGTTACTCGAGGCTTGAGTGGGAGTGGTTTAGCAGAAACCTTTCACGCTGACATCCTTGTAATCTTATTAAATTCAAATCAAACAAATACTACTCAGATTTGATAATGAACGAGGAGGAATTCTTTCGTGGCTTTCAAGATTTGATCTTGATAAGGGGAGAATAACAACAAATCCATGAAGGCTGGAGGACACGGAACATGCGCTCAGCAGTTCAGAGACGAGAGGCAAAAGTGAAAGGAGTTACCGAGCCCTTTGTCACAGGCCCACCACAGTAACTTTTTGAGTCCCTAGGTTAGGTTTGGCAATGACTCATTACTATGAGGAATTCCATATTTTTACACCTCCTAGCTGCAGATATTCCCTAAGTGTGTCAAAGTGGGAAGAAAATTTACAAATATTTGCATTGCATCGCAAAATCCGCCTGGTTCGGTTCTGTGGTATTTAAACGGTGAAGCGCATACTACAGGCGGGGCGGAGCGCATCCGACACATCGCTCTCGAGGCGGATTTTTCCGTCAGGCCGCTGCGACCCGGCCTTTTCAATACTTCCTCGCAACATTTGGAGAAGTTCGACATTCTCGTACGATATTCTGAAGTACCTAAAGAATTTATTTTCGTCGTCCAGAAGATCGGAAAACAGTGTATGGAACTCCCCGAACATACTTCTTTTTTTGCATATTTCGTGTACCCACATCCGACGTTTCCTTTTCCGTTTCTGAGCATGTTCCCCATCCAGCAACATCGAAAAAAATAGGAGTTCCTTGTCGGAGGAATCCATGATTTAGTTATTGTAAGCAACCTCTAAACATGCGGATTTCTCTTGATGGTCGGATGGGATGATGGACGGATTTTTCATCCGCGATGAGACACGACCCGCCGCTAATGTGCTTAGGAACACTTTTGTGATGTGATGCGACCCGTCCCCAGTGTGCGCCTACCTTAACATAACTCTGGAGGAATGATAACCATGTGACGTGTCCTGCTTCGACGACAACGCGACGTGTGTCCTCACGTAAGACACAAGTTTTGGAATCGTAAACGATTCGTCCCAATCGCGTCACTCGCTCGAGCTTGTTTTCCACGTAAGACACGGCCGCAGGGTAGCCTAGGGATTTTAGAAATCCGTAGACAGGGTTGCCACGGCAGCTCAAGACATCATAAGCTGTAGGCGGACATTCAAATCTCCGAGTTTCGTTAAGTGACTTTTTCCACGAAATGACGTCTACAGTCTTAATCACCTATAGCTTGCAATAAAAAAAATAGATCTTAGTTTTGAGGAGACTGAAATTTATTATGATTCAAGGTGTCATTGCCCTTTAAAATAAAATAGGGAAAAACAACTAACGTTCCAAATCCACATTCGTTTTCAGGCAGTCGAAATCCCAAACAAAATAATAAGACGATAAGAAAGACTTAACCAACGAAACTGAAACAATGACTACGAATAACGAGAAATACAACAAAACAACATTTTAGAGTGCTACCACTAATAATTCAAAAGTCTAAGTATTACCACTTTACATACTTCACAGTATTCCATGGTGGTGAAAGAACAAAGTTATTGTTGAAAAGAGCACTTTTGGTATTTAATCGGCAAATTAACAAGATCAGCAGTGTTGATTAATGGGTAATTAAAATTCAAAACTTCTACAGCATACTGAATGCTGCTTCTTTAACTTGTTAAACCAAGACAAATCCTGTTCAATCGTTCAATAAATTTTGAGAAGTTTGGAAAGCATCTTAATTTGATCAAGTTTTTTAAATTTTAATAATTCTGCATAAGAGCAATAACAATAGAAGAACCAACCACCCTTTCTCTAGACGAAGTCGGGTTGTCCAAACGTTCTCTATTCAAATCGTAACTTTTTGCATTTACATGTTTATGAATGACCACAAGGCAAGATTATTAAAAGATTCGATGCATTCCACAGAATGTAGCAACATAATAGATCTATTAACCCACAGAAACATATTGAGCTTTGAGTTAGTTTTAACCACGGTATGAGAATCGGTCAAGAAGTAAAGCCTTCAACAATTAGTAGGAGTGTTCGGAGAGAAAAATGCCACATACTCTCCCAAATACCTCCATTCCCTAGTCATCTCTCCTTTCAAACGACCCCCCTCTCTCCATTGAGATCGTTAGACATTGGAGAACAAAGCTATAATAGTGTTATTCCTGCTCGATAATTGTATTCCACAAGTGTGTTTTCCGTGAAGCGAAACAACTTACAGCAACAATTGGGGAGGAAATTGAAATTCACGGACTTCATAGTGAGGGTTATCAGGTCTAGATGTCATTAAATGGGTTCGTAATAAGCGCTCCAATAATCAACAAGTGAATAAAGAGGTATTCAACTGCAGTAACTAATTGATGAGACGATAGTAAAAGTCAGTAAACTATCACGTATGTAAGAAGTTGCTGTCTTGGTTACCGACAATTTTGAGGCTCCTTCAATTCAATTAAAGTTGACGGTCAGATTGGAGTTTTATAAGGTGTATGATTGGTGGGTTCCAGATTAGGAACGAGTGACCATAACATCCACGTGAATTTCTTGAACGTTAGGATTGCATTTAACCCGGTGAGTTTTTGGTATAGATTGTTACGAACGATGACACTTGGGATATCATTACACTCCAGAATTCAAAGGAAGTTCCTCGAGTGGCGTCTGTCTCATCAAAGCCTCCATGCACACTTCGCAACAAAAAAAATCGTGGCAATACTGTCTGGGGCATGAAAGGAGAATTTCGGTTGACCGTATGCCATGAGGAGCCAAAATTGACATGGATGAGAAAATTAGACCCCTACCGAACTGCAAAGCACTTAAGGGAACGGCCAAAAGTGGGTAAAAAATGATTTGTTTATTGCAAGAAAACGCATGTTCTCACTTTCACTACAAGACAAGCGTTATTATGACCAAATTTGGTGATACCTTTTCACCAGTTTCTTGGTTCCGATTCAATACCACGTAGTTTTCCATATTTTTATCCACAAAGACCTGTTCTGTGGGAAAAGCTTTGAAGACAAACATAGCGTCAAAGAAAAAATTTACATTCAGCAACTCCCATAGCCTCGCTTGTGGCTTCCCAAGAGCAACTGTGAGGCAGTAAGTGTTTAACACGCCGTGTGTACATTCTAAGATTCTCAGTTCCATGCTAACCTCGGGCAACGTTACAAAAGTTCCTTTCCCAAATGGGTTGAGAGTGGCTGTAAATACTGGAGCAGGCGGTAAAGTTACTAACTGCGACTATTAACCTACTCAAAAGAACCCACACACTGATCTAGCGGGCTTCCATATTGAAAGATGAGTTGTTGTACTAAGTAGTTTATTTTAGTTTTATTATTATTTTATTTATTTATTTCATTTTTTTCAGACTTTACTTTTTGACTAACCCTTTTCATTTCAGCCAGGAAAAAGCTAACCAAGCGGGTGACAGTTGTACATCTAATCAAATTCCACACGGATAAATTAAAAGTACATATTTTGGCGTACAAAATCACATGATAATGCAAAATTACACTATTCCCATCAAACCTCTTAGTTACGATTTTTTTTCACCTTTGACATAAACTGAGATGACATTATAAAAATACCTGATTGCTGTACAAGTTCTAAAATACTGCTTAAATTCTGGAAGTGACTACCAGGCAAATGTTACCGTCTCTTTAATCAGAGTGTCACGGTTTGTTGACAGTCAGACGGTTTGAAGAAAGGTCAGAAAGCCAGGAAAACTTAATTAGGGAATTATACATTGTGATTCTTGAACTTATGGTATTCAAACCTATTTAAAGAAACCAAAAGCAAAACATCATTTCGAACCAGAAATTTGAAATCATGAATTCAAATTGAAGATTTTAAATCTTCTAGTTATTAACGGAGGTCTCTCAATATTCCACAAATTAATGTGAATAAGGAAAAGTTGGAAGACAAATTTAATTTGATTCTTCCTCGACCTTCAACTCCCCTCTACAGGCTTACCACCGACGTAAAGAGCCGTTTGGGTCACTAAACACACATTAAGAATCCGACTTCGCATATTTTCGAAACAACTCACTCTTTGGTAGAAACACACGCCCATCCACACCTTGCTGCACGAGTTCCCCATGTCAATGCAATGGATTCAGTCATCCCAACAACAGCTACCAACAGTTTGGCAACAACATAACTTACACTAAGTTCGACAAGGGCTGTTGACCGGATACTAAGCAGTCATATTTTTGAGACACGATCGATGGGGCTCCCATTGTCATCTACGGAGACCATAAACTCCTCTCTATGGCTGTTCCCTACACAACGACCAACAAACAATCCTCCATAGTGCCCTTCGCTTCCTTTCAGAATTCACCTCTGACATCACATACACAAGACACCAAGTTGTTGCCAACTACTTGTCACAACTTCCGCCATCAAGTGTTGCAGAGAACGCCCTAACATAAATACTATTGTTTCCACTCCATTCAGAGAACCGCGACTATAGCACATGCAATTAGACTCTATGAACCTTTTCCTCATAAACATTGGAAACATTAACATTTAGTGCAACACAATCTACCACCCTCCTAGACCTTACATTCTAGAGAAGCTCCGACCTACTGCTTTTTTAGATCAGTTCTCAATTTAACTCACACATACGCTGCTTTTGACCTCAACTTTCAACATCAATTGAGATTACGGTAATAGCCTGCCCAGTGTGTGGTCACACGATATATTCGAGCCCCCTTGGGCACATAAGAGGATTTCTCAATGGCTACATAAATCCTATCAGTACAGTAGATAAATATAATAAGTGCCTGTTGGCCTTCGGCAGGGCCATAGTATGGACAAAATGCGTATAAAGCGAAATTGGTGCATCAGCTGCCGCTAGAGCATTTTACATCCACTGGACCATATGGTTTAGAGCTCCTAGACTGGCTGTAGATGTAGATTGGGTTAACCAAGGCCCAAACTTTGAGTCTTCACCCTTCAAAGCATTTACAAACCTGTTTGGCATAATTCACATACAAATCAAGGCTTACCAACAAGCAGGAAATGGCTTGGTGGAAAGGTTTCATGCCACTCTCGAAGAAGCCATAATGGCATTGTCCACAAAGCCAAACTGGGCAACACAGACAGCCTACTGGGTGTTTGAAACCAACAGGGATTGGATAATCCTTCGCCCACCCAATGCCTCTTATGTTTCAAACCTTGCCTGTCACTCCAGCACGCAACACACTCTTTCTCTCACATGGACCTTACGGAAATATACGAAGTCAGTTTCGTGATGTGTATTTGGTGGGCAACCCAACTTTTTATATACGAAATGCACTTATAGAGAAGGGTTGTGCTAGAAATTATTCATTTTCAGAGTGGTAGGTGTAAGAACGTCGAAACTTCGGAGATAGATTCAAACCAATTTGCCACAACTTTTACCTAGTAACAAATTTTTTTAGTCCGCTCTTTTCTTGCCTGTTCTACATCAAATTATTTTTTCCGTATTTTCGACCTTAAGCAGGGTTCACATCCATCCAGCAAGCTACCCAGAAAGCGAATACGAGCAGCTGATTGGTTGAAAATCAACTGGGGAGGGGAATATTTTTTTCTGGACAAGCACTGTTGAAGCAAACTGTATGCACCAGATGTTTCAGATACTTTTCGTTCCCTACCGCGCATACCGAATAGTGTCAGGAACCAAAACAGCTGTAGGAGGAAGCGCGGGAAATGAGTTGTTAGCTTGTGTTCCGCCGATCAATCCCCTCCACTGCTTTTTACTAGCTTCCCCTACCCGTATTTCCAGACGTTCCCTACTTTACTTCGCTGAAATGGCTATAACACTCTTAATTTACTAGATGAACCAATTTTAAATTATTCCGTTGAAAAAGCGTTAAATTTCCTTAAATTTTCATTCTAAAATAATTGTCTTCTTAGTCACGGCGGACATTTTCCACCATAAACTTGAATTTTGTTCAACGTTCTGCTTTTTCAGTGTTGATTCCAAACCATCTAATGGAAAATGTTTGAGCTCTACGTAAAAAACATCTCCATTTTACCGAAAAATCGGTGTTTTAACGTGGAAAGACCTCTTTTTTTCACGAAATCAGCGTTTTGGCATGAGATAATGCCTCTGGTGTGGGATGAAATTGAAGGGGGGAGGGGAATATAACTGAGTAATTTTTCTCCTGAATCGAATGAGCGCATTTCTGAAACTCTCCAAACAGTAAAAATCAAAGAAACACATTCCTGTGTCAAAAATGTCTCTAAAATTAAAATGTAACAGACCGATGAAAGCTGATAAAATGTAGATGTATTTACCGTAGAGATCATACATTTTCCAGCAGATGGTATGACGGTGAATCAACATTGAAAATTGTTAAAGAAGTAAAAGGTTGACAAAATGCAAGTTTAAGCTAGAACCATGTATGGCGTGATTAAGGAGAAAATTTTATGGAATGAAAATTAAAGAAAATTTAACGATTTAAATGCTATGAATATAGCTTCAAAAAAAGTTGCTGAATTGATACCTGAAGTTTCATCATTCTTACATCAAACACCCTGCAGAGTGGGATTATAGTTTTGGCGAGCATTTTTCATTTTTAATAGAAGTTAGTGAGAAAAGATACTGTACGTACACTTGAACCAAAATTGTTTCATGTAAAAGTTCTACAGAGTCAACTCATTTTTTTAAAAATTGTAGCACAAAGATGCGCACACAATAAAAGTCAATTGTTTTAATTAACATATTTGGTCATAAATACAAAAAAATTACAATGAAAGAAACATTACTAGTGTCATTTTTAAACGGTAACTACGAAATTCTACAATGTATTTTTTCAAAACTACGTTTGACTCTGAATCGCTCCCTTTCCAAAATTGTATAAGCGTAAAGACCCAATTTAATTATAAATTAGAAAACGATAAATCAAACGACAAAAATTAGTGTGGAAATGCGATGTGAAAGCTAAACTTATCTTACAATCCTGATAACGAATATTTACAACTAACGCTTCGAAATAGTCAACATTTCAATAAAAATACAAATTGCGAGATGAGGATTTAATGTAGTATCATCGCTTCTGCCGCCTTAATGGGGCATTGTGTGTTTGAACGTGGTGTTTTCGAAGGTACTCCTTGTTTTTGAACATCCTGAAACACACTGTACAAGGCACTTTTTCCCCAGGCATGTGAACGTTACTGATATGTTGTCTAAGATTTCCAGAGTTTGAGAAAACTTTTCCACACAGCTGGCACCTTTGAGGCTGCATGCACCTCCACTCTCCCCGTCTCGAATCTGGAAACACTGCCTTGATTTCATCTGTGACACGTCCTGGTGCGATTGTCTCCAGTGATGCTGGGTTCAATATTTTTCCATGTGATGCAATGCATTTTCGGGGGTACTAGGAAACTGCAGATGCAGGTTGTGGGCTTGAATGGACTTAAGGTATTCCTTGTTATGGTAATAAGGCACATGCTTGTTTAACTCACGTCCCTAAAGGACATCAGTACCTCCCATTCATACGATTATCAGATAGTTGAATTGATACATAATACTGATCGGAAGTTTAATTTTTCAGGATATGCATTGATGATGAGCAATTCCAAGACAGAAAAGGAAACTGTCGAACAGATACATCAACTATTTCACCAGCCAAGTTCAGTGGAGGCTCGAAATATGCAAGATCCCTCCTCCTCCCCCTCTCCCAAATAAAAGATCGACTCACAAGTGAATTATGTGATTTTATGAAGCAATCCATCATGGAATAATCAACAACAAATCGTTGGAACTACCACTACATCATAACCAGAGGAGCAGAGATCAAGGACCCTACCCAAGAGAGATGGTGAGTAAGAATACGGACTTGGCTGTGTTGGTCATTAACCATCCAACACCAATTCCCTGGCCTTAACGAATGGACGGTGGAATTATTGACAAATTATTACCGACTCCGAATCGACCTAAAATGAAGTTAAAGCTCAGAATGAGAAAAAGGACCCATACTGCACTTACGTACTCAAAATTTTAAACCTTACTATGACCTCCATATGCATAAGAAGATAGAAGTACAAAAAGTAAAGCAATTTATAATGAGGTCTCGAAAATGAACAGGGCTATCCCAAAGGTTTATTCAACTTGCCAGGCTAAGGTTGTTTTCTCTACGAGAATTCTCATGCTGTATTAATGAACTTGAATTCTTCACGTATTTTTTTGTGTAATTGCAAAAATGGTAACTTCAATAGGGGAAGATGTTGACACATTCTAGTTCCATCCGTATAAAGTATATAAGTTCTCCTACAATTCAGTTTTATTGAGGAAACTCTTTCAAGTTGGTGAGGTTTCAACATAATAATTGGAAGAAAATATACATAGTAAGTTATCTAGGAAACTTCCTCACTCATTCGCTCATTTCCTTCAATACTGCACTTAATCATATTTTTTGTTAATGTTTCTTGATAACGGCAGGAGAAACGATCTTGCAGTGGATTAGAACAAGTTGCATAGTCGTAATGACCGAAAATAAGTAGGTACGTATCAACATGTACATATCGCTGCATGCATATACAACTTTCCATTTTACTGCTAAACCTAAACACTGTGAAAGGTATCATTGAAAAACCAAATGAAATGATCTAATCGATGCACTTGAATTCAGTTGTTTCAAGAAAGTAGCCTTGCCCCCTGCGGCATCTGCACACCCTGGCCAAAATGAAAAAGATACCAAATAATAATAAGATTATGAGTAAAGTATTGTCCTACTGTTTTCCAACTCTCCCCCATGAATCGCCATTGAAGAGCAGCAGATTTTGATGAATTTCAATCTATTTGAACAAAGTATGTGCCTTTAATGCTCTTTTCCTGTAAAACTGTTCCAGACCGTAAACAGTTTTAATTGCTTTTTGTTTCTCTCTTTCCCGAAACGTGGGCAATTTCAAAGCAACAAGACTTTTGAACGAACTATTGTGAATAACGTCTTTACGGCTTCGAAGTCTGGGCTTACTCATACACAGAAGAGCTGGAGCGTGTACAGATCAGAGCTTTCAAGTCTCTCATGGGTTTAGCATCCAACACGCCCAACTTTGTGGTGAGAGTAGAATTGGGACTCGATCATCTCCATCTCTCAATCGGCTCAGTTGGTTGGCTAAGCTATTAGCTATGCCTGAAGAAAGATTGCCGAGAATTTGCTTCGAGAGACTTGTGGCAATTTCAAATGACTTTCCTTACCCAACCTTTAATTGGTCCTAGCAGTTGAAGGTTTATCTTCTAACTAATACTTTCAATGTTTTCTTAATCTTTCTTCACCTTTCAACACTCAGCATAACAACAAAATGAAATGTGCATAAATATTGTGCAAGAATATTTGTTTACTGTAATCAGAAATTTCAAACACGACTTTGATTTGAACAGTCCATTCAAGCCACACAGAATGGGTAACCCATGTATATATTTTATGTTTTTAAATTAAAGCGGATTCTCCGTCCGAATTTTGGAACCAACCACAAGTTGATAAGCCTTGATTATTACTTTTCTTCCAGAAAACTTTCAAAGCTTGCAGAATTTACAACATCACGTTGGGATTGTGAGAAGGGAATGAGCGCTTAGATAAAATTAGAGCAATTACGTCAGTGAACTTTTAAAAATTTCACGAATGCCGATAATAAAACGTCTAATTGAAGGACAAAGGTAACAAAATTCTCAACATGGAATTTACTTTAATTTAAAAACAAAACGTACCTACCTTTAACAAACTCATGGATAGTTCCCATTGGTCAATATTATTCGAGAGTATGAATTTATATTGAGATATTTGAATAAAAAGTGTCGTTAATCAATAAAATACTAATCAAGCAGAAACGTAAACAGGCACGTTCTAAAATAGGCTGTGACAAGCATAAATTCATTTTTATAAATTATTTGAACAAGCAGGCAGACTGAAATGCTTTGAAATATCAATAATTTAGTCTACTACAAGCTATAAAAAACCTACATACATCCAAGGACAAACGGGTATGTACATTCTAGAAACTTTGCACTCATTGTCAATGGTATTCCTTTGAGAGGTGAAGAAAAGCAAGCTTCTTTACGGTTTGTGGCGTTTTAAAGATTATATTTAATCATTTAGGTATAATTTTGTCTGGGGTAGCGAAGCTGCACAACAAGTATTTGTGCAGGAGGTCGAACAATTTTATTACCTAACTGGTTTTCGCGATTCATAGCTTAAAATTTTGATTCTGTGCCGTCTGTCACCAACAAATCGCATTTTCATGAGTTATTATCCTCTTGGACAGACAAACTTCTTATCTAGCTGTTATCAAAGGAAACATTTGGTGATTGAAACCTCTGACATAACTGTGAGGCGAACATAGTAAAACAGCAGCAACCTGAGTGCGGTAAGGTGAAGTGGATGTTGGATTGGAGTGTTACAACGAACGTTTAAAAGGCAGTGCACTTTGCGGACTGTGCCATCGTTGTTGAAACAAGCCTATCAACAATTGACAAGAGATGATCGTCCATATTCCAGAGCAGGTCATGTATGAATGTCGGATCTTTTCCCCTAAGTTGCAAAAGGGGCAACAGAGCAATATCGTCTTTCACTCCAATCCTGAGTATATTTGTACCTTTACGGCAGGTTCAAAAGGGGATGGGATGGAAACCGTTCAAATAAGGAGCACTGCAGGCATCATAATCTCCTTCATTGTCGGATAAATATAAGAAAAGGCAACTCCATGTGGGTAATTTCGTCGAAATTTAGAATTGTCAACCGATAGAAATGAAGTTAAAAATGCTGTAACAGCAACCAAAAGGTTAACTCTTTGAACTAGGATGTTTGAGACATTCATTCTTAAGGTAATAAACAGAGTGTCTAATGGTTTTGAACTGTTCACTGTGGGATTAGTGGCAAATTATGCTCTCCGTATTCATTGCTTGTCCATACGACTTTAACCCGGGATAAACACAGTGAAAGATGTTGGAAGCAGTCAAGTAGTAATTCAATGAGGGCAGATGTTAGAATCATCCGATCTTAAGGTAATACAGGAACTGTATAACCTTTCTCAATTGCTCACTTCTATCTGATATGACAAGAGAACAATGGATTCTGATTTGAATTTGCCTGAACACCCAACAAGGGCGAATTTAACTGAGTAAATGTACAATCACCAATGCTGGATTAAAAAGAGCAAGAGTTCAAACATAAATTTCCTTGAACGCTCATTTCTGATGACTAAATAGCCGCACTTTACTCAATATTAGAGTGTATTTGCAGAACAAACACAAATTAATAATTAAATTGGGTTAGAAGAATCAAAGAAATACACATACATTTGGCATTCAGCTTTAAACTGAAGTACAAGGATCAGGTTTCCTGGGATAATATTTTTTCAAACCTAGCTTCACAATCCACAACTAAAGAGACATTTTCCTTATATTCTCAATTATAAATAAAACTCCTGTAATTTAAGTTGAACCGTTTTATGAGATACATGACCCCGATCATTAGCAATTTTAGAATAAAGTTTAAATGTATTATATGGCTGGATAGAAGCTGAGTCAATATTCTAACTCATATCCCCGATTAAATACATAGATAAATCTGAGCATAAAATGTATGTTAAACTATTCTTCGGGAGATATATCATATATGATCTAAACCCATTTGACAGACTTGGCCAAAATTAATTTCTAAAATTTATAGAATCAAGATTTCGTGTCAAACGATTCAGCTTTGATACTAGCTGTATCCTACGGTATCCTGGAACATTCATCTTGTACTCATGTTTAACAGAAGTCGGACCAAGTAGTGCTGAACAGCACAAATATCGTAGGATCAGTTCCAAAACTATTTCCGTGTAGAGATTGAACGACCAACAAGGATGGGCGTTAGTAGAAGAAAATGAAGACACCCAAAACAGGGTTGGCTCAAAATTGTCGCCTCCTTTCTTATAGGTTACTTATCAGAATCACTCATAATCTGTGATGTAGATGATAGACTATAATCACTGTTACGAGATTACCAAGACACACGATCCGGTAGAGCATGCATTTCGAATAGGCACAAAAATAATGTAACGCTACGTTTATAAAACGAGGGATCGTACCTGATAACAAGTAATGATGTTGAAGATTGAATGAATGAGTATGACCACCCATTCAATCCAGTTACCGAATACTGCATTATAGGCAGGCAGTTATCTCACCGATATAATAATGGTGCTCCATTGAACGTCAATATTTAATCATTCTTCAACTTTTAGTAAGCAACATTGTGACATTTACTTTTTAAGGGGATTCAATATCCAATTTACAGGGTATTTTTAACCATACGAAGCTCATTTATGAGACTCTGTTTTCCTTCAACCTTTTGTGGTGTTGGCTATCACTTTCCTCACATGCTGTATTTCTCAATAATTTCTCAATTATTCAAAAACATACACATTGATCTAAGCATCAACGTAATATTTTCACAAGGGCAAAATAAATAGGCCATTTTTGAGCCCATCCTCAATAAGATCAATTAATAATTTGAGATAATTTGTATTCAATCTGGAGAAAATATGAACAATATAATCGAAGATCTAATATAAGTCGTCTCAAAAAATCTTGCCCTTATTTATGCTAAATTTTAGCTTAAAGTGAAAATGATGATTCGACAAGTAGATGCATTAAAACACATAATATTTTGGCGTCCAAATATAAAAAAAAACATTAATAAAACATGCCATTTTGTTAAAGAAATGTACACGTATAAAAAAATTATAAATAAATAGCAAACAACTTATGAACGAACAGTAAATGCTGTTCATAAAAAATACTGTAATCTATGTAGAGATTATCTAATTATGTATATATACTGTTACACATGCTTCTAACAAAATGACTGTACATGCCTACGGCCACTTACGATATATTTGGGATTCCTCAGAAAATTACAATTCTACAAAGGCATTGAGTTTATTTTCATTTTTTCCATGTGTAATAAATGGACGTAGCCATGTACAGCGCAAAAATAGACGGAAAATATATTGAAATCGTGAGTATGTAAGTACGTACCTCCTGGTGAGAGAAGTTCAGCTGAAATGCCGTGGTTTGGAGTGTTACTTATTTGATATGAACCTGAACAAAATACACACATTATTGAAGAGGTGAATAGGTATCGTACCACCAAGAACAACAAGGGTAATGAGAATTGGACACTATTCGATGTCCTAGCTACCCCTCACACCGATAAAGTTGGCGCCCTAATGCGCTCTTCAAGGGAAACTTGGGAACAGCTAATTGGACCAACTTAATTTCATTGTCTAGCCAACTCAGAAATGACAAGGAGTCGTGCCTGATTGACCTCCCACCTGCTCTTATTTTTTTCGCATTTAACTTTTTTGTATGTTTTCGACATTACTTCACTAAATTTGCACTAAAAATCAAATCGGATACCGTTGGAAAGAACATTAAAATAAAAATGGAAATAAAGAGCAAAAAGTAAATTTTGTAAAGCTCAAAAAATATTTATAAAAATCAAATAACAAAAACTGCAATAATCATTTTGAAATATTACTAGTCATTAAAAAAAAAATCCAATAAGATACAGTTCCTGTTCAATAAGTACATGTTTTATTGTATCTTTGAAATTGTCGAGAGACAGCTCTTTATCTCATCATTAAGGAGGTTGAACACATGGTAACCCATTTGGTAGGGGGTTGGGAAGCATGGATGTATCAGGTGTGGGTTACGGGGAACAAAGATTTTTGCGAGATATGGAGAAGTATCCATGATTTGGAGCACCTGAAGAATAAACGGGCTGATTATCTGTCACACGCATAAACATATCAGTTCATAGATAACTGGAAACGCCGAAATCCCAAGTTCTTTAAAAATGACCTCGACAACTTTCATGGAATCCAAGCTGGATGGCTCTTTTTTGCAATTTGAAGATTACTCCAGCATTGCCTGAGTTCTTCCACAATATCACGCAATACCAAATACAGCTTGCGAAACATGCATGGTACACCATCAGTAGAACCTCAGGGGAAACAGAGTATGCGAGTCGGCGAAATTTCAGGATGCTTTCCAGGATGCAGGAGCTCTGAAGAAAACTCTCCAGTAGGGCAGAGCCACGACAACCTACTGTCCACTGGGACCCCCAAAACATACACGGTATAATCAAGGCAACCAATAAGCTTGAATTCCAATTTCTGCGTTTTGGAACAGTTCACAATTGAAGCATTGGCAGCGCACCAATTCTTTACCACGCTTTCCTGATTGGAGTGCTCTTTATTCGAGGGAATCATAGTCGGGTGCGGTCGATAATAATGTGATGTCATCTGCAAAATGAATTAAGCGGCCAGACTTAATTGGTATGATAGGTCGTTCATGAATAATATGAACCGACATGGAATTGAGGTGGAACCCTGTTTTATTCCGCTCAGAAGTCTGACCCTCAACTGAAACCTGAGATACCAGTTCTTGTTACATGATTGTGCAGGTCTCCTAAAACCAAAGTCAAAAGGTTTTTAACGGACTCGCTTTTGTTGCTTTTGAACGGGGAAACCCCCAAGTTTTTAGGATGAAATCGACACTTTCACTCAAAATTCGCTTCCTAAAAAAATTTAGTGGAGAAAATTATCAATAAAATAATGCCGCCGATGCTCATATTTTGTGCTGTTTCATTTGTACAATTCCTGCAAACAATAGGATAACAATAGACCTGTAGTTTTAAACCCTAAAGAAGAAAACATTGCAAGACTACATTACCAAGGAGAGTGAGCTGTAAGTTGTGGATATGATCATACCTTGGCCTTGGCTGTCACCGGTAGGCGCTGGAGGAGTCGATCTGTTTTGCTGGATTTGATTTGGCTGTTGTTGAGCGTGTTGTCTTGCCATGGATTGCTGAATAAAATTGGACATCGTTTCGTTTTTCGTTTGATTCATCTGGGCCATGAATTCTTCCTTGACTTGATAATTGTTGTAAGTAGTTCCCGAAACGTCGCCGCTGTTTTCAGATTCTGATTCCTCACCTACTGAGTCGTCTTCGTTCTAAACAGAACAGCCAATCAAAACGATTATGAAACAATTCATTCAGGTTCAGTTACAATTTTATATTGAGAATAGTAATACCATGGTCGTCGATTCTTAAAATGCTATGAAATGTCAAGAAAATTATGAAAATAAGAAGTAACAACAGTCCCTCTATAATCATGTATCGTACGTACGTGGTATAAGCAATGACAAAATTTCAGTAAACGTTCAATTTCCCTAAAGTTTATCAAATTGACGACAATTTACACAAAATGTATTCTCATGGTATACACTAAACTCCCATCACTACACCATAAAACCAACTAATCTTGAATCGTCAAAAACGAAGATCTAAAATAAACTCTAGGAGGCATCTTTTGATGTAGAATCGATGAATGTACTTCTAGAATCGATCCCAGAAGTCGAGATACCCTTTGTGTTGCAGGCGGAAGCGCGAGCCAGCAACGTGAAGCCAAAATCATATAGAGATTTATAGCTGGTATTTCTGATATTTTTATAACAAGTTTAAGATAAAGACAGACATACTCGATGACGAACCGAAGAATAGCCTACCTAGTGAATGACCACCGGTTTAAGTAACAGTACCGGATGACGTTGGTTTTGGGTGGAGTAGGCTCTTACGAGATGCCTACCTCGAGTAACTCCGTAGCACTTTTCCCTCACCACACTCCGCGCCATGACGATTGCAGCTTGACGTTATTAGGCGCCACCCCTCATAGCTCAAATACCGCTTGCACAGGTGGCTTCGATCATATTCATTGTCTAAGCCCTCCAGGTCTGCTCCACATCCATCCTGCTACTGACAACTTGGACATCCAGGATTAGGACAGACCCATCAGGCTTAATGGCAATGGTACCTGGCTCTTGCCCTAGTCTCTCTCTCTCTCTCCACATCGTAGCCACTGGATGACAATGCACCTGTTATCTGTCTAGCAACCGCATCATGACAGAGAATGCGGCCACCGTGAGTTCTTGGACACCACATGATACATTCAAGCGCTAACACACACAAATTACGACGATTTCTACCCTGTAAACCCGCTTTCCTAACTACAGACTAGAATTAAAATTGTTCATGAATCATGAATTGGAGTATTGACCTTTCCCTAGCTCACAAATACACAATACAAACCCCCTACATGCTCCACCCAATTGCATAACAACTATGCCCAACAAGTGATCTCAGCTAGAGTTTCAGTAACTAGTAGAAATGTTGATAGACATATCAGTACGACTTAGAAAATACAAACTCATATTGATTAGAAAAAAATAAGCGTTACATTTTTTGTTTCATCCATGTCTTCATTCATGCCGTCTTCTTCCGTTTCCATTTGACTTCCGCTGTTTTCCTCGCCACCATCCTCATGCTTCATTATTCTAACTGGAGCACCTTTGCGCCTCTTGTTTGCGTTGTCAACCGACGAATTGAGTTTGCTTGTGGCAGCATCAAAACTGGAAGCGGCCCCCGCCAGGCCTTTGATCTGCAAAAGTTCTGCCGTCTGGAGAAAAGAGGTTAATTTCTTTTCCGACACGTAAACAACTCCTTGATAGACGAAGCTTAGAAGCGCTTCAACATCCTCTGGTAGAACGTCTTTTAGTATGACAACCGGGTGCTCGCAAGGATTTTCCTGTAAATCGCAAATCACGTGAAACTGGTTAGTGCGTACTGTATAATTTAAAGCAGTAGCATTGATCAATATTTGAAAGTTGAACGTAATGCTGGAGTAACTGTTGACTCGCCCACTACCTCATGGTATAAAACAGACTTATTTGTTAAATTTAGAACGTTGAACAATTTTTTAAAAAACGTAACCTTTTACCATTCTGACTGTTTTCTGAAAATGAGTTTCGTTTGTAGCATGGCTTGTTCAAGAGCACAGATCAAGTGATCCCCCATAGGCTCAGGGATGTGAGCGTCCATGACTTAACAACAATGAATACAGGTCCAAATAAGTTCAGTGAGAATATTTACCTTGAAAACATTTCGAAAATACGGACTGCAAGCAGACAATATAACTTTGTGAGCTCGAAACTTGTAGCCCTCACAGCAGAGTGTGACGTCCACCAGGTACTCCTCGGTTCGTAGGATATCAAGCTCAGAAACCATGTTATTCTGGTAGTTATTCCACCGGAGGCAAAAGTGATCAGCAGCCATAGCTGAAGATTTCTAACCGAACTCTGGGAATAGAGAGAACACAAGACTAAATGAATACTAATTATTAGAATAGAGGACGTGAAACCACACAAATGAGGAGACTCTTTGTTCTCGCACGTAATAAGACGCCAAGACAGTTAGATGCAATGATAAATCGCTAAAACAGTAGCCGAGAGCAAAAGGAAAGGAATAAGCAGGTGGCTGGCAGATTAATTATGGAGAAGAACGGAGAGGAGGGACTAGCAATAGAGTATGCTAATAATATAATGCGGAATAAAAATGAATATGTGCTGACTTACCAGATCGAAAATAAAACTGGAAACAGTACTTAAAGCAGAGGGACTACTTTATATCAATGCATACACCGAACGATGGGGATTTCATGAGATACGCGCGTTGCATGAGTATTTTTATAGGAAAGTTAATACCTAATATTCACTTGAGCATCGGTGCAGCAACGATGATTGATTGATGACTATGCGGGCGTAAGTAGTAAGAGGTGCGTATGATTGGCGGCAAAGGGACTCGCCAATTCCGTATTGAAAGAAATTGTGAATTTCAGGACTACACTGGAAATGCCTGTTTCCAACTATAAAATAGAAATAAACGAGGATAAGTAAAAAATTAGAGCGCAACGAACCCGAGGGAAAACCAAGCTCAGCCAAAAGTTGGAGGCCCTTTTGTTTTTCGAACACCAAACTCAGGCAAAGACTTCTGACTTCTTGTTCGTTTTCTCGTACCGCGTTTTACACAGAGTAGTCATGAATAAACTACAATATGAAAACTTCGATTTTCCTCAAATAATATTTACCTAATGTTTTGATGAGAATCATCTCGATCAAACATTTGATTTATGAAAACTGAGATGAGGAAAAATTAGCACGATCAGGGAAACAATAGAATTTATATAATGAAATTCTTTCAGAAAGGAGCATAGAAGGAATGCCAGATGGAACTAAGGCATGGAGCATAGAACACAAGTAAGTCCATGTACGGAGCAGCTTTCAGGCACTCTGATATCTGGAGCCATTTGTTATTTTGATTGCCAGATGAATTAAAATCAGTAAAACATGTAGACAAACAATTAGAATAATTTATAACATAACAATAGTTCGTTGTAGCTTGTTCAATCATTTACACTTGTTTTCATATTTAGCTTGTTGGAGCTCGAGGTAGCTCGTCATTCCATATTGTTTACATTTATCCCACTTGTTCACTCTAGCTTGCCGGGCCTTGCAATTGTAGATTCCGGCTCACTGGAGCTCACATACCTTGTTTCATTATATAGCTCATTCAAGCTCACTGGAGCTCACATACCTTGTTTCATTTTATAGCTCATTCAAGCTCACTAAAGCTGAAATACTAGTAATCAACCAATACTTAGAGACTACTTACCTAATTGGCACAAAAACTCATTGTGTTCATTTTCATATAGTTTTACTATTCAACATAGTACATGATTTCTCCGTAACGCTCAGCAAAGCCCATTTACAGTATTATTTGTATTACTTACCATTTCACCTATTGTTGAATCTTGTGTTCATCGTACCTAATCTTACATCTCTGTTCCTAGAAAGCTCTGTATTATTTTCTATTCGTGTACATTTATTTGCACATTGGAATAAACCTGTTGTTGTTTATTGTGCCTTTCATTTACCCTGCTCTCTGCAGAATATCTGGGTCTGTTCAATTATAAGTGTAATTCCTCTATCTCAATAGTAAGACCCTTCAGGCCCGCTACCACTCTATATCAAAGTCAAAGCTCTTCAAGCTTCTCAGAGAAACGTACAATAGGGGCTTACAATAATGACATTAGGAAATATGACGTATTACAGAGATGAAGAATTATAAATAAAGAGAAGAACAGTGGCAGAATGGAGTAATGACTAGAGGAAGCAGAGGACTGGTCCAGAGCTATCTATACAACTCCAGCCAACAGACTGTGGTACCAATCCTATCAAAATTTAAACAATAAATGAATCACTGAAATTGATGAAATTCCTTCTGGACATGCAAATAATATCTTTAAACATGGGACGAAAACAATACGAAAAAGCTTTATTTGTGATTGATGAGATGCCAATGCTGTACAATCAGATTTTTATACGCTCACTGAAAAAATTCTGCAACATAATAATAACATTTATTATCCATTGAATGTCCTTGACAGACTCATAGCAGTACAAGAATACCTCAGAATTAGACTAACAGACACAGAAAAACTTGGAAAACTACAGCGTACTCTTCAAGAAAGCGAAGCTCTTACTTGAAAGAAAGCAAATAGATGTGCGGGGTGCAGCATAAAGTTGAAAAGCGCTTTTAGCAATTATTGCGCTTTTTAACTTCATCCTGTTGTAAAATATAATGGAGAGGGGTCGATAGGAGAATCAATAGTAGTGACTACACCGCTACAAGAAAACGGCCAATCTAATGAATTGAAGAAGAAGAATAAGTTGGTGAGTGATCTCTTTCAATGTCAGGTCCGTGGTTGAAATTGTCACCATTCTCAGGTTCCGACATTTTAGTTTAAGTATTTGTGTATTCTGAATTATAACGGTGCCAGGTATTTAGATCCAAGTCATTCAGCTCCTCATAATATAATTACGTAAGTTCTAACTAAGCGAATTATGATCGCTGATTAGTGACCATGAGTTGTACCGTGTTATTATGTGGATTATTATGACTCTGTACTCATTTTTGACAGTTTTGGAAGAAATTTGCGAACTGAATCCAGCAAGGTAACAAGCAGCTATGTCCCGCGCTGGAACCCGAGTTGATGCTAAGAAAATTGTAAGTTCGATTTACGTAAGGTTGGCATTATTAAAGTATACCTACCTATACTCACCGGTTGGTACGAATTTACCAAATTGTTTAGTAACTATGTACTGTCGTGAAAAGTTTCGAAAGCTCGACTGACAACTGCTAAAAGTTTTGCAAAACTTGATCAGCGTCTTTATGAACCGGTTAATTAACAATACTTCATGCAGAAATGCTTGTTGTTTGACATATTTGAAAATGTTGAGAGTACGAGACGTATCAATTCCTCTATTTGTCAAAATGTAGGAGCTTACTTGTTGAGATTCAATTTACCAACTGGGTTTTTAAACCGTGATTTAACTTCTGATAAAACGAAACGATTAATTTATTGATAATGACCACTACCTATTAGTCGTTTCTGTAAGTTGCTCTATAGCCAGAGTTCATGATTTTGTGGTGAGTTCAAGATGTATGGGAGAGATCTCAGGTCCCGTACGTATTTGCGACAGCCTTAGTGATTTTCGTTATTAAATTTCTTATTTCTCTGTATGATATGTGTACACTGATACAGTTAAGGGTTATTAAATGAGATACAAAATTTGATATCAATTTTGGTAAATCTCTCCCCAAGAAAGGTGTTTAAGGGGGGATTTTCTGACTACTTTACTGTAGAGATATCGATTCAATTTGAGGTAAGAAGATAGATCAGGGGATTGAGAGGTGTGGATGATAGCAAGGGGTAATAGATATGAACATATCTCTTTTGATCGCCTTCAACCAGTCATTTTTCTTAGTGCTTCTGATAGTTTCTTCCTATGTGGTGATTTCTTCTGCTGCTACAAAACATTCACTTCAACTACAGCGCGTTGGTTTCTTGATTTCATTCCTGTCTCAAAGAATATTCTGACAATTCAACCCAGTCAGACGAACTAAAGGGGCTAGTTGTATAGAATCCCACCCATTTTGGAATCCTTCAAAATCAGAAGTAGTTGTTTCATTGATGTTATTTTGACTTTCAGCCTTCCTCCTACCCGTCAAACATTCCAGCTTTTAATTTAGCATCCCATTCGGTTTTGTTACCACCAGTAATATGATTATAGACCTTGGAAACAAATACCCTAAAGTTGCTCAATATGGAAGCTTGGCCAGACCGAATTTGTCAGGAGGCTTGTCAGGAGCTGTGCAGTTACATCTATGATAAACAGTTGTGTTTACTGCTTTAGCCAAGTAGCATTTGTTCAACTAGGATGAAATTACTAATGTCCAAGCAGCCTCTGCTATAGTTCTTGTCTCATTTTAAAGCCTGTCATTGAACATAAAAATAAAAACTAACAATAAAATACTTAATATTCTTAAATGATTGAATACTATATAACGGATAAAGAATACTTTATATTTTGATGTTTGATGGAATCTTAACAAATGTCGCGTCTGTAATGCTTCTTGGAAAACTGGCAGAATGGGAAGATCGCGGAAATGATCTATTAGTCAGGACAGGGGAGTTGTCCGGGCCCTTTCAATCTAGGACTGGGCCTTGTCCATTTAAAGGGCTTTGAAATGTTAATAAATAATTATCAAAATAAGCCTGAATTCTATGCTTGCCTGAACGAATCTGGTGTGCTCCTGTCTGGGGAATTTTGGAGGTAGGTTCCAAGATATAATAATCGTCAACAGAACCTTCCTTATATGAGAGCTATCAGTAATGACTGCCGGTTCGTGTTTCTTGATTTAGATTCGAGTTACTTCACATGCACACGTTCGAATCTTCCATAGATAGCTGAACTTTATTCGTATTGTTATATATTTTACGGGAAAAGTTAGTCCTGCAGGTTAGAAGAAACTCAATATCTTTCTGGATTTTTTAGACATTGGGAAAAGATTAGGGATGTCTAGATAGTTGGGGGCCATAGACTATGAAGCAGTGATGAGAGCGGTCATCCCTGAGTATTGTTAACATCTCTCCCCACAGAGGATCACTCAGTTCAGGATCCTTTTAGAAAACAGGTACGCATAATTTCAGACAAAGTCTTCCCATTCATAAACCACTGCCCGATGCTGGAAGACACTAGCCTATAAACATTTAACAATGAAAATGGAAACTACCCAATGACTACAGGTTCCACTTCTTTAAAATAAGGTATTTTGTGTTTAACTTCAAACAAATTCTATTCTATTATATTTAGTCGATCGTTTCACAGAATTCTGAGCTGTTCACTCTCACCTATGGAGCTTTAGTTTCGCAACTCATGAGAGATTACGAGAATGTTGAGGATGTCAACAAACAATTGGAAAGGATGGGCTACAACATTGGGATTCGTCTGATTGAAGACTTCCTCGCTAAAACTGGTTCAGGTCGTTGTTACGATTTGAAGGACACGGCAGAAAAAATTCAGGTATTTGAGTACATGTAGTATTGAGTATATTATTCTTAAGAACAGTTTAACTGGTATAAATAATTCACCTCAGAAACGTTTTTTCAAAGTGTAGTATCTCGATATATATAGGAGGTAGAATATTCCTTACTGAACAAGATAATATATAGTGTTTCTTTTTCACAATACCCAAATTTCGGTTCACGTTTTCGTTTACGTGAATCCCCCGCTTCCCTGTCCATGACTAGTCGATGTATACCAACACAGTATTAATAAACCTAATGCGAACTTAAACAACGCCATTAACGAAAACAGAGAACCAGGATTAAAGTAAAGAAGGCAGTAATCAAACAAAAATAGAAACGGTTGTCGGTTAGGTTATCGCTGTCATCGTCAACGTTTCGTAGGCCAATCAACCGTAAATAGAATGCCAAGTACCTTCTACTCTGAATAATCCTAATCGTGATTATCAAACGGATTATTAAACTTTATGGAGCTAGTCTGTTTCTCGTTCCTTATAAGTACATCATAAGGTATGATAGTTTTGTTAGGTAGGGACAATTCGTCCCAAATTTCAATTGTTTTGTGTTTCATCTCTTTACCATGACCTCTTTGCCTTTATTGCAGACTGCGTTCAAAATGTATCTTGGAATTAATCCTGACATCACCAACTGGAGTCCGTCTGGCGACGAGTTCTCTCTTCAATTCGAATCGAACCCACTGACGGAATTCGTTGAACTTCCGGACCATTGTATCGGGCTCAAGTACTGCAACATTTTGACTGGTGTTCTCAGAGGAGCTATGGAAATGGTACTGTATAATATCATTTGACAGGTCCATATTAATATTCAAAGAATTGCACAAGGCTTATCGCATGGCATATTTGAAATTTCACGACTTGCGGAATCTAATATCTCTCCTTGTGGTCCCACCCCTGGTTTGAACTTGGGAAGACCCCCCGAGGAGGAGACTAATAACTTAATCCAGGTCCTTGGATGTGGTCGAGTTCCTGTTTTGCCAGGTGTATTGACATCCAGTCCAGAGATTGAGAGTTTATTTTTAAATCTGTACCAATATTAAGCCATGAGGCCCGCTCTTCCTATTTGCACAGAAGTGCTTAGTAGCATAGCTTAGCAGTATAACTACTAATTGCTATAAGCAGAAGTGCTATAAATGCGTGAGTGCTTAGTAGTATAACCGTCAGTTTCATGTACACGATACATATTTTATATTCTAGTAATGCTATTAAATAATCTACACTTCTCGTTACTACTAAATAAATTAAGTATGAATACTTTCTAATTAAATGTAGGTTATTTCTTTTTCCGCAAATTTAAACAAGTAAATAAATAAAATATCATTTCTCTTTCAATTTTCCTGACTGAAATATGTCCGCAATTTGGATATTTTATTAATTCCTTTTCATTTTAATTTCCAGGTGCAAATGGACGTTTCTTCCACGTTTGTACGAGACCACTTGAAGGGCGACGCTGTCACTGAGCTCCGAATAAAATTCATTAAAAGGATAGAAGATGCCATACCAGCTGGTGAGGATTAGTCCCTCACCGAGTCCACACCTTGATAAATTCACTCCTTACATATATTACACCTATTCTTTACGATGTTCAACATCATCATTCCATAATTGATTTAATTTAACTCTTGTATAAAACTGTTATTACAGATTAAACTTATTCTGAAGTTGTAACATATAAAGTAGGGTTGTATTCATTCAGAAGTTCCCATATCACTTTTATATATTTCATATCACATAACGCCGGTGTTCTTTCTGTATAAGATAGCCCGTCTACACTTGTCACTCGTTTATAAGTCGCAGCATCCATACCTTGTAATTGCATTCTAGATTTCATAAAAAGAGCTCCACCCTGATAGCTCCGATAGATCTATTGAGAGAGGAATTTAGCCACAAGGGTGCTTCAGATGATCAACGTGCCTCCACGCGCTTCACTTGTTTGCGAACGTCTGGCAAACATTATCAAAAACTCGATTTCAAAAGGAGGTCTTGAAAACAAACCCCATACCTATTATACAGGATGGATTCGACTGGGAGTGACAAGAAAGTTAGGTGGAAGTACATGCCAAGTGGAGAGGAGAACCAACCTTGTCTTCTTATCTCACTCGTACAAGAGATATGGTTTTATAGAGGTTTTTTGAGAAGGCCACATTTTTTTGCCATAAAAACCCAACTTTAAATCAACTTTTGTGCACATTTTTGGATTCAGCATTCAATTTCCTTTACGGCTAGTGCATATTCATAATGCAATTCAACGAACTCCTTAGAACCGCAGTTCACACATTGCAAACTAAAAAAATTATGATGATAACATTCTAGAAAACACTTGTACGTTAACTGATTTTCAAATAAAAATGTGCTGGTATGGTCAACTTTGCAGTTCCATATGGATTTCATGAAGAAATTTGAATGGGAAAAAACACCAGGCACCTTCAAAAATACGAGTTCCTCATTAACAAAGTGATTCTCAATTTTGTCGTGTTTAACGTTGTGGTGACATGATTCAGAGTAGAAATTTCAAGGATATCAGACCAAAATTAAATTTTTTTCCAATTCTGAGGTCATTTTATTGAATTTTAGTGCAGAATATAATGGATTTACGTGAAATTCATACGTAAAATCGCAAACAAAATTTGGCCTTCTTTAAACTCAGCAAAACTGATTTGAAAATAGTAATAAATAAATAACTGCTTTTCCAAAAAAAAACATGCCGTCAAATTTCAGGAAAACTTGCAAACTTTTCCAATGGTATATTCAACTTTGCGATTCCTTATCGATTTCATGGACAAATTCAAGTTTAAATGAGAGAAAACGGGAGGCACCTACCCAACTTGGCAGACTTATTTGTTTTACTGCTTTGTTAATAATATATTGCTCCAAAAATGTTTAAAAAAAAACAAATTCTTGTGCCCATGTTGAGTAGATTGAAAGAAGTGCACCAAGCCGTAAGAAAATTAGTTCATCAAACCAAAAAAAATAACCTTGTAACAGTACTCATATATGTATAATGATTTTAAAGGATAAGTCAACTACTAGTTTAGCACACAAAATTTGACCCACAATGTTTTTACGACATCGTCAAAAGAATGTATACAGGTTAATGTCTCTTCTGTGATATTCGGGACGTCGTTTTCACAAATCCCTAAACGAATAATGAAATTGGTCTTCCTCTCTCATTCTTGAATTGATTTTTCTTTCTCAGAAATGTTCTCTTGTTTCCCATTCATTGTTCATATCAAGCCCTTAATTTCGCTCTTTGTCGAAAGTTATATACCTATAAAAATCCACCCTACATTCTTATTGAAGGGTATTTCGGAAGAAAGGGATTGTGTGGAATGATAAAAACAACAGATATCGACAGGTTGACCAATTTTATTATTATTAAAAAGCCATTTCATTGTACAGGCATATCAAACAGGTGTTTCTAGATTTGAAGTTTCACACTCCCCGTTGATTATTATCATTTCAATAGTAACTAGGCAAGGTAGTTCGTTAGGTACCATGTGACAACCACAAGTTTATTCAGTTTCGTCACCGCTCCCCGCGCTGCTTCTGGTGTCATTGTCAGAATCGGCAGCCACACGCTTCTCTGCGATATCTGTACTTTCTTCAGCTTCTTTCTCCTTCGTGTCTTCTTCGGCCTCCAAATATGAGTCCCACTTTTTGATGCGCGCTTCGATTTCCTCTTCAGTTTCATGTATCCTGTTCAACAAACAATGGTTTATCACCTTCTTTGTGAATTTTTATAGAAAATAAAGCTATTGCAAAGACTCCAAAATCTTTCGAAAATTTCTTAATTGATATCCGTTTTGGAGCGTTCTGAACTGATTCCTGGATTTTTATAGGACATATATACAGGGTGTCCCGCTCTCGCGGGGGGGGGGCAAACCTAGACTGAAAATTGAGCAAAATGCCACCAAACGCACTTTTTTTTATCTCAACCCGTTTTTTTTTCTTTTTCAGAAAATCACGTTTTTTGACATAAAAACCCACGTTTCTCGTGGCTGCCAAGGGGGTTAGGTAGTATGTAGTCTCTCAAGAATATAAAGGGGACAAAACAAACATAATTTTTCTAGCTGAATCGAATGAACGCATTTCTAAAACCCTCCGAATATTAAACAAAGCACGGAATTGTGCAGCATATATTCCTTTAGGAATATAAAGGGGACAGAACAAAGACTGTCAGGGGTGTTGGCAGTATATAATCCCTCGAGAATGGTGATTCCTACCAGTGTGAGGTGAGGCCGGCCAATGAGCCCAGGTTTGAACATTCCTTCCCCTCCACTCGAGGTTAATGTGAGGAATTTTCGTTCATTCCTGCTTATTTTAATAGTCTAGAGCGTAGCAACGGGGAGCAGGGTTGCCAACCCACGTCTCGGTCATCTGCCTGGACAACTGGCACCCCGTCCCACTCAAATTGAAACGAGGATACGGCTGGCGATTTTGCAGTAATTGTGTAATAAAGAGCTTAGTCCGGAATATTTGCTTTAAAACTAACCAACACCGGGGTGGGAAGCAGTTGAGTAATGGGAAGGATTCGCCAATTGCACAATGGAAGGAATCACAAAGCTTTTCAATGGTCGAGAAGGAGGCCAGTCGCCTGAGGTAGTAGTGAGAGCTGCTACAGCATGTTCCATGTTTCTTGAATTTTGGTCTTAGGCTCTAACCCAAAACGTCCAGGGCCAAGCTTTGTTTGTTGACTACAAATGTTCATTAATGAAAATAATAAATCAAAATAAAAACAAGAATTTAATGATGGTATTCTTACTTATACTTGGTTTTTCCGTCCCAAGTTGCCGCCTCTATTTTCCGTTTACCAAACCAACGGCCATTCAATAGCTGGACACAAGCATCTGCAGCTTCTGCCTCCTTGAACATAATCTGAGCGACACCTTCAGGATGTCTCTGGAAAATAACATTGAAGATTACAATATAGTTTTCATTTCTAAGGATGACGACGAAATTTTTGTTATGTTCGATCTTAATGCCAAAAAAAAAGTAGAAATGATGTTGGCATGAATCCCTGATCTGTTGCTATGTGATTTCCTTAATGTGAGTTTTGCATTTTGTTCACATTGAAAATGTTGTTACAATAATCTCGTGTGAAAATAAATTGATCAAGTTGAGAAAAATTACTAAGAAGGGTTATCGGTTAAATTACACCAAAGAAAAATAAAAGAAGAAAGTTGACGAAATGGGTGATGAAGACAGTGGAAGCAACAAAACGATAATAAATGGCATAGTAAAGTTATAGTTGACAGAAAAAATGATAAAACAAGGTCGTTAATATTGGATTTGAATTAGAAGATCAGGACCTATTTAACACAGCCACGACAAGGAATGATGCAGAATTCGTTATATTTGATTTATTTATTTAATAATACGGGCAAACCCAATACACCAATAAGAATAAAGTTTATGAATGCAAAGTACAAAATAATAAAGTGAACTGTAACATAGGTGATAGAAATCAAATTGAAACTATTAACAGGCTAAGGAGAAAATTTCGTGAGAAGATGCAGCTTTTACAAACTACTATGAAGAACAGAACGAATAGAATTATGAGTATCGAAAAACGTCTATATGTTGGGATTGATTGAGTAAGAGGTTAGCTTAAACCGGTAGGGGCGGTTGTACAAATAATTTGTTGATGAAAACGAAGTGGACAAAACGATTTGCGTTCGGGAGCATGTGAGGTGATGAAACAGTATAGTTGCTCCTTCCATTCAGCTGAAAACGTCTGATTCATCTCCCAAGGCGACGAATTCAAGAATCGGGAAGGGCCAACTAACGTCCATCACAAGCATGATCGAGGAACAGCAATGTTCACCTTGCTCAGGAGCGAAGGGGAGTCGACCGCTCCATGCATTAATTTCCAGAAGAATGACATATCCGAGAGGCGTCTACGATAATCCAGGGCCCAGCATCCCACAGCCACGACCAAGCGCATCATAATTAACTGAGTCCAGGGGAATATGAAGCTTATATGCCACATATCTCAGAAATCTGTGGTGTTCCCTTTCAATCTGATCAAAGTGGCAACTATAGTAGGGAATCCAAACAACAGATGCGTATTCTATAACTGGAAGGACAAGAGCTTTATACAGGGCAGCTATTGCTGGTACATGCGTGAATTCACTTGTGTTCCGCTTCACGAAGCCCAATAGACGCATAGCCCTGGATGTCACAGACATAATTTGGTCGGAGAAGGTAAGCTGGGTGTCGAGGATCACTCCCAAATCGCGTGAAGTAACAACCCGCCCAAGTGTTGCTTCTCCAATCATGTAGATGTGATAAATAGGTGACAGGTTGCGATGAAAAGTCATAGTCAGACACTTGGATATGTTAAGGGGAAGACCATGGTCGGTACACCAAGCGGAAAGTGCATCGAGAGATCTCTGCACGATCAGGAAATCGCCAGGTGACTCAATCAGTTAATGCTGCAAAGAAGAGGAAAGCATACATATTGATAACGGATATAACGGAAGGATTCCAGAATTCCGAACTGGACATCAGTTGTCCCTGAGATTTATGGAGAAAATTGGCTTCCAGATTTCAATCCTGTATGACATATGAGGGCTCCCACATTTGCCCAGCTGTTTGATTTGATCCGGCCGCTAAACATTTTAAAAAACCCAGTTAACATTTAAAAAAGAAAACATCAAAGCCGTACTGTCGGGCGGCGCAACAAATTCGGCGGAAAAACATAATAAAAGTCCGATAGCCAATTCATTTTTGATTGAATTGTTCAGTGTCTCGAAAATAACCTACTTGATTTTCTAAACTCTGTAATATTTCCTATACTATTACAATACAGTACACAAATATCTTTTGATTTTATCGCGTTACGAAATAAGGAAGTTGTGGTGCTCCACCCTACACGAATAACCAGGCATAAGGATGTTCTTCGAATGAATGCACTACGTTTTACGTGCATTACGTTACGTTTTATTGAGACTGAAAGGTGTGTATTCATTTATGGTAAAATGGGTCACACTTACGTCATGTACAATGACTTTCCTCAAGTCTCCACACTTCATGCACTCTTCTCTGAGATCCTGTTGATACTCCAATATCAAGCTGGCGTCTGTGTCAAACACAGAAGGTTCAAATAAGTTCTTCAATATCACTACGCGCTCGTGTTTGGCACGTTCTCCTCTCATTTTGTCTGGCCGCCAGTCGAACAATCTACAATAACAGATGAAGATATTATGATACTAGGTACCGCTAAAGATTAAGTACAAACAATGGTGTTAAAGAATGTGTTATGAAGTTTTCACCTAGGGTGTGATGATTACTGGGGAAGGAAAGTAGCCTTTCACTAGACGGATTTGACATACTTGCTGTGGGGTGTGAATTTAAATAGTAGCTTTTCATCAATATGAATCAGGCATGCTAATCTAGTGAGGAAGAAACAATAATGAGTCAGTAACACCACCATGGCACAGATGAGCATATTCATATTCATGAATAGAAATAGAAACCCAATTTAGAAATTTAGGAATAAGAGTAGGTATGTGATAGAATAGGATAGATAACTATTCCTATTTATATCCCAATTTGTCTGGGAATAAGATTTGAGAATACAATTCTACTCACATGAAAGATAAGAATAGAGATGCACCCTGTTACGTCGTTTTTGAAACGTCGATATTTTGATAGTTTAACCCTTAAATATCAACCTTTTTGTTTGATTGATCAAGGTGCCGAGATTCTGCGAGAACTTTTCGCCTCTCTACAATTTACTCTCACGTACATTGTTATTTTACAACGAAGTTGTGAGTTTAAATTCACAACAGCATTTTTGTCGAGATAATTTGTTGAAAGGGGCAACTGAAAACAGTTACTTACAATTTGACTTACAGCAAGTTACTTTTCCTCATCAGGTAGGTAGTTACTACATTAAGGCCAGGGGAGAATACGGTAGTATTTTTCGAGAAGGAAGATTTATTAATGTATGGAAATGAAACGCATGTTTCGACCTAAATTAATGAAGCCACTCGATGAAGTGAAGACATTACACACGTGTTGCCTTCCCGACGATATACACGTGTCCTTTCCCCGGTCTTCTGACGGGTCAGGCCCATAAGACAACCAGACTACTTTCATCTCAGTTATTACAAACTCAAATAATAAACTGGAAGGACAATCGTTCCGTTCGGTTAGTATTCATTATGAAGACTCGCCTCCGGGCAATTGAAGCCAGTTATGAAACGGAACCGGATTTTAATGGATTTATGTCTTTGTTTCTTCTATTTTGAACGGTTTCTCGACTTTATATGTAGGTAGTACCTGGATATGAAGATATTTTTTTATAAAATTCATGGAAGAAATGAGGATAATTTGTAAAACTCACTGCACAGAAATCAGCACTTCCACATTTCAATTAATATGATACTACACGCTAAGAGCTCGAGTGGCTTCCGATAAAGGGAAAGGGTATGAAAATCCCGTGTTTGTTGAGTGAGAGTTTGAAAGAGTCACAATTCGATTTGTCGAATAAACATAAATAAAAGTCCGATACCAAACTTATTTTTTCTTTAGCAAGTCTATTTTTTCCGGAAAAACCCTCCACTTTTCCTCGTTCAAACGTAATTTTCTCAAAACATTACGTAGACGAGGGGAACAATTGACCACACCGTTGAGAAGCCCTTGAATTGCGGATGTTTTCTTCCGAAGAGAGGAACGATCGATTGTGGACAAAAATAGCTTATAAAAAATACCAATAGCGTTATCAACCAAAAATTTGTAATCAGCGAAATTTCGACTTGAGCGTGATTCTTAATTTAGATACGCAGCTTGTTTTTGAAATGTGTATTATGCATTGAAAAGAAAATGTACGCTCTTTTATTTTTTGAAAATATAATTAACGCTCTTTTCAATTCAAGATTTCAATCTCAGGTGTAAATTATGGAAGTTATGCTCAGTTTATTAAAATCAGGCTAAAAACAGAATTTTTTTCATTTTTTGACCTGACTTCAATAAACTTTTCTTTTTTTTAAATCGTTGTACGACAAAAATTGTAGAAAATTAAATTGCAGATTTATCTCTACGTTTTGGATCGTTGATTCTGTATATACAAACCACAACAATTCAAATCCATTAACAGTTACTGAACTTGTTCGTAATGTGTTCTGCATTATTACTCAAGATAGCCATGTTAAATACCTAAACTTAATGTTGACTGGTATGTATGGATGATGTTGTATGGATAGGTATGTACGTACTTTTCCTGCATTTTCTTCATTTTCTCCAACGCTTTTTTCTTCTTCTTTTTCGGCTTGAGAGAAGGATCGTACGACGAACCTTTCATGGTGAATTTAGCTCGCTCGACTTTAATTGTTTTGCCTTTGAAATCGTAGCCGTCGAGGAGCTTGAGGGCGAGCTGTACAGATTCAACCTGGAAACAGAACACGGTAGACCGAATTACAGAAACGATTCCTTTATTACAGTCATGATGCGTTACTTTTATGAACGATGGGAAAATTATCCGTCTTGCATTGACGTTGAAAATGAACTCACGTTATAATTAGTGTTTCCGGAACTATGTAATTATGACATGGGTTTCTAATCTGCCCACTCTGCTGACAGTGATTGGAAGCAGTGACATATTGGGTGTAGTAGAAGTTAAGACAAATAAACCTAAGTGTTCAGATTTGTATGAACGACGGGAGAATCATTGGTTTTGCATTGATGTTAGAAATTGCCAGAACTCACGTAATAATTCGTACTACCCAAAAATACGTAGTTATGGATCAAAACGGAGTAAGATAGAACGTTGTCTATATTTCCATGAAAGTGATGATTTACACAGTTAAATCGATTTCGACGGTTAGGTCATCACCAGTAAGAAACATGAACTGATGATGACCTAACCGTCGAAATCGATTTAACTGTGTAACTCTTCACTTTCGAGGAAATATAGACAGCGCTCTATCTTACCCCGTTTTGATTGAAATGGGTTTCCACAACTTCGTCGCGAGTGACTTAGTCCGTAGGTACGTAGTTATGGCTCGAACGCTGCTCGCTATATAGGAATGTCTGGTTATGGATACATGGAGAGAGTTATAGGACAATTACGAATGGCACACGAGGGCAAGGTCAAAATATACCATAAAAGATGATTATATGAGTTAGATGGTTCAGCATCGTGCATGAGCTGTAACAGGGGAGGGACGAAACTCTGGGTCATTTCCTATTGTTATGTACAATTTATAAGCCTAACCGAAACCATCATTTGGCTGATTATATATTTAATTACATTGAATGTGACACTACACTGATAGAGAGTGCACAGTCTCAGCTTGATACACTGCTCGCTAGGAATGACAACCCGAGAAAGTACGTAGACATTTTTATATACAAGCCCTAAGATTTAGAGCTTTCTCTCAGGACGAATAGAGTAACTTATTTTTCAAGTATTGGAATATATTGGTAATGCTTACGGGAAATTCCGTTTTCTTGGTAAGGGTAAATACGTAGGTATAAATAATATGGTAATAAAGTAATAAATATGGTATGTTTCTTGCCATAAAACCCCATATTTCTCCACTTTAAAACAACTTTTTTCAACTTTTGACCACATTTTTGGGTTCAGCGTAAAATTTTCTCAACACCTAGAGCTCAATCATAACCAATAACGAACGTCTAAGGACCACAATTGCAGTTCAAACATTGAAAATTTAAACAGAGATTTAGTTTTGAAGATAATTTTACATTAGCTGAATTTCCAAAAAACGACGAAAGCTGTAAAAAACATTCAAATTTAATCAATTTTCTTCCGTTGTAAGTCTGATTTTTTATTAAATTTCAGAACATAATATAATGGATTTAAAAATGCACGAACAGAGTGGTAGGGAGGTTCGTAAATTCGAAACCAAAATTTAGTCTTCTTTAAAATCGGCGAAACTGCTTTGAAGTCGTAGTAAATTATGAGGTGCCTACTGTTTTGTTCGCATTCAAACTTGAATTTCTCCATGAAATCTACAAGGAATCGTAAAATCGATCATACATTGGAAAGCTAATTAAATTTGCCAATTTTCCTGCAATTTGACAGCTTTCAGTACGGTTGTTTGGAAACATAGTTAACATATATAGGTAGGTACATATATTTTCAGAAACTCGATTTTTTGAAATTTTTCATGTTTTAACTGCAATTGTCAGCTAAATTCTATCGACTTGAACATTCGTCAGATTTTATTTAACGAGGGAGGAAGACCTTTAACTACAATCGCCTCTATTGAGAAATCTCAAGATTTGTTCTATACGCCGTATTTTGTAGATGCCTCCAGTTTTTTTTCGCATTTAAGCTTGAATTTCTGTATGAGATCGATAAGGAATCGCAAAGTTGAATATAACATTGAAAAGTTGATTAATTTTGAAAGTATTCCTGAAATTAGTATTTCATTATGTTGAAACTAGTATCAGCATGTTTTTTGAAAATGGAGTTAATGTAAAAGTATTTCCTAATATGTATTGAACGGATCACTCATCATTTTAAACGTTATTTACTATACCATTATAAGACAACAACCACGATTAAAAAAAAATAAATAAATAAAAAATAATAATATTGCTGGAACGGATTGAGAAAAAAGATGAAGTTGGTGGTATTTCGCTCCACTTCACATGTACTTTTACCCATTTTTTAGTCAAACTCAGTTGAAAAGCGATCCTTAGAAAAATACGCTGGGAAGTGGAACTATAAGTATTTTTGTTACTAGCAGCAAGTTTAGATGGGTTTAGTTGACAGGATTTTGTGAATGGGCCTCATCCTTCTGCCGCTGATCCAACGAGAAGAATTCTCCCTAAGATAGACATCAAGCGAGAAATTTATGTACAATTAAGAACCGCTATAATTAGGTGTATGAAAAAAAACCGGGGAACCGGAATTTCGCGAAGAAGAGAAGGGTCAACTATCGAGGCGGTCTTATCGTTCAGATCACCAGACATAAAAATAATAACCGTGAAACCAACACGTCACGATATTGTAAGAGTAACCGATACCAAGATAGAGAGCAACGGGACTTGGGGAAGGTGCGCACCTGCTCTTTATGGTTGGGATGAAGGGATGGTGGGTGCAAACATACCCATTTTTTCCAGGGAATAACCTAAATAGCTCAGATTTGGTATGAGATTCAACGTTATGAATGTTGGTTTAACGTCCAGGTTAAAGGGAAGCAGATTGAAGCATATGAACCAAACTTGAGAATCCAAGTTTTAGTTGAAACAAAAGTTGTGGTCATTGTCCCAAGAACTGGGGAAAGAATCGGGAGAAACCCGACTAGAAATCTTTGGGAAATTGTGGGTTCTTTTTTACATTTCACAATGCCATCATACAACACTACACCAACATCCAAAAAGAAAGAAAAGTATGGAACGGGTTTTAGTTTCAGTAATTAATACGAATACAGAAACAAATGTTAGGTATGGTATTGTATTTTACTCAATTTGGAGGTTTAAACGGCTGGAAGTCCACGTAGTATGTAGAACAGGAAAACCATCCGTGATGGGAAAAAACTCTAGTAGATTCAGATTCAGCGCCCAAAATCACGCCAAAAGCGCGTTGAATATCATACATCACAATTAATTCAGCATTGTGTAATTTGTTAGTTGTTGTTTTAAAAATACTCATTATTTGTTTATAATTATGTTTATAAGTGCGACCATATAAAAACCGGACATACGAACGCCCCTTTTTAGCGTCATGGTTTAATATGTTTTTTTCTCGATCATGCACTGGACTACTGTCGCGATAAAAGGGGATTCTGAACCTTAGCCCGGCGGTTTCCATTCAACTTGATAAGTACTACAACTACGATACCTTTCCGTATTAACGAACGATGTTATTGATCTTCTACGTTAGTCAAACACATGCTAAACCCGTGGTTCCTCGTTAAGAACGTTATTACAATCAGTTAGGTAAGCAGCCCACCAATAGCCGGGAGGTAGACGGCAGGGAAGTCTCGTCCCACTCGTTTGCTCCGACTTATTCATCGAGTTACCATCAGATCCATCAAAGCCCCTCCGATAGATGAATCGATAAACATCTAACTCTGGTAAAAACAAAGATTTATTACAAAAATAATCGTAGCTAGAAAGTTTCAAACGAACATCCTCGGTCGGTAGTTAGAAGGGATTGGAGGTAAGTACTTTCTTATTACATCGCCTACTGATTTTTATGTTTTAATGAATTCAGAATGTTAAGAGGGATTTGATTAATAATGCAATACCAGCGGTGAGGGACTCATTTGAGCATAGGTAGTATTTGACTTTATGAAACGAACGTAGACCTACTTGATGATTTCAAACGAGCTGGGATTAAATTTACAGCAGAATATCCTGGAAGTTCACTATAGACTATAGAGGGTTTTTCACGAGTCGTGTTCGACCGCTTTTCTACGTGTTCAAAAGACAATTTCCGACCAAAAGTACCCGTGAGCTGTTTTTTTTTTACGTTTCGTGTCCGAGTTATTTCACTTTCAAGTTTTTTTCGAGTTTTCTTCCTTACTTCACTAAAATTGCCATAACTTCTTAAATTTGCGCGAAAAAATCAAATTTGAGGATACCATTGGAGAGAGCGTTAAATTGTCTGTCTTTTAAATGCCTAAACATCTTTTTTTCAAGCAGAATTCGTTTTAAAAAAAAAGTCCAAAAAGTAAATTTTGTCAAAATTTTTGTACTACCTATTTTTTAAACGCTTGGTAATCCTATTAGTTTTTTAAGCAGATCTGTTATGACCGCCTAAAAACTGCGCCAAAAACGTCATTGGACTTCACAGTGAAAATGAGACAAACGTTTTTATCTTGTGAATACAAGTATTTTCTACAACTTCACCCAAGTTCACGTTCATTTTACAATTACTTACTACGGTTAAATTCTTTTACCGTCATTCGTGGACAAAAATTTGTTTTCATCAGTTGAGGGATGTCTATTAGATTCGATCCAGGGTTTGACATCCCAAACACGAGAAATAATTCAATAAAAATCCGTTTTAGACCGAATGCCGTGATTATATAATTGTGATGAATAATTGCGTAAATCGGATGCTTCCTATTTGCTAGATCGAAATTTTCGCTTTTTCGTTTCGGAACTTTCTGAATGATTTCGATTCTGAGTCTGGCCAGTGGGAGATTTCCGAAATATTCCATGATTCTGCGGGTTAGTCTCTAAAGTTTCTCATCGTCAGACCGGAGAAACCGTGAGCGCATGCGCAAAGGTAATTTTTATGAAACACAAATTTCTCACAGTTTAATGGATCAAAGTTGCTCAAAATTAGGGCTCAGTTGAATATGATCTCACGGTACAGTTGGACAGTCATTGAAACGGATATGACATTTGCATAACATACATAACATACATGAAAACAACGTGAATTTGGTTGGTAGAGTAAAAAATCCAAAACTATTTTGCCAAATTATACGGAAATAGGTATTATGTAAATAAGTTCCGTTAAGACAAAATAAGCAAACGTTGCCTGACCATAAGTAGCGTGCACGCATGAGGAGACGTTAATTCCGGTATCAAAAGACACGAATCCATTCATAATTGAAGGGTAGTTGAAGGATAGAATCAAGGTGATTGCTCATGAATATCATCAAAATTAGGTCATCAATAGCCGTGTCTACTTTGCACAAGGCGAATACAATTTGTTGTTGAAACTATTGAAGCAATTTATCACGGAATCGTTAGAAACCTCCAAGGGAGTCGAATATAATTCATCTCGAAATCGTGAAATTGCTGATACAACTGGTGTCACTATTCATCCAATTTCAGGATGGGAATAATAGAGTCAATTAGTGTAAATCCAGTAATTAGTCATTGTTGTGTCTTCAGAACAAGGTACTAGATAAAGAATCGAGAAGGAAGGGTAAATGATTGTGAATCTCGTGAAATGACGTTTTGGTTCAACTAATACCACTATTCATGCCGAAAATGAGGTTTTTCAAATGGCGGTCAAACGGACGATCGTTCAGCAACCCGAGTGGTTTCATTCGATTGAAGGAGCCAATTCCTAAGAACAATCTAAAGTCTAAAAAATCCAACATTGATCCTTCATGTGCCGTTAATCTCGGCATCTTGATCAATCAACCCTAAAGGTTTATAACTAAGAATTGAACTTTTAAAAACATCAAAATATCAAACTCTTTTGAAGTAAGAGGCTAGTTTTTTGTTTGGTTAAGATAGAAATTAGTTTCCTGAACCGAATGAGGCCACTCGGGTACGCTCACAATTTGGAAATTCGGTTTGGTAGGAGGTAGGGGTGTAGAGCTCCTTATAGGAGGTCTGAGGTAGATTCCGTGGTTTGCGGTAGCCCAAGTATTTTCATTTGGAATGCAATTACAAGATTTGGAGGCGCGAGGTGATAGGTTTAAAAAGTAGCACGAAATACGTCTAATACACATAGATATTTGAGTACAAAGGCTATCAAAAAAACGCTGCAAATTCGTTCACTGGGGTTTATTATTCATTGGCTTGCGTTCATGATTTGAATTGCTACTAAGCTTTGGAGTGTGCGTGTTTCACAGGTGATAGAGCTATTATTACATTTCAGGAGATTTGCATAGAGCACCTAAATCGGTTCTCAACCAAAATACCTATTTGGATTGATCAGTTGATCATATTTGTGTGCCTCCTGAAATTTCGTAAGACGGAGCATGCATATCAGAATGCTTCAACCCGTGTATCGGCTATAAACCCTTTTAGGAGTTCACTCCAGTATCCACATTCACTACATCACTAGGCGATCAAAACAAAAACAATAATAAACCAAAAAACCGTTTAAAAAAATGTTGGCACCATAAATCGGACCATACATCGGGAATGGTTTGAGCTACGGACCTGGGGAGGGGCTCATTCAATTCCTCATGGAAAGTTCTTCAAAAAAAGTCCATATTTAGGCCGCCTTGATTTTTTTGAGGTTTTTAGGGATTTTACAAAACTTTGACAACCCTTAAAGGGCACTTCATTAGGTTAGAGAGCTGGTTTAAGAATTGGGCGTTGTCAGACCAACATGGATTTTTCCTGAAAATTTAAGATTTTTTGCTCTAGCCGTTTGGGAGAAAACGTGAGTACGGTGTACGGCGGATGGATTCATCCGAAACGTAAACCATTTTTCAGGGGGGGGGGGGGGGGGTTTAGACATTTTTTTTTTTTTCAAGAGCGATCACGATGGGTTTGTTATTGAATGATAAACCGAAATTCGTGTAATAATTCGCAGTATTATTCCTGATGGGAAAACTGAAGAAACTCGAGATTGTGAAATGCGGTTCAGTACAATTACTTTTTCTATTCATCCGATTTTAAGACGTGAACAATTGTGAGAATTAGTGTAAATCGAGTAAATCAGTCGATATTCTGTCTTCGAAGACTTCTGAGAATCGTAGGTTCAGTAAACGAACAAGGTCAATGGAAGAGGCGTTTCAATGAGGAACTTTACCAGTTGGACGATGGTTTTGACGTTGTCAAGTTGGTGAAGTTAGGGAGGCTGGTATGGGATGGGTGTATCCTTCGAATGGATGTTGACGATTCTGTAAAGTTGCTTGCACTCTCACACCCTTCTGGGAAGTCTTTAGGGAGGAAGACCGAGACAAAGGTGGAAGGACAACGTCGAAGAGGACATCTCGACTGGGGTGCTGCATCTTAGTGGAGGCCAAGGCCCATGCTGGCCCCACTGTGTGCCCACTAAGTTAGTTGTACCTTTAGATAAGAGAACGAGAAAGAAGGTCTGAGGTTCCTGAATCTCGAGAAATTAGGTTCTGGTACAACTGCAATTACTATTTATTAAATTTAAAGCTTTGAATAATGGAGTAAATTAGCAGATAGACTAGCGTCGTGGACTGTGCTTACTGGACACGATTCTAGATAACGAGAAGGAAGCTCTCTGACTGTGACATTGGTGAAAATGTCGGTTTGGAACAACCAACCATTCCCACTCTGAAGCTCTCGCCATCACAACGGAGTCTGAATTCCTGAGGATTAGGAGACGCTAAGCCCAACCCGAGCGGATGAACTTGGCGGATTATTGTGAATCCGCTTGATGTCAGGACACAACCGAAATGGGAGGGATCGAGGGAGAGGCGGCGCTCGGAGGCCGCCTGTTGTGTCGCCCGGCGAGGCGTCAGTCCTCGCCCAACATGTGAACCGCACAGAGATGCTACTTGCGGCCTTGACACTTCTATGCCTCTCCGTCGTACTTGCCGGTAAATCGAATTCACCCAATTATTATATATATTATATAAGAACAGGCGATTAACACGCATAAACACTTTTTAATTTGTCTAAAACTACACCCTATACTTATTGTCTCTCTTCGCAAGCCGTGATACCGGCTAAAAAACACGAAAGTGGCGTACTTCCAAACACATCTACTACAGTTTACCCTGTCAAAGTCCCAACTTGCCAGACAAATTAAAATTGTTCTCTAGAAAAGGAGAATTGTCCAATAGTCTCGATAAGAAGAGGTCTAGACCGTTGTAAAACCTTCCTTACAAGCGAATATGTGAGTTTTTTTTTTTTTTTTTTTTTTTTTTTTTTAAGAGAGAAAAAACATTTATTGATCATTATATGGGGTGGAATGTTGGAATAGTTGGGATTTGTGAAAAGTATAAGTTGATATGCCAAAAGCTCGAAGTGGTATGCCACTTCAATATGTGAGTTGATTAGTTTTTCCCCCTCGCCCTTTAATGAAGTCCTTAAAAAAAATGTTTTGGAAGAACCCTGACTTGCTTACACCTCAAACTTATACATTCTCAATCAGAATTGAAATAATATCGGCCAATACGGAAATATTGAATCGTTTTTCAACCTGAGGCAACATTGGGAATGACCTAGTCCCCAATTTGGATTAAATCCCCCCAATTCCCGATCAACTATTTTCAACTAGAAATCCCATTGTGTTTTGACATGAAACTGAAGGGAAAGCTCACGTTTAACAGCATAGTTTCGTTGAGAAAGAATGCAGATTTGTATCAAGTCCATTGCCTGCCTGTCAACTTCGCTTAAGCGATATTCACTCGGTCGCTCTAACTGCGACATGACTGACAATTTACTTATTTTCCGCGAGGAGAAAACAACAGTTCAACTGCAACGTGACAACACAATTTACCAGTCGGCAGTAATTATTTTAATTGTGGAATGAGATGTATGTACTGAAGCAATATAATAATTGCTCCATAATTCCATCCACATTCATAACCTCGCATGTCACATATTTGAGTTTGTTTACATCTTGTCGTCTCTCGATCATGTTCTCACCCTATTTGATTTCGCGTACACGTATACAATGGGGAGTGACTGTCGCTACAAGAGCGTAATACATTAAAGAGCAGTTAAAACAAGAAGGCAATTTAAAACAGAGTAAATTTACGTTTCGGCTAATTTGTCATTGTCATATGTAAAACTAACAATCTGGAAATTTAGCGTTTTCAAGATAGGAGCTGAGGAGCGATTATTCTAGGAACATATTAGTGTAGTGTGTGTGGATATATGTTCATCTTCAAATCTGGAGGTTCATAGTAGATAGATTCGAAAAGCAAATATAATATATAAGTTGTTAAAATTTAGTGAATCGTTATTTGCTCTCGAACATTACTGTGCCTTCTCAGACTGCACCAACTTCTATGAATCTTCCTCCAGCTTAGTAATTCTGAACAGCTTCACCCCAAGCATCGATTGAAGAGTCACGGGAGGGATGGCATGATGGGTTACAGGGAGATTTGAATCTTGGACCTCTACCGAATGCCTGTGATTGCTGATCCTCGAATTCAGTCCAGTCTCCGCTTTTCCCACGTAAAACGCCGAGGAAGTTTTGCAGTTTGGCAGTCAACCCAACCCTTGCACCTGATTCATTCTTTTATAAACGAAATTCAGCCTTTTGCAAGTCATATTCAACCATTTCAAACCTAATCCAACCTTTTCCAAACCAATTTCAAGTTTTTCCAAGTCATATTCAACCATTTCAAACCTAATCCAACCTTTTCCAAACCAATTTCAAGTTTTTCCAAGTCAAATTCAACCATGTCATAACACAACCCCCCAAAAGAGAAAAGTTTCACATCTAAGGGTTTCACACTATGCTAACCATAGTTTAAGGGGTCGCTGAATCCGAATTTTTAGTTCACACAGCTCCATCGGGCTTAGGCTTAGTCAAAACTTCAAAAAATAGGCTCAAAAACTACGTACAACGTGCATTTGTTTTGAGGTTACGGCTAAACTTAGACCCGATTGAGCAACATAGACCCAACGTAGATAGATTCGAAAAGCAAATATAATACATAAGTTGTGAAAATTTAGTGAATCGTTATTTGAAATATTGTAACATCACCTTTAAAATAAACAAGTTTTTAAAAAATATCTACTTGACCTCCGGGCACTTTACCAATATTTATTAATTTTAAAAAGACGCGTTAAATTATTTTAAAATAAATTATAGACTATTTCAAGTAAAATCTAATAATTTTTAGATTTCCGAAATTTTTATTCGCTTTTCGAATAACGTTATCAAACTCATTTACAACTCCCAACAAGCATTGTAGCAAATTTTAGGCTTGTGCACATTTTCAGACATTGTGCCAATGATGATGACAGAATTGAACTTGACCTGGAAATGCTGTATGCAACAATTAATTTTGTATGTACGAAGACCATAAAATAGAATCGTGTCAAACAATATTGACGCCTGTCACTCACTGTTTCGAAAAATAGATACGTTAGTCAAAGAATAAACAGCGGAGGGACTTGCCATCGAAATGTCGCTCTTGGAATGACGCTTCTTCCCTAACGACTTTGGAAGGGTAAACAACACCGTAATTACAAAAAAGCAGGGAAATGCTTTTTAGAAGGTGAAAATAGTTCACATCAAATGGGTGCCAAGGATGACTTTTCTAAGGTGAATCACATTTCATAAACCGAAATCGAATATACAAAATTGATGTTTTAAACGCTGCTGTTATCACTGTATTAGAAACCCCTTCCACGTAAATCACTTATCTATTTATATTTGACGACGTCTGTTAGTCTCTTAATAGTCTCAATTATAATTCCTTGGGGTTAATTGATCAAATTGCCAAGATTACTGGCACATCCCGGATCTATTTTGGCTTTTTCAATCATTTTTGAAAGTACAATTTTGAAATTTCATCAACCTACACGCTTCAAAAGCGTTGTCCAACAAACTCATCCTTCCTTTAGGAATTGCTTATTTTAAAATTGTCGGAGCTATTGTCATAACTTCCTCATTGTCGCTAAAATGAGCTCAATAAAAATACAAGATTACTTTTAAATCTTAAAATTTGTTCCTGTTACAGAATCGTTCAGATGTATCTGAAATGGTTTTAGATCTTGAAGAATTTTTCAGTATTTAGGTCATTACCTCTTGAAAACCACCCTTGACTCGTATTCGAGGCCCACAGGTAACGGGACCGTACCGTGGTTAAGCGTATCGCCTAGTCGCCGCTGTTGGTTGCCTCATTGTCCGTTAATTCTGAAACCATAGCTATTTCTGAAAATCCCATTCCTATCTGAAAATATTTAAAGCCTTTAATGGAATCCAAATTCCCCAAGCTGCTTTGCGCCGTTGGTTTTTCCCAAGCCACCCTTTTTCTGGCAAACGGTCGGTCACCCGTAGTCTCCCCCCTAGCACCCTGGGGTTTCCTGGGGTAGTTGTTACCCCGTCCCTGATTGGTTTCTACTATCCCCCTCTCTCTGCTCCCTGCGATTCCCCACTCTAAATTTTCTTCACTTCCCCTCCAAACAAAATTTTCCCGTTTTTGATTGACAGAATCTGGAGTTTGTTCTCTCCTTCGTTTTAGCCGGCTCTTACACTCTTGTTAACTTGGCTCTCCTGGGACCTCCCTAATATTGGCTGGGACCCCTATATAGTTATCACTTATCAAACTTGACCAACTTCATATCATAATAGTGACTTAATTTTCCGAACTAAATAGTAGGCAAAGCAGCATATTTTGTGATATTATTGGCTACCAGCGAAACCTCAACTTTGGCAGAAGCGCCCTAAGGTTTTATTCAACAACGCCATTATTTATTTGATTGGTTCACAGTATCGACGAATTCGAATTGAATTATCAATTTCCATACTCGTTCATTGAGCATGTACGCAATTATTTGAAATATACAGCCTCCATCAGTTAACTGCACAACCGTTTACATCTTCCTTGGGTTCTATCTTAACAAGAATATTAATTAAATAAAGATGTTTTGGCCTTCAATTTTATAGAATTCATTGTTTTACACATAATAGTCACAAATCTTGGAAAAAAGGACACAAATAATTGTGACATATAATTAAAATTCCTCATGATGTCATGCTGTAACGCTGGCTCTTCAACCAGAATGTCATCTACTGACCTGAGTTAAGGTCAGGTCGCAAATATATTAAGCCAGGTTTTCAACCGCTTCAGTTCCGTTCGCGTGGTAAACTATAATATTCACATTAAAATGGATACAAGAATATTTCTTCAGTATTCAACTATTATGGGAAATTAATTCATAGATGAGTTGAACTGTAACAAACTTTACCTTATACCCGCGTCAACGAACGTTGAGCAAACCTTCGGATATCCAGATATTTAGGAGTTTACATATAAATTCGGAGAATTAGGAAACGAGTAGTTTAGATTTTGAATCAGATAAATTAACAGGAAATAACTAGCTAGAGTGGAGCTTCTTTGGTAGCCTCCCATTAAGATTGTTGTTTCGTTTATTTAATGGGAGTGGGTTTTTTGAAATCTCACAAGGAGGTCCACTTCCATCGGTTTATGGACACTAAACTACTTAACGATATTAGTACCGCGAAGTGGTAATTATTTTAGTAGCTCTCTAGGGTTTTAGGATTCAGCTTGAGACGATCGTAACGGAAAGGGGGTTTCACTCGCAGATGTTGAGGGTCACGCGTATCCAAGGATTCTTGAAGTTTTCGCTGCACGGTGGAATTCGGTCAGAAATATACTCCTAAGGAAGAAAAACGAGAAAGAGACTAATCAAAAGGGCTGGGTTTGTAACAATCTAAAAGCTCCGGAGCTTTACATTTTCCAATATTTCTTTCTTTGAATATTTCCCATTAGGGTTGATTGAAAACGATGCACATCAACATCAAGTTTGTATAAGAACACGTAGTCTATTTCCACAAAAAATTGAAAGAGTTACAGCGTTGAATCGATTTCAAAAAAGCATCATGAAAATCGGTCTAGAATTACAGGCTGAGCAGAGACAACTTGGGGTGCCTCACGGACCACTGGTGGTCAGTGAACCATTGGTTCAGAACCCGTGCCGTAACTTGATATTCTATTCTTACAATCGAGTTTCACACTCAAACCCAACGAAAAGACGGAGTTCTATCATAACATCATAAACATGTAGATTTCCAGGTGCCGTTGAGGGTTAGGTACGGAATAATTGAGAGCGACGGCAGGAAACCAAGCCTAACATTGTTAATAAACTGCGACCCTACCTCGTTCGTGAATTCACGCCTACTGGTTTCTCCTGCACAACATTATTATATTCACTGCTGTGTAACAATTTAATCTTGTAATTTCAGTATTATGTTGTTCTGTGAAAATTAATGCCTTCCGCACTTTTTGTTTCGCTGAGAATGATGAGTGGTGAATAGCTGTTATATTTTCAATGGTGCTCCAAAACGATTTGTACACCATCCATGAGAACGCGTCTATGTTCTACATAATTCTTAATAAGTACTATTTTGTAGACATCATACCGCGCTGAAATATAAATCGAGCTCTTTTATGGGACCTATAATATAATTTCAAGATAGGAGTTAAGACTATGTACCACAGACTACGTTTAACAAACATAGATGAGTGGTTTCCATAGAATGAATGTCTAATACATAAATGTTAAGGAGAATAACCCACAGTCGAAAAGGTTTGATTGAATCGGCCTCATAGTTCAACCTGTGGAGTGTTGATACTGAAGTGAAATTTCCCAATAGAAGAAACAACACAAGTTCGAAATCAGTCAGAAGTATTCACATTTTTGGGAAGGAACAGAAATACCCCTTCGTGAAACAACTTCCTGAGTTTTGGACTACTGTCAACTTTTCGCGTTGGAACCCCAGAAATTCTCTATTTTTTTATATACAAATCCACAGGGCAAGGGAAAGGTTCCGTTGAACAAACATGCAGGTATTTAAAACGGTAAAATTCAAGATACGAGATCAACATTCTCTAGCTAACCCATTCATTACAACGAGCAACTCGTGAGTTGCGATAAAGATGTAAAGGGTTTGGTTATTGGCCGTTTTTAGCGACCCGCTTCAGAAACTATAATCGCGGAATTTTTCTAAACAACGAAAACCGTGAACTATTCTGAATAATCGTTGAGATCAACCCTGGCACGATTGTAGGAATATCGGTCCGCGAATGTAAACGTAAGAGTTTTAATTCAGATCACTTACAAATAACAAGAGTAGAATTTGCACTTATAATGTCAATGGTATAAAAAACAAGGTATTGTCGGATTTCTACGGATTTGTAGGTCCTTTCGATATTTTTGTGCTTATAGAAACGCATGTTACGGAAAGTGACGTTGATTTGTTTAGAAATAGATTCTCGAATAATTATTATGGGATTATAATCGAATGATCCCATATAACTAACGAATAATAATATCATAGAGATATAAGAGGTGTAATAAATTATATCGAATATAATCCCGTATAGTTAAAAAAGGTAATAATAGCATCACTACGTTAAAAGTTATACTTTTATTTGTATATTTTATTTATACCTATCTTATATTAAGATCATATGCCCACTCCGGCAGACGCTAATTCATGCCACGCCGTCCATGTGGTTATCACTAAAATAGTTATGTCTTTAAGTCTTATCTGGAGTTACCTAAGAAATAATATTATTACGTAAATGTTAAGAACATAAATTTCTCTCATGTCATGTGATTAATGAGACTTTTTAATAAAGCATTTATGGCTAATATATTAAATATAGCTGATCCGTCCCGGCTTCGTTGGGCGTTAGGTACACATTTTTACAAACTGGACTCCAGTATAATATTTGTATAGACCACGCGACCAACAAAGAATAGGGGTTGTTGGAGATAGGGGTTGGTGTGGGGGTTATTCGATGTGCTCCAAATCCGAAATCTTTTTTTCGCTATTCAGGTCCACTTTTTGAGATAGAGCTCAAAAAAATTCATCCTTAGTAAAAAATCGCCACTTCAGAACCTAAAAGTGACTCCTGGAAACAACTCTTAGAAACTTTGCAAATTATTTCGAAGAGGTTTATTATTTTTGAACCCCGTCCCCCCCACCCCTCATTTTTTTTACTTCTAAGTCGTACCTACTAACCAGGAATCGATGGTGGTGATATCCATTTTATTCATAATTTTCACCCCTAAAATGAGATTTTTAGAGAATTTTCATGAAAAATTAAGCTATTGCAGCCGCTCTGAATATATTAAAATAAAAATTTTCGAAAAATTCCTTAATCGAAGCTTCCTGAAATGATTTGACGCTTGTATGTCGTTCCAAACTATAACACTCGATGAGATCGAGAAAATAACTTCGTTCTCGCGCCAAAAATGATCCATTCTAAATGAAAGGATGAGTTCGTTGCAAAATACGTTTTGGCGAGTTCGCTGCCCATTAGAATTGGCCAGATTTCAAAATATTGTTTCAAAAAAATCAACAAAACTGGAAATAAAGAGCTAAAAATCGTTGAATTTTATATTTTTTTAAACAGAATATTACTCAACAAATGTTAATCTACAATGACATAGGACATTTAATAATTGAAGCTCAAATTTATGTCGGAAATTGTACTTCAATTCCATTAAAATGTCCTAAAACCGGATAAAAATCTAAAATACTTGTTTGACTAGAAGAATGATAATTATTCTTCTGTAATAGGTAATTATTGTTTGGAAATTATTGAAATATTATTTGGAACAGGTTTTTTCGCAATAACATTGATAGTTACCAATATTTTGAACACTAAGTCCTCAAATTTCAACTCAAATAACGTGAATTTAGTACGATAATTTTGGGAAGTTCCTTCATACGATCATAAAGACAGAAATTATAAACCTAAGTGGAATAATTTTTTCAAATTTCTCCAGCTAAGCGTTCAAGATCCAAATGATGTAGGTAACTAAAATGCAACATTATGATCAATTAAGTTACAGTGTGGACACGTTCTACTTCACCACTTAATAGACTGTTGGATCTTGTCTTTCTTTTACTATCAAAATGGCTATTCATCGGAACCGGCCCTAAAAGAGCGGAAGATCGGCACTTGTTTCGGCTTTTATGAGGGCAAAAAGTGGAAATAATTTTTTTTAACGTAATAAAACGCTGCAAATTCTTCCACTGGGTTTATTATTCAATTGGCTTGCGTTCATGATTTGAATTTATACTAAGCTTTCACAAGTGATAGAGCGATTATTGAATTTAGGGAGGCACACAAATATGATCAACTGATCAATCCAAATAGGTATTTTGGTTGAGAACAGATTTACGTGCTCTATGCATACTTCCTGAAATTCAATAATCGCTCTATCACCTGTGAAACACGCACACTCCAAAGCTTAGTATAAATTCAAATCATGAATGCAAGCCAATTGAATAATAAACCCCAATGAAAGAATTTGCAGCGTTTTTTATGGTTATCAGAATGCTTCAACCCGTGTATCGGCAACAAAGCCTTTTAGGAGTTCATTCCAGTATCCACATTACTACATCACTACGTCACTAGGTTACTGATTTCAACACAAAAACAATAATAAACCAAAATAAAACGAATGTTGGCACCATAAATCGGGCCATAGATCGGGAATGGTTTGACCTACGGACCTGGGGAGGGTCTCATTCGATTCCTCGTGGAAGTGTTCTTCAAAAAGAGTATGTACAAATTTAGGCCGCCTTGACTTTTTTTGAGGTTTTACAAAACTTTGACAACCCTTAAAGGGCACTTTAAAATAAGTGAGAGAGTTGGGGCGTCGCCGGACAAACATGGATTTTTCCTGAAAATATCAGCTTTCTTGCTTCAGCCGTTTGGGAGAAATCGTGCGTACGGCGTACGGACGGAAAATTTTTTATTGCAGATTCGGATTCCACACCCTTTGAAACGTAAGCCATAAAATTTTCAGGGGGGGGGGGAGGGGTTAATTTTTTTTTCCAAGAGCGATTACAATGGTTTTGTATTGAATAATAAACCAAAAGTGGAAACTACGAACAGGATGAGCTGGGTTATATATTATGAAACCACATTACTAACATGAGACAATGCTGTGTTCAGAGAAGTTCTGAATTTGCATGCAGGGGGTTCGCTAAATCTTTATGGGGAAGGAGTTCGAACGAAAGTGAAATCACTTTCTACAGGTAAGTTGATCCACGATGTGATTATAGCCCCAAGGAAATCGTGGTATCAAATAAGAAATAACACGAAGGGGAGAGATGGCGTTTGTCGCGTGTATCAAAGCGAAAGCGTCAATCAAACGGAATCAATCGATCTGAAAAAACGGTGGAAACCTGTTTTCCCCACCAGCCTCGCTGTCAATGACTTCTTGTCTTTGTCTTTGGATGATGCGACCAACGCACAATGCTCTTGATGGACCGATGTTAACCCTGTTCCAATAGGCCTAGAAGTTTATTGTGCTATCCTTCCACACCAAAGTGACATCGAATGCTCGATGATGCTATGCAATTTGAATACTGTGAACCTCGAACTTGAATTGAAACTAGGACTACAAAAGGATTTGTGAATTTCAAACGATTAAACTTAATTAACATAAACTCCACAGCAGGGATGGGAATCGATAATCAATATTTCAAAAATATCGATACAATGTTAAGGAGAACATTATATCGAACCTGAACACTATTTTTTGCTGACTAATGCTGGGATGTAAATACGTTTTGCGATTCAAGTGTGGCTGTTGTTTATTAAATACATATTTGCTTCTACGAATATATCGTGGGGTTCCGAGTAAAAGTGACCAAGTAACATTTGCAAAATTTTACAGGGGAGCGATCTGAAGTTTCACCTATTTTCTTCTTACGAACACTGGTTGTGTGATGTCTCATCCGACTATGTTTCGATTTTTCTTTATCCTCTAGGTAGTTAGCTAGTGCCCTCCTCTCATATCGTGCTTCAAAATTCACTTCAGATTAAATAAGAGCTGTTTATTCGGAAAACTCTATTTGATCATTTTTACCTGCCTGGAGTTTCAAGCTTTACTCATTTGGTCAATTCAATTCTTCGAAAATCAGTCGCATAGTTACAAGAAATTGAGGGATTGAATAGTTTTTTCGTTAATTTATCGTGTTGCCAAGCATCTAATAACAATGATATACCTATTTCTGTTAGAAAAGGTTATCCATTACCTATCACTGTAATTGGTCATTTTCACCTGCCCACTATGCAATCTTACAAATCTTACACAGTAAAAGTGATCAAATGGCAATTGATAACATTTATATGCCCAGCGAGAGTACATTTATAATCCATCTCGTGTTTTGTGGTTGAGTTCAAATGCCATTTGGTCATATAAAACTCATTGGGTCAGGCAGGTAAAATTTATTTTCAAGTATTTCTTGCACATCAGTTTGAAGATAACGTTCTTAGCAACAACACACAGTAGACAACGTTCCTTAGAATGACAAAAAAAGCTCATTTTGAAAAAAATGTTACTTGGTCACTTTTACCCGGAACCCCACGATATATAAGGTGGGTAGGAACCTATCTGATATTTATAGCTACGTTGCAAACTGGTTACAATATAAATTTAAAAAAATGAATAGCAAGTTACACGAAACTGCGTTAGTCTTGGATGGTTGAAAAAAGTATGAACAGAAAATCGATATTTAGCCAATATATCGACCGATATGTCGTGAGAATCGATATTGCTTTTGATGCGATAATCGATGTTTGGGTACCGATATACCTCCTGAGCAAATTTGGGTCCACGTCTGTCAGTCTGTCTGTCCGCATTTCCTTATTACAGCTATAACTTCCTCATTTTTGAATGAATTTAGCTCATATTTTGAGGGACTGTGCGTGAAAGGCCTCTTGAGGTTGCATAGGAATTTCATCTCAGTATAATCAGCGGTACGCTCTGCGCAAGCGCTAACGTGAAATTCTTGAAACAGGTATAACTTTCACAATTTTATATTTTCCGGCTTGCTGTCACACACCAACGACTCAACAGATTTTCAATTTCAAATCGCCGTTCATCTCAACTCAGCAACTAACTACATTCAACTACATTCAATTCAGTCTGTAAAATGTCACAACAAATCTTGAGGAAGTTTGACCAATTACCTTAACATCTTTCATCTGAAGATTTCTTTATTTTCAATATTTTATTGATAATGGTGTCACGTTGATTGTAACGAGGAAGCTGGTGCGCCATCTCCTTGGCAGCATATTTATTTTGATTGATTTTGAAAGACTTCCTCCCTATACAAAGAAGAGAGCAGTAGCTCAAATGTTATCGCTCGGGTTAGATGATGCGTACGCATTTCCATGAAATGATAGGTGGAGTTATCCGGAGGACGCTCATCTCACTCGAGATTTCGGATGCGTTGAAGCTGACACACGCTCTTCTCTGCTCTGCTCCGGGTGCTCGTAATGAGAAGGTGGCCTTTCATCCACAAGCGTCGCGTCCTTGTCCGCCCGGCTCGCGCCTTTTGAAGATTAACATCGCGCAAGCCCCCGCAGCTAATTTCTCCCGTATCACGAGCGCGTCTCCCTCGATCACGCACCAAATAAATCTCCACTAAAGTGGGCAAGGGCAAAGCCTTCCCGAATAATGATGCGCTCAGCCTCACGCAGAAATCAACACGTTGCGTCATCAGTTGGTAGCTCTTCAGGTTTGTTTGAATGGGTCGTGGAAAAGCGAGCTGATAATATCAATACCTACCCAAGTGCTTCTTCCTGTTTAGTTCATGCAATGGCTAATAATGTTCAGGGAGCCAGCAGTTTTTTTAAGAGATTTAAACATCAGTGTTGCCAACTCGTTAAGAGCGAATTACCGTACCGACACTTGGGAATCATTCGTAATAATTGTACGTATTATAGTACGACCGACCGGCCCGTTTTGATTACTACTTGATATTATTATCATCATTATTGTTAAGGTCCGGGTCCATCGGAGAGGTCCCACTTCCCCTCCGCAGCACCTAAACCGTGGTCTTTAACCTGGAGTCAATCCCCATCCACCAGATTGATAATTCCCCCCACAAGGTTGTCTACCGATACTATTTCCTCTGGGTCTAGAGTCCCAAATGTTCTGAAATCTTCTAACTTCAAGAGCTGGGCATTCAAAGAGAAGATGGAAAGCTGTTTCTTCCTCCTCCCCACACAATCTGCACACTGGACAACCTGTGTAGGCTCCAACCCTGATATCAGATGTTTCACCCATATCCAGCCACCTATCCCACTAAGTCAGATGTGCCACCAGAGAGATTAGGGCGGCCGTATTTTGCGATAGCAGGGTGAATTCATTACCAGTTTCTGTTCCAATGTCGTTTGTGTTCCTTCCTTATTCATTCCCACAAACCCGTTCTTACCTTTACTATACTCAAGATTCGTTCTGGCCCAATAAAGTTAGTTGAGCATTGTGCTGGCTAATTGTGCTACTGACTCCTGTATACCCCGATACCCACTCCAAAATGACATTGTTGTTTTTTCCTGGGGAATCCAGTACATCCCAGCTTTCCCTGACTATTACCTGCTTTGGACACCCTTTCAGAAAAGAATAATGGATATTATCTGTCCTATACAAAAGTAGCACAATCAATAGTCTACAGCAACAGCACCTATGACATATAAGATGTACAATTTCACCTGTATTCTTTCTGCAGTGCATACCATCATCTACTTTTCATGATTCAAAGGTTCAAATTCTCAGAGTTCACACTCCAAATGGAATTTCCTAGGAAAACCCTATACGTAAGCCAAAGTTACCTCCAGAAAAGGCCAATCGTACAAGGACTGATTGTGCTCCGTACAGAGATGCAAATTACGGTGCAAAACAGTAATCACCTCACGGGTTTCAGCAATTACACACACCTGGCTGGTTACTCGTTCCACATGCAATCGAGCTAAGTAATTATGACTTTTGCTTCCTTGATAGGGACAATTTGTAGTCGTGCAGGAAGAAAAAATAGTGGCGAAAGATTTATTCGTAATCAACAACGCCTGAGTTCCGTCTTAGATTAACACTCTCGTCATCGATTGACAAACTAAACACCAGGTGCGAGACTTCACACATTTCCCAGTTATCATTAAAAATTGCGCAGCCCAGCAAAACAAAAATGTTTGAAAACTTTTTTGATGTTCTTTGGTTATCTAGCAGTTTTGAAGAGTGCTGAATCCGAAAACGATAACACGTTTTCTCTATCGCCCACCAATTTTCCGCGAATTGAGCCAGTATTCTGAAATTACAGGCAAACACGGGCATTCTAGAAAGGAAACCACGACTGTATAACCTTTGGAGCCATAAACAGCCTTATGTGCAAGCCTACCAAAGATTTACTATAAATCTACCAAAATCCATTGTACTCGAAACCAGTATCTAGTGCTAGTTATGTTTTAGGGGGTTACTAATTTTTGATAAAATAATGGAAATTCGAAAAATGCATGAAACACTGTATTTTGGACGACTGTCTCAAGCCCTCTGAATGGGTATTGTTTGTTGAGCACAACTGTAGTTAGCCGTCAAGCGCCTAATCAGAGGTCCAAAATACAGACCGCTTTCACATATTTTCGGGCAGTTGTGTGGGCTGTTTCTGCTGAATCCCTGCTGCTGAACTGTACTCTCATCTCTGAAAGAGAGCTCATGGGTTTAAAAAAATTCTGTTTGGTAAATGTGTAGCTTATTTGCATCACATTACAAATTTCTAAATTCATCCGAAATCGTCAGAAAATATGGTCTTGAGACACACGAATGTTTTGCTGTGCCGTTACCTCAACGCTAAAAACAAGAAAAGTAGAAGAAAATCCCTTTAGGAACACATCTTTAATTGAATAGCTTCCATCTTAGGCTGGTTAATGGGGTACGTCTGCAGAACTGGGTGAAGTGAACACCTTTAACCCCGACAGGCAGTGCTACTTTTAAAAAGAGCGACTGCACTGCTTCAAACAACGATAATTGCTCAGTCAAAGAGATAAAAGAGGGCGTGGGAGATTGTGAGAGGGGAGTGCCATTACCGGCCGACAAATCGAGCACTATATTATAAATAGCGAAACGGGCGAGATGAAGGGCGGAAGTGACCGGATGATGCAATCGAGCGGTAAACCGAATCTAAAAACGGTCACGGACAAACTCAGGAAAGGAATCTGAAAAGAAGTACACGATGCTTTCCGCGGACAAACAATCAACAGTATGACTAACCCACTACAAAGAACACCATGGATACAGTAGGAATTCTGAGGAGGCACGAAAAACAAATTTTAATCGCAGAAGCTTTTTCGAGCTGATAATCTTATCTTATTTGATACTCCTTTACAGATGGAATGTCAATTCCAAGATCGAATCGATGAGCGCGTAACACTGGGCAGGGATGCACAAAAAGTATCGATTTTTTAATTGAAAAAAGTATCGATACTTTTAGATTTTTTTTTCCGATCGATTCAAAATGACAATTCCATCAACAACAATCGAAAAGGAGCAAGAAGTGACAATTTTCACTTCTTCGATACTTGGGGGAAAAAAAGAACCTAAAATCTATTTAGATTATAACTCACAATTTATAAATCTTATTTATAATTTGTACCTCACTAATCACTACAATCTAATGACCAACAGTTGTTACTAATTTAAATCAACTATTACCTCCCCATACACATTACTAATGGCAAGACTGCGCTCAAGACGTTGCAATTTGAAGAAGACCCTGTCCATCATCCATGGTGGGTAAAAAAAATGTGAAAGATGTTGTTTCCAAAAAATGTGAAAGATGTTGTTTCCCAAAAGGAATGAACAAGTTTGCGCTGTGCACCGTCAGTGAGTACCATCTCATCTGGGGGTACCAGGTAATGAACAAGGCGACAGATATGCGGATTGGATTAAGCAAAGGAGAGTAGAACATATGCGGATTGCAGCCCTGAGATCCTGCTGCAAACAAGGAACGACTGGGTATTGTACAAAACTAGTGCTGGACTGGACAAGAACAATTGTAAGAATAATCCTTCAACACACCAATGACTAGATTAACAATATGTCAACCCATGGAAATACACAAAGAAACATTCGTATCGCGGCGCACCTTTTGATGGAGCGTTTCTCAGCTTTGCCTTTGAATGTTATCCGTCAGATGAAGATCACACTTGGTAGAGCAGGTGGCCAATAGCAGTTGAGTTTGGTTCGCAGCAACTTGGTTTGCGTAGAGCATGGTATCAAATCATGGCGATCTCACATTTGAATGTGTCAAGAGCATAGAATTTTCGCTTATACGAAAATGCTCTCGTTGGAGACACGTAATTTATCGAAGTTGAAGATTCGTTATTGTCTTTTAACTAAACATAGAGGAATCAAACTAAATGCAAAGGTAATTAATATGAAGGTGGTACATCTGATTCCCTTTTTTTCTTTAAGATCTGCAGGCGTAGAGCTTACGGCATTCATATTGCTCCATGAATGTAAAGGGTACGCAACAAGGGAGGAGTGTTCAACGTCCGTAATCAATATTGTTAAAGGTCATGAGGAGGGCAAACAACTTATGATAACAAAAGATACGACTTTCAGGTGGCGCCATATAGTTATTTTCAAATGCTAAGAACTTGAGCTCGCGTGTAAATTTTAAAGAACGAAAATAGTATAATTTTGAAAATCATAAACGCCTTGAAAGATCACATACCGAAAGGAGCGTTTTTGCAACATTAAAAATTGGAGTGCTACAAACACAGCACGGTTCATCTTCAAAATTTAAAATCGAGTTGATAACTACTGGAAAATCCGGAAAAACGTATTTCAAGTCGGTAGGGCTGAGTAGGTCCCTTGTAACGTGGACATATAGAAATTTGTTTAAAAAAAAGGTCGAGTGATAAATAGACCAGTTGATGATAATATGCGAAATAACAACTAGGGCAACATTGAGTAAAAAACGGTTCACTATGTCAGACAATTTCAGTCATTATTGTCCATATTGTGCACAGGCACAATAATAATTACCCAACCAATCGAATTGAAATGTATAGAACACCGTCCGTAAAGCATTTATCCAACCACGACGTAACAAGAAAACATTTATCAAAACCCTTTATATACATGTTGGCGCTTAAAGCAATTTAACGGAAAGCTAAGTGGGCAGGGGGCTGACACTTCGATGGAACAGATGGACAGAGAGGTTAAAAGAGGCGCATATAAGAGTGAAAAAGTTTGGTTAAGCTACAAAAATTTACGGCACAAGAATCCAAATTGCCGAATGAACACAATCTATCCGGGCACGCTGCAATGGCCATCTCCGATCTACCAGGCACAATTTCAAAACATTTCATCATAATCGAACCCACAGTTTTAATGAAAGAGGGCTGGAGCTGACAAGCACCGTTATTTATTTTATGCATTTTTAGATGTCTCGTCAACATGGAACAATGAGAAAATGCCGCTCTGAAATGTCACCTTTAGTGCAATATTTCATCAGCCGAAAGTTTAGGGATCAAGACTTTGACCTGAGTTATGTCAAGACTCCGTTGGCATTTCGGTCTGCATTCATGTAACTTATCGATCCAACGAAGATAACGTGTTCATTGTTACATTTTGGTAAAAGAGTAGAAGTTCCAGGGATTGACAGGGCCCTTTGAAATGGAAGATGATTGATATTGTGGGAATTTCGATAAATGAGTTTAATTGGAAGGAAAAACAATCAAACAAGACTTGTATAATGCTAAGACCTACCTACTTAAAAGAAGTGCAAGTCTGGACGAATGTATTGCTTAAGCCTTTCGCCTCTCCGTTCCATGTAGGTACCTATCGATTTTTGGTGTAAGATGAGTCAGCATGGTGTTAAGACTGAAAGATATAAGCCAAGCTTCATAAAATTCAGATAACAAAATAAGACGAATTTAAAGCACTCGATCCACTTTTTGTTAATTTAAGATCGTACAAACCGTAATAAAGTTAAAAGAGTGATTCACTATAACATACATTCAGCAGAAGGGCAGAGTCAGTCACCCCGCAATTGCAAATACTCGAATTCAACAAGCTGAAGGTTTAATGCTGACAAACACCCACGCAGCGGTAAGTTGGTAAATATAATCGGCACACCATAATGTCCACTCACTCGGTGTCACGGCACTGGTTTCTCTTCCGAGCGTATTTGGTCAAAAATTAACACCCGAATGGACCTTCACTTGCTGCGAAACTACTTGAGACAAAAAAAAAAACGAGCTGCCAGTAGGTAGGTTCAACGCAAGATGATTGAACACGGTAAACCGTATAAAAGCTACACTAACACCTGTAATGAAAAGTGCCTAGTTTTCGGTATAGACACTTCACTGTAAAAGCCCGCACATTTGCCCAGAGAGATTGGTAAAAGTCCGAAATTCACACAAGGTTTTCTGGGCATTTACCAACTTGGTCAGTCAATCCTAAGATCAAACAACTGCCAAGTCGTAAATACCCGTTTTTCGTACAGATTTTGGGCTTCCACCAACAAAATTGGGAAATGCTAGGATTTTCTGGTAAATACAGACCGCACTTTGGGTTTTTACAGTAACATATGTACGTGTATTCATTACCTTCTCTCCTTTCTGGCATATAAGAGAAACATAGTCGACGGGCGTGAATGAAACGAAATGAGATCTCAACGGAGAAAAATGAAAGTTGGAAAAAAGAGGCATCAGCAAGTTGTCAGTTCATGACGTTGAGTTGTGGATCAAGTTCCCGAGATGGAGACACTCAACAGATTGTTGATAAATAAGGCAGTCTCATGGAATTGATCTTCACAGTTGCCAAGTCGGATTTGCAATCATGAAGTGGTTGCTCAGAATGCACTTGTCTCTGCTTACCATCTATTGCATAAGGTTCACAGTAACGACAACACTGAAGAGATACTGAGTTACTTAATGATCTCACAGGGAGGCCAGTGAAATCTCATGTTGTTTTCAATAGGAGGGTAGTTTTTGAAAACCAATTTTTTTTTGTCACATGTCAAAATCGAACAAGTATTCAGAATGAGTAAGTGTTGATTCAAGGATCGATCGGAATTATGTTAAATTTTTAAAAAATGTAAAGAAAGGTGGGCATGACATTAATATTTAAGCTGTTGAGTATGTTGTAGACTAAATACAATAAACTATGAGCTCTGCGCATATGTAACCGGAAAATTTCTGACGGGAACAAAAAACCACAATTATTCTTCGAGTTAAGATAACAATAATAGAAATTGAATCACAATACCGGAACTTTTTCATAGTACACAGCTCAAAATACAACCAAGCACTTACACAACATCCTTACACTAAAATGGCATTCATGGGATGAACATTGTGTAGTAACCAGGGGGGTTACTTGCTCTAGCTGTGGAAGGTACAAATATTTACAATAAAAATTTCAGCTATTTTATGGGGGGGGGGGGCATAAAATGTTAGCTGAAATTTTTATTGTACATATTCTTACCTTCCACAGCTAATGAATTGACTAAAAAAGAATAACGGAAATCGGTTTTAAAATAGAGAAAATATAACGGTTCATTAATATTACCCTTCATTATTATTGTGTAGTAAAACCCCCAAATAAAATGTTAGCTGAAATTTTCATTGTAAGTACATATTCGTACGTAATAAAGTACCTAATGAATTCCACAGCTAGACCAAGTTATGGATTGCACTTAAAAAGAATAACGAAAATCGCCCCACACGCCTGATTTCCTAATGAAAATTCGAAAGTTCTGAAATACGTTTAAATGCTCTAGCAAAATCAATAGAACAGAGAAACATCGACATGAATTTGTTGAGAATTCTCGCTTGAGGAGCGATTCATAACCCCTCCAGTCCGCCTCCTGTCAGCAAAATCAGAATATCCGAGTTTGTTACGAAACTAGACTAAAATTGGGATCGAACAAAATACGGTTCACGAAAATCGGTTGAGAGTTAGAGCGTGAGTAGCGTCTACAATATTAAATACAAATACAACAATACAAATTTTGTGTCACACACTCCCACTTCTCTTTTCAAAGCTCAAAGGCGGAAGGTTTACCCAACGCCAGACCTTGGGATTTGGGAACTTGAGGAAGACGGAAAAGGGAGAGTACTCTATAAAAGACCACCAGTTGAGATGAGCCCCGAACGGATCGGGCGAAGGACTTCTGCCGAGACGCCCTACTCAATAAGCTCCGTGGCACTTTTCCCGCACCACACTCCTCGCCATGACGCGTTAGCGTCCACGAACTTGATGTTACTAGGCGCTACTACTTTTAGCTCAGATACCGCAGGTCATTTAGTTATTTTGGCATTTAGTCATATGTATATAAATACATTTCTATCGATATGTTGATCACAATGTAAGAGTACACTTAAGAGTAACGTTTCAATATTTGATTATACCAGCATCGATTATTTTCACATAGAACTACTCTAAGTAGTTTGCTAATATAAAAATCAATAACTGCTATAGATTATTACAGACTTATTAATTCAATTATGTACCATTTTAATTTGTTCTGGTCAATGATAGTTGGTATTGGTAGATTTTAATTTATAATTTATTCTAGTCTGGAATTTCAGCTTTATTAACAAAACTGATTTGATAAAATATGTTTTTGATCTATGAGTTTATTATGATCGAAATGTCGCACAGAATAACAGTATGGTTACGGTTAATACTCGATTTTTCCAGAAGCATCGAGGATATCTACGAATAAAACTATGTCGTATTATATTATCCATCGACGATTCACTTGTACGTTTTTCAATTTTTTTGGCAAAATAAAAATAAAAACTAGGTATAATCTAGAACTCTTTGTAACGGTAGCGGTTGCTTAACAAGAAACTTGTGGAGCCCTCGATATATTCAGAAACCGCCGGAGGTCATGTAGAAACCCCTAATCAAGTTATAACCAGGGGAGTTGAGGACCTCCCAGGAGCGCTAAAGGCGGACGTCACGTCGCTGGACACCACACACACGAACCAACAGACAGATTGTCAATGAGATAAACCCAGGCGCCATAAAGCTCGAATGAGACAAATTGATGAACCAGAAAGGATAATTACAAACAATAAATCAATAATTACGCGAAATTGAGAATTAATTTTTCGTTAGTCAAGATCAAGGGGAGAGATCCGCTCAACTATGAATATGAGTTATGGTGAATTTTATCGCCGCTCCATCTTCCACTGTAGTGCCAACGTTCGAATGGACGAACCTGCTAGTAGATTTGATCGTTAGATGATCTAACTTTTGGCGGAGGGCGGGGCGTAGGGAGCAGATGCAATCCTCTGACTAAATAGACATAAATCTCACTTAACTCTCCCTTATTTAATCATGATATTGTTAAGAACAGCACATGGTTATGGAGGGAATGCTGATTATCGATTCGTTTTAACTGTATAGGCTCCAAAAAGGTTCAAAAGCTCCGAAATAGAGCTAAAAAGTAGTTCAATAAAGTTCAAAAGCTTTGAAATAGCTTAATAAGTTTCCCGGTAATGTTACATGGCTTTAATCGTTTTGGAGACACAGAAGTTTTTTCCTGCAAATTATTACACAAGGGTTTTTTTTTTTTTTAAATTAAAAAACCCTACTTTGGGGATCAGCGGACAACTAGAACAGGACCAAAGACAATTCATCCTAGGTACACTCGGAAACAAGTAGAAATCCGAATGAAATGTAGCTAGTGGCATTAAATAAAAACACAGACAGAAAGAACGCTTCCGCGTGATCTCCTCAACTTGGGAGATGGCGTTATGGATAGCGAAATCGTATAGCATCAACCTTGCTGTACGGTGTGTAGCCGTCTCAACATCAACGCGTCTCACCAGCCACCAGTTAAAGAACATCAACATAAGGTTCTGCAGCCCGACCGTCTACCTCACCGGTGAGCGAACGGATGATCGTACATCAACCCAAATGGTCTCATTCGATTCACGGAACTAATTTCTATCATAATCAAACGAAAAACTACCTACTTACATCAAAAGTCTCAGGCCAAGATGCCGACATTACTGGTACCGTTAATGCTACGAAATCGGTTTTCATGGGTATAGCAAGAAAAACAGAATCACCACAATCAACATCGAGTGATGCTTTGATATTACACAGCGGCATTTAGTTTATTTCCGCGAGCCGTTTGATTCTCAAATGAAATGGACCCACCACATTCAAAGTTATAGTCAAAAGTTAAGAAAATGTGTCTACACCTTGTGTAGAATTTAAATTTGTATAAGAAGAACTAAAGATCAATATTTATCGTGCGCTGTTTGAGTCAACTTTACATTATGGTATTGTCATATGGAGAAATACTTTCAAATACTTACCTAATTGATAAGATTTTTAAGATTCAAAAAATGACATTTAGGGCATTGTTCAATAAGCCCAGGCGCCATCCCACCTATACACTATTTCATGATTTGGATTTGTTGACTGTCCATCAATTGTAAACATTGAAAATGCTCAAACTAATTTTTAAACACAGAAGTATGTATTTTGCTATTGGGACAGCGGCAATCAAAATCATACAGACTGAAGTTGCCGAGAGTGAAAAATACATTTGCTCAAATGACGACAAAATACAGAGGCATGCAAACAGTAAATGAAGATTCAGAAAAAATTAGAAATCAAATGAAGATAAAAAGTGAACAGCTATTCAAAAAAAGAAACTAGTAAACTAATAAAAGATAAAACGTATGAGTACTTTATAAACGAAAATTAATGATTTTAACATCAACAGCAATATAAATGACTCATCTATTAAGTACATCATTTCGTGGAAATGAAATCTAAATTTTTGTAATTACTGTGGTGTAATATAGTGTTGTAGGTAGGACTTTATAAAAATTAGAAGTAAGAAACAACTCCTGGCTGGGCCACAGTGTTACACTATCCAGTTTGGTCATCGGTTATAACCGATTAATGATTATTATTCAATTGAAGAATGTAACATGTACAATGATGTAAATAAACTATCTATTCATCCCAGATCAATTTTATCATCTCGGATTGATTTTTGAGAAAATTTTCGGAGAAAAAGCTTCGGTCCATTCGGACGAATGGATTTTTTTATTTTTTCAAGTTGATTTCTGAAATTTACGTATTTTGAAACGTAAACGTATTTACGTATTTTGAGGGTGTTACATTTTTTTCTTGGTCGATTAACCCTGGTATGGAAACATTACGTAAATTTTACTCCTTGCAATTTGAAAATGGCCTGGATGGGCTTTATTCAAGAATGTTCTTTCATTCAGGGACTCGGAAATCCAAGGCTGATTTCATAGATATAGTTGGTTTAATTTTTTCATGTTCCTGTAATTCTTCCTTCGAAACCTATAATATTAGTATATGTACAGGTACATACACGAGAAATTAATAATTTCTGAAACTAATTAAACGTAAGTAACGATTATTGCAATTACTGTTACTATGTATTGACTTTTATGGAAGGTTCCTTGTAATTTTGGATACTGTTATAGCTGGTATTATGGCACGATTTATGAGAACGTAATAATTGAGAAAGAGAGGGCAAATCGAGATTTTTCTGGGGGGAGTAAAATTTACGCCGAACGTTTCCATTAGGCGTAAGTTGCTACACGTTCCCATTCCAGGGTTAAAAAGGTTCATAATTGACAATAATAAACCATAAGTCCCATTATTTAAAGGAACTAACCTATTGAATATTTAAGAAGAATATTTTAACCAAAGAAAGTAGATGGGTGAGTGGAAGGGTAGTGGGTTGGGCTTTCATTCATAAATCGGCTGTCGCTGAAAAGTGGCATCGATGAACAGCCATTGGAATAGCTTCCTCCGGAACAATAATACGGCTATAATGGATGGTTAGGGGGGATATGCCAAGGTTTCGCCGACTCGAGTCAGAGTCAACCACCTAAACGCAATGCCCTTGGGCCTGCAAGCACTCCCCATTCCTCAGAGGTTGACTTCATCATTCGAGTTTATGACCCAACAAATTACTTCCCTCACACATGGAATTTACGGGAGGGGGTCAAAAGTGCACGAGTCCGATGCCCAACTCGAACTTGTTTTAGTGAAAATGATAAAGACATCCTCACTTAAGCGAAAGGGGTTGAATACAAACCTCTTTCTTAAAACTAAAGATAACTATTCTGCGCCCTAACTGAAACGATTCCTGTAACTTCACTGTATTCTAAAAAAAATGCTGCAAATTATTACTCAAAGTTGTATTATTTCTAGATTAAATAATAACCCATCCTTGTAAATCACGTATCCATGATTACTAAGAGTAATCTTTGGTACAAACTCAGCGCTCCCCATACCTTATGATTACATTAAGATGCCATAATAACCAGGAACGTAACTATGTCACTTTAATACGAAGTGCTCTCGATAAAAATGCCTGTTTGCTAGCCGAAAGAAGATAGAGCGCTCGGCAATAAAATGGCAAAACCCCCGACTTTGCTTTACATTTTCGACCGCCGCAGTCACAATATCAAACTTTTCCCAGATTTTAATTTAAATTGGAGTTCCCAACAAACAACTTGACACTAACTCGGGGGAAATCGGTAAAGAATTGAAGGGGGTACGAACAAACCTGCATACGTAAAAACTACAAGCCCAATTGAGTGCCTACGTCCTTCTTGAAGTCGGTAAAAAGAGAGGCATCCATAATTCAATATGTTAGATCGATTAGGAAAGAAATTAGCCACAAGGGTCCTTCAGCTGGCCATGCAATTGACCTCTAGTCTTCGTCTTAAATATAACTCCGCGAACACCAAACACTAAAAATCTCTTTGTGCAAAACAAATGCTGATATCAAAACCCCCTACAATAATGATGTGACTTAGAAACTAACGAATAGAAGTTCAACATTTATTAGTGAAAATAATAAACCAATATGAGAGCCATGCGAGTTGCAATGACTTCATCTATGGACAGAGAAAACAATGGCGAGAATACAAAGGCGTAGGAAACCGAAGTCGTGCTATTTCTGATAATGTAATCTAATCAATGTAATGTCATCTAATGTCACGTAACCTGGGCTTAGAGGAGGTCTTGCATACTGGATGGATTTTTAAACATTGCCGGCAAAAAAACGGGTTTACGAATGAGTTGAACTTGACGAACGATTCCTGAAAATCAGATGTTGAGAGGATGATGTTCCATAGAAGCCATAAATTATTTTAACCGGAATGTGGCAAAATGTTAGGTGAATTCCATAGGATATTTCTGAAAATGATCAAATGGCTCCATCAGTTTTTTTCTTGAAAGCATAACGTGAAAAAGAAGCGTTCTCACTCAATTCTAGTTGCAGGATGGATAGGGATTGGAGACCGTTATCATAATACAGCATCACTGTAAGCAAGAGGATGTAACAAGCAGATCGTCGATATAATAGGTAACACCAATCTTCTCAATTAAACCTCAACCAGACATGAAGACCCCTCCAATCAAAATATCCAGTGTATTTAATATTCATTGACACAGCTGTCATTTTCACAGATGATTATCAGGATCATGACTGTGAAATGCCAGCGCGAATCCGATTGGATAATGGCTTCTCGAAATAACAGACAAGGATCATGAGTTGATTACGGGTCATCATGGACATAAATCATTGAGGAGGGGAGATTTGTTGAGCCCGAGGCTACTACGAGTTGTGAGGAAGGTACAGCTTTTATTGAGGGAAGAGATAATTCACGAGACGCCACCTCTCATTGCCGCGGCCTTCGAAGTTAGATTTCGCAGTAAAGGGAAGCTGTAGGCATCTTAGCTTATTCACAATTAAGAATGAAAATTAAGTCCGGAAAGAAAAATACCTAATGGTACATATTAAGTTTAAATCAGCACTCTGCAAAACATGAATGAAAAAGAAATAGGTGATTCTAAGGGAATATTTTTTGCTCGTTCCAAATGAGGCGTTTGGGATCAAAACCCAACAATTCCAAAATATCTGAAATTGATTTTGGTTTATTATTCAATAATGAACCATTGTAATCGCTCTAAAAAAAAGGCTAACCCCCCTGAAAATTTCATGGTTTACGTTTCAAAGGGTGTAGAATCCGAATCTGCAATAAAAAGTTTTACGTCCGTACGCCGTACGCACGATTTCTCCCAAACGGCTGAAGCAAAAAAGCTGAAATTTTCAGGAAAAATCCATGTTGGTCCGACGACGCCCCAATTCTTGAGCCAGCTCTCTCACCTAATTTAAAGTGCCCTTCAAGGGTTGTAAAAGTTTTGTAAAATCCCTAAAAACCTCAAAAAAAAATTCAAGGCGGCGTAAATTTGTACTCTTTTTGAAGAACTTTCCAAGAGGAATCGAATGAGCCCCTCCCCAGGTCCGTAGGTCAAACCATTCCCGATGTATCGCCCGATTTATGGTGCCAACATTTGCGTTATTTTGGTTTATTATTGTTTTTGCTTTGATATCAGTAACCTAGTGACGTAGTGATGTAGTGATGTGGATACTGGAGTGAACTCCTAAAAGGCTTTGTAGCCGATGCACGGGTTGAAGCATTCTGATATGCATGAAACGCTGCAGATTCTTTCACTGGGGTTTATTATTCAATTGGCTTGCGTTCATGATCTGAATTTCTACTAAGCTTTGGAGTGTCCGTGTTTCACAAGTGATAGAGCGATTATGGAATTTCAGGAGGCACACAAATATGATCAACTGATCAATCCAAATAGATATTTTGGTTGAGAACAGATTTACGTGCTCTATTCATATCTCCTGAAATTCAACAATCGCTCAATCTCCTGTGAAACACGCACACTCACAAAGCTTAGCAGAAATTCAAATCATGAACGCAAGCCAATTGAATAATAAACCCCAGTGAAAGAATTTGCAGCGTTTTTTTAAACATTTTTTGCAAGTTTTTGCATTTTTATGCTCACAAAAGATTGGGTCCATAAATAGACTTTTTCTATAAAATAAACCTTTGTTTTTCTATTGATTTACACATTTCTACTTATTGTCTCGTACAACAATGCGTGATCAGCGTTCAATTACAAGAAAGAGTTTTACCACGCTCGAGGTCAAGTGAATGTAAATCTGCGCACTGAATTTCAACGTTTAGACCGCCATAAGCTACGAGTATATTGGGTATATGTGTTGCAAATTGGAAGCGCAAGCTAACAGACATCGTATGGCGCTCTTGCTGTGCACGTTCAATATTCAGAGTTTCAGGGCTCATTCAGACTTAATTTCTGATTTTGTCGTACTAAAAGTCAAGATAATGGATGCAACAAAGACGTGGGTTGAAAACCATGAACTAGTCGATTTGCCTGGATGTAAACCAATTTCTCAATTCAAACGCAATACTGTACGCGCTGGAGGTGTTTGTATCGACGAGAAAGAAGAGTATTCATGAGTTCTTCAATCTGAAAACCATGAGTTCCAGAAATTTGATAGAGATGCTAAGCAAGTGAACAAAATTACTACTTCACATGATGGAGTTGGTGACATTGGTGCACTTTGTGCAAACACAATCAATGGTAGAGGAGCATTCTCGTGTCCGTTTACATCACACCTGGGACTTTTTTTGACATTTCATGTCTTTGCTATGGCACACAACCAAATTATCGTTATGTCACGTTACGTTACGTAACGAAATATGCTCAATGATTATTATGATTCGTAGAAGTGAGGTAGGTAGGTACCTATATGATTATAGCTAAATTTGGCTATATGATTATTATGATTTGGCTGGTAGCCTCCTTAGGACGTGAACAATAAGGTGCAGAGGGTCTTGATCAGCAGAGTGGCTCCTGAAGCTAACTTCTTTCCTATCAACTGTGGAAAGCTGAAATTTGGCTGGTAGCCTCCTTGGGACATGAACAATAAGGTGTACAGGGTCTTGATCAGCAGAGTGGTTCCTGAAGCTAACTTCTTCCCTATCAACCGTAGGAAGCTGAAATTTGGCTGGTAGCCTCCTTAGGACGTGAACAATAAGTTGTGCAGGGTCTTGATCAGCTGAGTGGCTACTGAAGCTAACTTCTTTCCTATCAACCGTAGGAAGCTGAAATTTGTCTCGTTAGGACATGAACAACAACGCTACTGGAGTAGGTGATGTAGTCTGGCTCGAATACACAGAAGAAAATGTCCCAATGTGTTGCAGACTCGTATGCAAGCATTTATGATTCTTAAAAGTGAGGTAGTTAGGTACCTATATGATTATAGCTCCTAAACTTTTCCATTTAGGAAAAGGTTTGTAAACCTAATCTTGTCACAGAGGAAGACAAGATTGCTAGAAGATGGAAGGGAAGAAGGAGGGAGGGGAAAGACATGAAATGTCCTAATGCGTTGCAGACTTGTATGCAAGAATTTTTTACAAATAATGTCAAAATCAGAACTTTCAAAGGCGTTATCTGTGCATTTAAACCAATTTTGTTCTTTGTCTGTTTTTTTTTTTTTTTTTTTTTTTTTTCGTTCCGGAAAATTGGAACTTTTTAGAACAAATTGGAGGTATAAGGAAACTAGAACACGGGATTTTCGAACGGGCCGAACTGTCATGTTGAGAATCCGAGACCTCAAATTCCTCACGAAAGCGAGCAGGTTGGTACCCCGGAGCCGCATGACCTCGGAGTGAATGGGTTAACATGCGAGGAACACAAAGAGGGTCCCAACAACCAACACACCCACTCAAACATTGTATACAAACTTACTTCGTGAGCGAATTCGTAAAAAGGACGAAACTGAAATTGCCCGAGCACGCCCTCCCGCGAACAGTTTCAACGGTTCAGGGTCTTTTTGGCAAACAGAGCGGCCCTTCCCATAGGATCGATAATTTGGAAATACCAAGGCTACGAATCTCGTCAAGATATGTCCGATTTCACGGTTTTCTATATAACATTCCCTACCTTAAGGCCATTCCCAGAAAATTGTAGAATTAGATTAAATTAATATTGATATCGAGTTGTTTCTCTAGAAAATATTAAGTAGGTACACACGAGACGTTCGCCATCACGAATGAGCCCTTTCTTTTCCATCAACTACACCCAAAGACTAGGAGTACCCATTTACAAGTAACTGTCCGTCAAGCCTAGCTCTCTTCTTTGGTTACCTCTCATCTGTTATGATACCGCCCTGATGGTCTTGTTTTCTATTCCGGTACCTAGGTATTTTCATTATGTGGATCCTAAATTTTAAAAAAATCATGAAACATCACAAAAAATTCAATTTTTTTCATTGTAATCATGTTTAAAAGAAGATGTTCACACACTATGACAATCTCCTTTGTCACAATGGGGCCTCTCACACGTGATCTCGAACGTCTCGTGGTATAACGAACATACGGAGGTATAACGTTATCTATGCAGAGAAGCATGTCACATTAGCAACGTTAGACAGCATCAGCATCAATCACTTTGGTGAAGAAAATGGGAAAAGCAGAGAAAAGTTGGTAAAGTTTGAGCGAAAAGTTAGTGTCATACAAAACGTTGCAAATTCTTTCACTCGGGTTTATTATTCAATTGGCTTGCGTACATGATTTGAATTTCTACTAAGCTTTGGAGTGTGCGTGTTTCACAGGTGATAGAATACTTATTTACCCCAGTAATAATATTGAATAATAAACGCCAGTAATAATATTGAATAATATTTACCTATATATTATCAGCGTTTCATGCATATCAGAATGCTTCAACCCGTGTATCGGCTATAAACTACAAGTATCCACATCGGCTATCACTCCAGTATCCACATTCACTACAACTCGACGCTATCGGCATCACTAGGTTACAAACAAACAATAATAACCCAAAAAACGCAAATGTTGGCACCATAAATCGGGCCATCCATCGGGAATGGTTTGACCTACGGACGTGGGGAGGGTCTCATTCGATTCCTCATGGTATGTTCTTCAAATAGGTAAATATTTAGGGCGATTCGTTTTGAGGTTTTTAGGGATTTTACAAAACTTTGACAGCCCTTAAAGGCCACTTTAAATTGAGTGAGAGAGCTGGCTCAAGAATTGGGGCGTTGTCGGACCAAGATTAATTTTTCCTGAAAATTTCAGATTTTTTGCTCCAGTCGTTTCAGAGATATCGTGCGTACGGCGTACGGACGGAAAAATTTTTATTGCAGATTCGGATTCGACACCCTTTGAAACGTAAACCATGAAATTTTCAGGGGGGTTAGAATTTTTTTCCAGAGCGATTACAATGGTTTATTATTGAATAATAAACCAAAATTTAAGAAAAAGATGCAAGCCGAGGAAAAGTCAGAATTTGACTGACTGAACTTCCAAGCGGGAGTCTTCGAATTAAGAATTCAACTGAATCCACCCAATTATTCCCAATGTCTCCCTTGACTCTCTGTAGGGTGGTAATTCACCCGACTGTTTCCATCACTCTCAGCCCCCTTTTCTGATATATTCGTGACAAACAAAGCTAATAATCGTGAAAAACATTTGAAAATGTATTCTTAACCTTCGTCAGTGAGCTAAAGATATAGTAGTTTACGACTTTTTTCCAAGAGCTGGATCGTAGAGTTCACGCATTTATTTTTAGCGCTGAGGAACACATAACCAGGAAGAAGGTGATACTTGGGAAACAAACGCCGCCAATCCTAAAACATGGCTTTATGTTTTTAATCATTTGCGATTGCTCACCGTGAAGGTCTTTTAAAGGTAGGATTGAGTTTATTCCACGATTGAAGCCGAGAAAGAGGACAAGATTGGACTCCTTTGCATCTGGGAGTTGAAAATTGAATTTGGCTGAGAAAAGCACATTTTTGTCTCACATCAATTCGTGGTTGTCCCTTGCGGTCTCGGTGCATCCCCGGGGTTTCAGTACAGGAGTCGCCACTGCCTTAATTGATTCTAGGGTATTTTATTCGGACGGATTCGGACATTACAGATTTTAAACCTAACTCACCCTGAATCGATAAACATTTCTGTCAATGGTTTAGCTTAGACTTTAAAAATGTAGCCCATTCTCAGTGAAAATTTCTTTGCCTACAATCTTAAATTCGGTGAAATACAAAATGGAGAAATCTCAAAGATGGTTGAAATGGCACATTTAAACGTTTTTGGTTTTGGGAATAATTCCTAAATCGTACATCCTGCAGATATTTCCATACGTGTAAAAGTTGAGGAGCATACAAAAAACAAAACGCTCAAACTCAGCCTGGTTTTCAAATGTCTACAACATCCTTGTTTCAGAAGCTAAACAGACTGCGAGTCCCTATCCCTCTGTTTTTGTAACTTCTACAACTTTGATACCCTTATATTCATATTTCTTCAAGATTTACGGTTCAGGATTTATTCAAGAAAAACTCAGACATGTGCTTTTCCAATAAGCTGTTTGAGGCTGTCTTTTTGTAGTTAACCAATTTTGAGATGACGGGCAAAGGCTTCGTGTCTCAGAACGGACTAAATTTTGTATAAATCATTTCCAATTCAAATGAAACCTTTTCCAGACCAAATGAAACCTTTTTGCTGATGAGATCTACTTCGATAATCTGCTGCCTAAAATTTATAGATTTTCATTTTGTCGACTGCTATATCCGATAGGTACAATTGCATCACATGCAATTAGAAGGCTACCTACCTAAGTACCTTATTTTACTCATTTTCTCAACAGGTTTCGTTTAATTTGGAAAATGTTTCATCTGGTTTGGAAATGCTGTATCTAATCCCAAAATTTTTCCGAAAAACCCTGCCTACTAAATTTTTGGCCTCGTCTCCCGGACTTTCCATAGTATTTAAAAAAGCTAGGAAAAGTCAATACATAAAGCGACAGAATAAACACAGAAAAATAACTAAATTCATAAGAAAAACAAATTAAGAATTAAAAAACCAATTTCTTCAAAACAAAGTATTAAATCTCACCAGTACTCTAATGGAGAGATTGTGGAGTTCAAGTTAAATTCAAGAGCATTACCGTACGATTGAGCCAGATTTTAAATGACACATTCTAACTTGATAAATTACAATGCGATAGTATTTGTGTCTATTGAACAAGTCAACAGGTTGGGGTATGAAAACACCAGAATGTTATGGAATGCCCTCTACACAGAAGATATGGAGTTGAAGTACCCACAGAATAAGCTCAAAATGTCTTAGAAAATTAAACACGAACACAACAAAATGTCGTACTTCCGAAACTGCTAAACACATTTTCTGTTTGGCCCAATGATTAACTGGTCAATTCATTCGTCGTGCACCTACCATTCTAATATCCGACTGACAAGCATTCAAGTGAAGTTTATGGCATAAACTTTATGCGTCTTTCGGAAGAATTATAGATTTTGTCTGGCTGAACAGCTGTTTTTCGCGTTGACCGGACTTTTCGGTAGGTAACCCGATATCAATCTAATTCGTCAGCACAAAAACAATCGAGAATCAACGGGCGGCATCTGATTACACGACTTGAAATGTACAGTGCGAATTCAGCAGGAAGGGTTTCCCTTGTATCCCAGCCAACCTGAGACAGTGAAGCCGATCCCTGTGATGATGTTTGCAGTTAACATTCCACGTCTGTCGGGTCGGTATCGCATTGGAAACTCGTATCTCACGTTCGCCGCTTCCTCCAATTTTTGGCATATTGAGAAGCGGTTACGGAATATCCGCCAACTCACGATTTCTAAAATGATTGTTTATGCACATGGTATCCCATTAAGGTGTCAGCACTTACTACACACGACTGCAATTGTTGATCAATCTCATTCAGAACGGATGTTGATTGACTGATTGTTTTTAAACTCACGCTGAAAATGTAAATCGCAGAATCTCAAAAAACCAAATACATTGTTTGAGTGAAAGAATATCATATTTTCGCAATAAAGTTCATAGTTGACAATTTCTTTGCACAGTAAGTACTCATTCACCTGAATTTAACTTGAAATTAATAAGATAATTTTTGGAAATTCGGTCTTACGACAAAGCCGAATGACTGGAGTGTTTTTTTTTTTTTTTTAATTCATCGATTTTTTCAGGACATTTTTTTAAATGTAAGTAGATTAAATTTGCCCCGGAAATCTGAGCTTCAATCTTTGAATAACCAAGTTCATGGCTGATGAAATTTTTTTTTTAGCAATATTCGGCGAACAAATATGAATTCAACTACTCTATTAGCCTTTATTAGCGAATTTTTACAGACAATTCTAAAATAGAAATTTTCCAAAAATTTCTACATCGAAATCTGTTTTGAAGCATTCTGAATTATTCCAAAATGTTGACGCTTACATATTGGTCAAATTTCAAAAATTATATCCAAAAATCACAACAAATTATTGAAAAAAAAAAAGGCTAAAAATTGTTACCTTTATTTTTTTAGCCGATTATTACTCGAAAATGACATTTAATAATTTATTATGGAGATTGTACTTGAATTTCGTTGTAGCGTGCTAACAATGGATTGAAATGCTAAAAAATTCATCAAATCCTAAATCTACTCTGATTAAAAGAATTTGGAACAACTTTTTTCACAATAACATCGATAGTTGAAATTTTTTCGCACACGGAAGCGTTAAAATGTCAACACAATTTAACAAAAACTTGGGTACTCCGATAACTTTCAGAAAATTCGCTCATAGGATCATGCCGATTTTGATGAAGAAACGTTTCAAAAATGTTTACTTTACGATTTTCAGAAGAATTGAGCCTTCATTTTATATAAAACTTAGCTAAAAGCATAATTTCCTTTAAAAAAAAAAAGGATTTTTTTTTTTTTCAAAAATCACAGGAAAATTTGTGATTTTTTGTTAAAACACCATGAATTGTGAAGAAGGGCAATAGTAAAGACGAAACACATTTTTTTTAAATAGTGATTTCAACCGAAATTATTTTAAACAAACATTTTTTTTCCCAGGAAAATCACAACAAAGAAATGTGATGTTTTGCAAAATCACAAAATAAATTCTGAAAACCGATAGAATCATATCCACAAAATTTCACATTACGATTTTATCTGTATTCATATTCATTATCTCTAGGGGAGTATTGTGTGGTTGGGTGGCGATAAAGATCGGAACTCATCTCTGACTTCAACTATTGGGGAAAACTCTTACTATTTGAGCATAGACGTGTTTAGCAGTCAGTGACGAAATTTTTCTGAGGAAGCCTGCATAAAGCATTGGACAGTCTCTCAATCTACTTCTATCGGTATCAACTGGGGCTCAATGAAATAACAGGGTACGTAGATATGGCAGAGACCTCAATTCATGACTGGTATTTTGTTCGACTTCTGTTGGAAGTTAATTTACGTCGCATGCAACATTCCTTACCACGCCGTCATCTTAGCTTGAGGAAAGAGCTCATTCTCCTTCAAGTATCGCACTCGATATAGATAGACGTGACTTCAAAGAACATTACACGCTCCGCCAACACAGCAAATGATAGGACTAAATTTCAAATTTGTTGGGAGTTTCATGAACAATTAGATGTGCAAAAAAGCGACTGTCGAGATTTATCGGACCGCAATTCGATGAAAATTCAAAATGATTGTCTCTATCTACCAAATTGATTACCGTGGAACGATAAAGCGTATGTGTATGCCGTTGAGGTAAACCAAACTTTAAGAATGGATTCTTCAACTAATTTTTATTTCATCCATAAAAATAGTGGCCGCTATCTGATATTTTCAAGGAAACCAAATAATTATCTTAACCCCTTCTTCTGATTTACACTAAATAATTTATTGGTAGTAATTCGTGTTTATTAGTCCTTTTGTGTAGGTTTTGTAACTTTCCATACAGCATTTCTGTTTCTAGTTAAGGTCAAGGATATAACATGCCCCATGTAGAATGTATGTAGACTTTCCAGATCCATTTTCATACTTAAAATTATTTTCAGAAATTGAAAACTCCACACACGAGAAACATAAACAGCTGAAGATTTCGTCTCGGCACGAATCCTAAGGAACTAAGTGTTTTGTTTCTGCGATGTCGAAACAGCCGTAACTCTTTCACAGTCTTGCTGGGTTAATGGTGTAAGGGTTCACATTAATTTCAAGCTAGTCGTTTGATACTGAGAGTTGTTGCTTCGCGACGAACGCTAACCTCGGGTTGACACGAGTCCGATAATGGGAAACAGCCTGCCAATAGAATTCCAAGGAACTGACCGCTCATGCCCGATTTCTTCCCGCCAGTTCATCTAGCGCTGCACAGAGAAACGAAAGCCAGGGTATAAATAGATCTCCCGGATGATTGATTTAGAGAATTCCTTTACGATAATGAAGAACGAATAGTTGAGAATATCTTTTATTAAATTACAGATGAAGAAATCTTCGAAAAGTCAGCTATTCCCGTGGTTTTAAAAGTTTAGAAAGTTCATTTCATATAAACTCATTTTAGCATATTCGCAAATATTACTAGGTTCAAAATTGTATAAATTAACTAATATAGTTACTATGTATGTTAAATGCGAGTATATAACACTCTGAGCAATATTCCTCCTCAGAATCTTTAAGAAAAATGAGTTCTTTTATCCAATAAATCAAGAATTAAAAAAAGAAGGGTCAATCCTGAAAGCATCGTATAATCGCCCAACCACGCGGAATACTGCGTCGAAGAACTTACAGTATTGTGAAAAAACATTTGAAAATCCATCCATACAAACATGGTCCTGGTTTTTTGGGAGCTCTTTGGGTGTTTCAGTCAAAAACATATTGGTCCGGTTTTTTTACGATTACACAAATAAACATAATTATGAACTCTTGTAAATACTATTTTAAACTAGGACAAATTCTTAATTGAACAATAAAAGGACGAAGATTGGCTGAGAATTTTAGTTGGTATGAGGATAGCTTAAATGAATCGGACAAGACACCCAATTCGAAAGTGTACATAATTCAATGACGGTCTATTATGTAGGATATATAAGGTACACTTGAATCCATAGGTGTTAAATATTTTGATCAGTGAATTAAAAGGTTCGAAATCCCTTTAACCATTACAGCGGTTGTTTATTCAATGTTACAACTGTTCCCAGTCAATCAAATAATTGATAAGCCACATGTTGAAACGTTGACGCTCCAGTAGAATTATGGGTCTCGTAAATCTATTACGAAGGAGCCCAAACGACTGGAAAAAGGGGTCAACGGGTAAGGAGCGAGATTGGCCAACCCTTCTCATGTTTATGTATTAGGCGTGCAGGGAGGTGCACACGTAGTAACTCAGCTATTTGCCTAGGATAGTTCCAGCCACTCCACATTATCCTTGATAATGGAGCTGGTTTGAATGGATGGAACAATTATGACGGGTCGCGTATTCGCAATTAAAGGCACGGAAGGTGGCTCAATAGCTCTGGAATGACTCACTCGGTCATAAATGTCAGTTAATCGGCCAGACGCGAAAGAACAATGGATGACATTTCTTTATTCGGCAAAGATAGAGGATAAATCAATCAAATTTCAGATGACGCTTCAATTTTACATATTAGCTGAACCTTTATCCGAATTGATTCAAACTTTTTTAGGGCGTCCCGCTGAAGCAAGGGTTTGTCAGTGGAGGGATGCCTAGTAGAATTGATCATAGAGGGGTGTGAGGCAACTCAAACGAGCGAGAAACAAATAACACTGTACAAATCTGGTTCAGACCATTCTAAGACCGAATCCACGAAAAACGATGGTTCTATGTCAGTCAGTCAGCCTGTTACAAGTCAGCTATTTCGCACGAGAATGGGTAACAGTAAGATATGCCCACACCGCTTTCCTGTGGTGGCTCCTGCATGAAACTCTGGGGTGCACCGAGACCTTAAGGGACAACGTGAAACAAACGACTGAATCCTACCTTTAAAAGAAGTTCACTAGACGGTATGATATCTGCCCAGCAAGAACCATCGTGGAGGTGAAACCCCAATCCCATCTTTAACCCAAGTTTCATTCATATTATTGCGGCAAAGAAGACAAGGGATACAGAAAAGTTTATTACTTGCCTCACATCCACAGAGCCAATCTACCTTTTCGTAGCAATGGGGGTTGAACTTCTGCTAGCCTTTGAGGTTTGATGCAATCCTGTCAATACTGGCATTGGGCGAGCTGCAACGCGAATAATCACTCTTTGCTCCACCAACGATTCAGCGAACTCACGTTTTATAGCACATACTGTATTCATCGCGTATTTACAGCTAATACAGTTCAGTCACAAGGGTTGGGGACAATCAACTGATAAAAGGATAAGAGTGTGTTTTGGTAATGCACGCAAAAAAAACAAAATAAGAGTGTGTTTCATTCCAGCTAGGGTGAGTGGACAGTTAAAAGTGCTCATTGGTTCATTCTTTAGAGCCGGATCGAATCAAACGCTGTGTTTCACGCCCAAGATCCACCCATTTCGGCACAGACGGAGAGTGCTCCTGGACAGCAAACCCTTAACCCCCCTCACCAAACTCACAACTCCACCATCCTCTCAACCATCCTTAGGCTCTGTTTGGCGCAAGGATTTGAAACTCTTTTGCTCTTCAATTAGGATTCCCGGGGAAAAGTTAGGAAAACAGTATCATAATATTATACTTACAATATTATTATTATCAGATATCTTTTTCATTTTGGCCAGGGGGTGTAGATGCGTCTGTGCTATGTTCAACAGCCACCCCTGATTTAGTGGCCACAAATCCATATCAAAGTGAAGCAAATGTAGCATCTACACAGTAGAGTATCTCTAGTAGCACGTATTGGAACCAAACAAATTAGTTCCAAAGTTGTCTTCTAGAAAGCGCTAGCAGTCCCATAGAGGGCTTTGCCAAACATTTCTCGTAAGTGGAGAGAGCACCTACCAATTCCTCCCTAAAATGGCTCTCGTCAATTTGAAATCAACTTCCCTTAATCATTGAGTAATTATTCGTTCCAACAACATATTAAGAAACTAATGAAAATGTTATACATATTCTAAAAAACTTGATGGTTTGTAATATAATTGAATTTTGAAAATTATGAGATTACTAAATTGTTTCAGAGGCACTTCAGGAACCACAATTGATGTACAGATGCGCACACAACTTCATCAGGGTCGGGAACAACTGCTATCACCTGAGTGCGGAAAAGGTCAAGTGGAGAGAGGCTCTCTTTAAATGCGAGGATTTGGGAGGACAGCTTGCCGTTTTGGATTCGAAATTAGAAGATCAAAAATTAAGAAAATACCTCAACAGACACAGACCTGGTAAGTTTCCAACTCCTATCGATTAGCTGGATGAACGTTATTTATGATGTCGAGAGTGAATTGACAACATGGAGTACTTGCAATGGCGGTGGACTATCTGATATGGTGCAAAACAACTAAAGTGTTTCCCCAATAGAGGCTAACACATCTTTGTTCATCACGTGATGACATTGTTGACGACTGTTATTTTCAATTCATACTTACTAACAGCCAACTTTTGTATGCTTTACAGTTAAATATATTTTTACGCAAAATATCAGTCTCTTATTGTAACTGCTTGGTTAGTCAGATGTAAATCGCACTACAACGTGAACACTTTAGTACGATTTTTACATTACAACGAATTTTAAGAACACCCTACTCCAGACTTGGCGAGTTTTAAGAGGGCCTCCCTCCATACCTAACGAATTTTTAAATCTACTCCCGATAGTCTTAAAGAATGTTTTACCTCTTACTTACAGGGAGGTGTTTTTCCTTGGGCTCGGGTCGCATATGAGTTATGTAAGGGTCCGATGTCTCCATTTATTTATGAAAAATATCTTTATTTGAACTTGTGCGGGAGGTTTCCCGAGAGTGATTGATCCTATAACTTTTATAATATTTATTCTAGCTTTTTGGACCCTATTTATAGTGTTTATGAGTTCTACGGCCGAAGGGGCAGGTAAGGGCGTTTGATTTTTATCGTTTTGTGAAATTTTACATGTCTTTAGCGAGGAGAAACCTTCCCCGTTCCGGAGGAATCGTTTTTCGTAGGACCACCTCTTCCCATCCTTGTCGACTAATACATATTTTGCACTACTCTAGCGCTCAAATATTGTTTTTCACGTTTTGACCGCTGTGTTTAATTGTTTCGGATCGTGGAGAAGCAAAAATAAAGAAAACAAATTGTCTCACCTCGCGAATTGACGTAACATTCCTGACGACTTCCTTCACGTCTACTCACAATTAACTTCCAAATAATTCAAGATAATGAAATATTGCCGGTAAGCCTAAAAACTGAAATCAGCTTCAACAGAATCAAAGCTTTCCAATTCTTATTGATCCAATCAATTTTGATTTTAGTCTGTACAGTAGAGGAGAAAGTTGCGTTCGAGAAAAGAAAAACGTAGTTTCGCACGTTAAAATCGGCGATACCTGGCGAAAAATAACTCATGAAAAAATGAATTTGACATTGAATTTCACGTATTTTTTCACGTTGAATCCAATACATGGTGACACTTTCGATCACCCTTCGCAATTTCCTCGCGGTCTGGGTAACTCATAAAAAAGATAACGATTCGAAGCATTTTTGATATTCATGTTTTATTTAGGAAATCTAAAAATAATTATAGTACGAGTACTTTCTGAGGTTTGAGGTACCTATTTGCCAAGCAACACCCCATTTTTACTTCTTGCGTATGTAAGGAGGGCTAGATTCTGTTTAGAGCATCGAGGAGAGCACTTCGAACAACATCTTTAGCTGTCTAAAAAAACGATAAGTACTATTATTATTTTTAGATTTTCTCAAACAACGTGACAAACCTCAAAATGTCACTAAACTGGGAAAACAAAACCAAGGATATTAGACTAACAGTTTAGTTTAGTTAGTCTACTGCCCTTGAACAAAACTGTTTTTTTAGAACACATTTACATACGTTGACAACAGTATGGTTAATTGTTCAACAAATACATTCTTGCGTTGAATCTTGACCTATGCACTCTGTTGTGAAAATATTTTTATACCAAGCACACGTTTTCAATGGATGGGAAATTTTAAATACCGACCAATGAAGAGAAAAGAAAGAAGACAAATGAAGGAATCTTTGTTGTTGAAGCTAAAAGGTTGGATCTACAAACTCTAGGGCTCTTCGAACGAAGATAGTTTTCCAGGATCCCCTCGGCTTAATTATTGGAGCAAGTTTCCAACTGCGGAAAGAATAGCACTTCCCTAATTGGATTACCTCTGAAAACTTTTCTCATACTCTCATTTTTTCCACACAAATAAGGTAGTCTTACTTCTTCAGAGGGTATTCCATCCGTAGGAATAACAAATGTAAACATTATCTGGGGATTTCAGATAAAAACGAAAGATGGATAGCGGGATCGTACGATTCCAACAACAACGTCTGGAGATGGGCGTACAAAGGGGACCCATTCAAGTACCAAGGCTTTTCGAGGCAAAGGCGGAGAGGGAACGCATGGAAATGCACAGTTATGGACTACTACCTACTCTACAGGTAAGCATCTTACATATTTTCAACACTAGTTAACTATTCGAAACCCCAACATTTCAATTTCATATAGGTATTGACGTATTTGATCGCTTCAGCCTGTGATTTTCAAGCAGTTGACCAAAATAGAACACAAGAAGAATAAATGTCACTGTCTACAGGGTGGGTCATGGGAACAGGGCCAAAAACAAAAAGGCATAAGCATGGATATTTTGAGAGTAATTTTATTTTCATTTTTTGGTTGAGAAATATCTGCAATTTCAAGTTTTAAAAATTACATCGCGCATATGGTGTCCATCTTGTTCATAGCATGATGCAAGTCAAGTAAAGTAAGTAAGTAAAGTAAACAAGGAATTTCACCTTGGATTTTCGTCCGACTACCCGGAGGTGTCGAGGACGTCGCCAGCCGTCCTCCAGAGAGGATCGGAACTAGGTCTGACGATTTCGCTCGTGGCTTCCCATTGCCACACGTCCCTGGGTTGGGAGCGTTTTGGATTCACGTGATATCGAGATCAGAGGTGAACTGTCTAACGACAGGACAGGTATACAACACTTGATAGGATTTTGGCCCTAATAATTGGTGCCAGCCGGATTCGAAAATGGGCAATCTCAGTACTCCCACTGAAAGTAAACAGCTAGACGACTAACGCCACAGCTCGCTCGGACAACCTGTCCCCTGATGCAAGTCGACCCAAGCAGTTATACTGAACGCGCTGCAGCAACGGTTCATCAATTGATGACGTTATTATGCTGACAAGGTCTGCACGTATTACCATTGCACAGTCACACAGTGACAGTATGGTGTGCAGTTTCAAAATCATTTATCATTGGTCCTTTCTTCTTTGAAGAAGAAGGAAACACCGTGACAGTCGCTAGTGCCCGTTACATCGGTATGATTAACAACTTCTGGGGACCCGAGCTGCGCACAAGATGGTAAACTGTCAATCATTCGGATCTTTAGTTTCAACAAGATGGGGCACCACCTCACACTGCCACTGTTACAATAAACGTCTTACGCGAAATGTTTTCTGGCCGCCTCGTATCACGTTTTGGGGATGTGCTACCACCTCAAAGGTCATCTGACTTAAGTGTGTGACTGCTTCCTCTGGGTGTCCCTCAAGTCACGAGTTTATAAATCAAAACCACGAACTTTGGACGAACTGAAGAATGCAATAAGAGAAAACATCGCATCAATTTATGAACCATCGTTGCAGCGCGTTCACGATAACTCCTTGGATCGATTTGCATCATACTATGAACAAGAGGGACACCATTTGCGCGATGGAATTTTTCAAATTGCAGGTATTTCTCAACCAAAAATTGTAAAATAAATTATTGAACTCAAAAAATATCCATATTTATGCCTTTTCGTTGTTGGCCCTATTCCTTTGACCCACCCTATAGTTGTCAAGCATTATTTTGCTTCCTCATTAGTAATAAGTCATTACTAAAGCCAGGAATTTTCTTATTTTGCATATTTCGATTTTCAAAACCTCGCACAAACGTTTTAGGGATATTTAGATATATGTGTGTGTCCTTTAAATTGAAATCCACGTGTCATAGTTTTGCTCATTTTAGTTGCTGGCGTATTGTCTCGCATTCTCTACATATCTCGCATATTTTACATTTTCTTCGTTTTTTTAAAGAATAGCTTCGGAAAAAACATCGTAAGACAGTGTTCAGGACCGATCTGATCCTGAGGATTCTGGGGACCTGATATTCTTACTATGTAAGGATATGACATAAGTGATCTGCTTATTTTAGGAAAATTGCTGTTCTCTTTCAGGCACATTCAATACGCCAGGCCTTGCATTTGAGTCGATAATTACAACTGTTCATAGCGATCAGTGCCCTCCCCCTCCCCCATAAAACTCTGGGAGCCCGGGACTAGTAGGGACTATCGTAAAGGGGAAGAAGAGATGCTTTTTGGAGCCAAATACAAATTTCAACTACTTTATTTCTTGCTTTCCTTGTCCATTCAAAACTGCTTGAAAACATAAACACATTAAACACAAATAATAAAGACGCCAACACTTATTTACCTCGAAAACTCGAAAATAATGCACTGGGTGCACCCGGCATTCTCTCGCCGATATGGCATTTAAAATGCATGCACGATGAACACGAGTCCCTTTGACGATTCATCAGTTTACTGCAGAGTAAAAGATTCACTGTGCGATCATCCGTTGAAAAACCTCATGTTCTAGTAATGAAAATCTGTCGCCTATGGTCAGGTAGACGGTCGAACAGGAGAGCACGATCAATGGGAGGTTTGAGTTAGATCGCGCGGCTGGCGGCGACTCAAGTATTCACATCTTGAATGCTAACCTAGTGGAGGCGCGAGGTGTTGAGTTTCGATAATGTACCACAGGCTACGTCTAATATGCAACAATTTACGTTGAAGGGCTATCTAATACTGAAATGATAATAATGCGTAATAATTTGTAGCTAGTCTAAATCTATTCTGTGCGTGATAACAGGTGGAACTCGAGGAGCTGCTTACAGAAAAAGAAGTACATTTGCGAGCGTCCGATGGAAACCATCATGTCTAAAACTGGAACCAAGGTATCAAACAACAACAAGATGGTCGATAGACGAAGATTGCGAATACTGAAACGAAGGAAACCTAAAACAACTGTTTCTCCGATATTGAATAACGTAATACCGGAAGAGTAAAACGAACGGTTACTAGATCCGCCTACCGCTTGATAAACATAATTTCGTAGGGGCAGGTACAACAGAGCTCTCAAATCATTTCAAATTTTTGTGTTTGTATTGTGAGTACAGTTAATCTTTCTACTAGTTACTGGGATAAATTCTGTTGTTATTAATAACCTTAATTTCTGGCAAATCGAGAAGGATCTTGTACAGATACACCATATTTCCAAAATGCAGGTACGTACAAATCAGTGGGATTATTATACAAAAATTTTGCAATAGCGCGATAGATATAGTTAGGTACCTTTATCCTCTTCAATGGTCAACTCTTTATATATACTCTTTATTCTACAGAACTAATACGTGCATTGTATGTATGTCGTTTCACCTATGAACAGTCAAGTTGTACTGTAACTAAAATCGTAGTTATAGGATTGAACAGAAAGTTTTGTTTATATGATCATTATAACATACAGTGGAAGTGGCTGATAAGCATCTCCCGGCTGAAGTAGAGAATAGGTCACACGTACCTCTTATCAGGCTCATTTGAACATGTATCGATGAGTACTTGCATCGATATATATGATATCCATATACATGATACCACTGTTTCCTATCCGTAGAGGTAACACGTATCTTCGACTTATATATCGAAAGCGTGGACCTGTATCGATAGGAGTCTCCAACTTTTCAATATGGCAACGGTCTGATAAGGCAGAGGTTACCTATTCTCGACTTTTACCCATCTCCTAATAGACGATCTCCAAGGAGAAAACCATGACTTATGAGCGAGGAGGACGAAACAATCAATAGGTTTACGACCATGTTAGCTTTCTTTGAGCTTTGAGTACTAAACGGTTCTATCCGTTGATTCGCTTCATATTTTTCTGTTCATAATTTTGTCAACCAGCTTCTAGAAATCTGAAGAAAATAAATCAGAAAATGGTGTGCCATCTTTCCTATGACGATTGTAACCAGAGACTCGCGTATCAATCATTTGTATGTGAAACGGAAAGCGATTTTGGATTGGTCAGGAAAAGAAGAACATAAAAAGTACAAGTTTTGTTCAAATTGGATAACAACCGTAGCCAAGCTGATGAGGAATTCCGTTAGATACATAAAATATTAAGGTTTAGGGCAGGTGGGGGCAAAGACACGCGGGGCTTTTTGGATTTTAAAGTTTAAGAAGCGTGTCATTTTATCTACAATGAAAAAAGTTAACTAATCAGTTTTCAATCCACTTTCTCATAACCTTGAAGGAGTGCTAAGCCATCTCCACTTTTTTCGGCTTGACCATCTCAAATCTCTCTTTTCCTTTGTAAAGTTCGACATCCCCATGGTTTGTGATACAACTAGACTAGAATTGGGATCGAACAATTGGTCTCTTCAAAATCTCCAAATCTCCGGAAATTTTGTTCCAACTAAAACTTGTACTTCCAAATACCAATTCAGTCAGGTTCCCGTTGTCTCAGACGTTTAACCAACATTCTAACCTTTGAATCTCATACCAAAATTGGGCAATTTGAGATATTTCTGTCGTTAGAAAAATTAAAAACCAAAAAATCGCGAAGTGACTATTAGGCAGGGGAAAAGGGTAACTCTTCGGTTCAATTTTACTGGGTTTTGCAGTTATTGCTGTCAATGCATATAAACCGTGCTGAAAGGTTAAATACATTTCTAACACAGGAATAACAAACCTTCGTGTAATAAGTTGTAGTATTTTGGTTGTTAGTCAACTACTAGGTCATTTTTCATTTGTGATTTCATAACTTGGAACGTCATTTTTTAGTGACATAGCTTCCATTATCCACGTTCTAATACCATTAACATTGCATTCCTTTAAATAAATAAACTTCAATATTTCATAAACAAAAACTAAATGTAGTAGAACGACTTTCAGCGCACTTACTAAATGAGCATTAAGCAAAAGTACATTAAGTGTACATTCAGTACTTTTACTCCCACTTCATTAATGAATTTTGATTCCCATTATTACTTATTTGGACTTCTTCCGATCGTGTAGGATGAACTTTTGATTTCAGTTTCGGGATACCAAGATAGAACAATATTCCTATCAAATCGTTTCATAGAAATGCTGCCATTGATGCAAGAGCTAATTTTTAGAATGACGATGACGATATTTACAAGTGCAGTACAGTTCAAATATTAGAACAAGAATGTGCAAATGGAATGGAAATAGAAGCCAAGTTTTTAAAACCTCTCTGTTGAATTAAGTAAAAGTTTCTAGATGTTATAAAAAAACCGCAGATCTAATCTTCATGTTTGCGGTTTCAAGTTAATCTTTGGGAATCCGGGATAGTTTCATTTATGATTTAACAAACGCTTACTGGTTGCAGCTAATTTTGGACAATAGAGCTTGCGATTCGGTGGGATGTACCAGAAACGGAATTAATTTTGAAAACCTCGTATTAGTGGAAACAAATTTTAGAACAGTTTTTGCCTATTTCGTTAAACAATTTCTGTGGCAAATCCACCAAAGACCCATTCGCACTATTGTTGGTATGACTTATATAGGATCGTTGATACCACTTAAATTGTATCATATTGTATCGTAAGTACTTATTGAATATTTCGCTTGATATAAATGAAAGCAAACTGTGTCAATCTGAGAAAGTTTTTATATGTTTTAATTTTACTTTTCCATGTCCTTTTTAAATACGTAATCAAAATGTATCGAAGATTTTTGTAATTATTCATTAATATTGTTACTTTTCCAACCAGATGTAGGCAAAAATTTGAATAGGTTAGACGAAAGGTATCTTAATGTAATGATTCATGTACGCAGTTATTATAATATGAACTTCACAAAGGGAAATGTTCATGTTTGCCATTTTTAAGGCCATTAAACAACTTAATACTTGAGTCATTTAATTTTTTACATTCCAATCGAAGCCTTGTAATGGAATTTGAAGGAGCTTATTTATAATGAAAAGAAGAGTTTAATACAATAGATCGCGAACGTACGTACACACAATATTTTTGTATGTAGTAGTTGATGGCAATGTACTCATGACTCAAGCAATAAAAGTTATCGTGTTGAAGTACAAAAAATGGAATGTATAACAACGGGTCGAAACGAGAATGAAGAAAAGATCAGGTCCACAGTTCGTGACTAGCCACTTGACAGCTACTGTCAAATAACAGAGGCAATAAACAAACATGAATGGATACTGTTTCTAGTAAGGGCAAAGCTAACCTGCCGCATACCACAGTTTTAAAAAAATGGCCCCGGAATCGATTTTACATTGTACAATTGTACCACCAAGATTGTACATTTAATCATAATTTTTAATGGTTGGACTTGCAGAGTTCAGCAAGACCGTCAAATGACATCATTAGAGTTATTGGTTCTGTAGTGAAATGCGTTAATGTACTCAAAAATCGTTTTCATCTTGACTCTATGACCTGGTTTAAAGGATCCAACACATTATGTTCCTTTTCCTAAGCAGTCAATCACACATCAATTGATATGCTACCTACCTTGAAACCAAGATCTGTAGGTGACTGGGTTTATCGACTAGGTGAGGTGAGGGGTTCAATATGGTATATAATTTCTCACGAAACGTAAACTAGGTAGAGAATCGAGGAAAATTATGAGTGGCGATGATGCAGCAGACACAGACTCCAGGTGCAACTAGAAGCCATGTTATGGGAACTGGGTCTTTGGAATGTGCTGCCAAAAGTGCATCTTAAGAAAGACGATTAGTTACAGAGGAAAAACGGAGCAATTCCACTCTACGTCCCACCAATTTACGAAAAATCGAAAATGACACTAAAATCATGTCAGATTGCTGGAGGGCCTGTAGCAACCTCGGTCACATCGGATTCGTACACCGAACGGTACACCATTTCAAAAATTCGAGAAAGGTAAAGAGTTGTTACTTTTGAGGACTTGAGGACGACCACTTTCGACTGATCTTAACGACGGCGAAGCCGACCACCCCCTGGAGTGAACATTTAACAGGCACGATCTAAGTTTATATTATCCCATTATTCGTTATTTCATTCTCTGTTGATAGTATATTGAACGATGGGGACAGGGGATGGCATATAGATAGAGGAGTACCACCACTTCTACTAAAACAGAAACATACCTCACGTTTGAAACAACAAATTCACGCAAAACTGTAACCCAAAGCGTAAGTTTATTTTGGAATAATAGACATATTTCTGATAGAACGAAGCTGCGACTCTTCAACACGAATGTGAAGTCAGTTCTACTGTATGGCTGCGAGACCTGGAAGATGACACCATCCCTCACTCAGAAGCTGCAGGTTTTTGTCAATAGATGCCTGAGACGAATCCTTGGCGTGTTTTGGCAGGGCATCAAATTATAGAGAGAATCGAGTAGAATTCCATCTCATTAGAGATCGAGGAACGGAAATGGAGATGGGTTGGCCACAAACTTCGCAAGGAGGAGTCTTCATTCAAAAATAAAGCGTTGGACTGGAATCCTCAGGGTTGCAGTAGAAGGGAGAGACCACGCAAAACTTGGAGGCTGTCTGTAGAGGCTGAAGCCAAGCGTGCAGGGAAGTCGTGGCAAGAAATAAAAGCTCTAGCAAACGACCGAGAAGAATGGCGAAATTTCGTAGCGGCCCAAAAGTGTCAAAAGTAAGTCAAAGCAAAACGTATGATATCTAGAACTCACCTTTATATACGTGCAGAGACCATCTCCCTTCAAAGTGTTGGAGCCACGTTCAGTGTAGAGTTTGATTTTCATCTTCCCCGTCTCCAAATCCTTCATGACAAGCCCGCATTTCTGCATTAGGTCCAAGAATTCCTGCTCCGTAGTGTCCAGCGGCAAGTTGCTGACGTAAACCTTGGTGTTGTCCTTCTCATCAATGTCAAACCAAGCTGGATAAAAGTGAAAATATGATAAATACAACTTAAAATACACGAATAAAAAAATCATCCTTAACAGTCCCAGGCAGTCCAAATATAGGTAGACTGTTACGTGTGAGGTCAAGAAGTTTTAAACATGAGGTCCAAGCAAATATAAAAATATAATTAAAATAGATTTGATGTGATTTTCACATGGGTAAAATAAAGCCGTTTCTGGGGAAATGAAATTATGAAAATCGTTCACCATCCGTTGGAAAGCTCTCGACGTACGTTCTTTCAAACTTGTTTGTTTTTGGTACTTTTGTCGCCATTTGATATTTATCATTGTTATTAATGTAAGTAATAAACAATGCCGCTTGTTTAGCTGTTATAAATTTTCACGTTAGAAATCACTTCCAGGAAACGTCAAAATGAAGCAGTGGGTAGAAATAATTGCTTAATTAACAAATTCTATTAAAATCGTTGTAACTATTGCAATTTTAATGAAAATTATTGGTTTCATCATTTGTCAGAATTATTTGTTCAAAATAGACATAAAATGTCTGTTGTTCTATTGTAATTAATTTACACGTTAGAAATCACTTCGAGAAAACGGCAAAATGGAGCCGTGGGTAGAGATAATTGCGGCATTACAAAAGTTTATTGAAATCATTGAAACTGTTGCAATTTTGATGAAAATTATTGTATTCAACATCATGTGTCAAAATTGTTTAAAGGTCAAAATGTGGTCAAAAAAGTGGGTTTTCTGAAGAAAAAAAAACTTAAAAAAATCTTTTCTAGAGAAAGGGTTGAGATAGAAAAGTGCGGTTGGCGGGGTTTTACTAAATTTTTGATGCAGATTAACAGAAAAAAAAGTTCGCCACCTATCCGCTTCCACCCTGTATATAACTTATATAGAAATTACAGAAACAGAAAAACAACACATAGATCATAAACTTCACTAAAAGAAACACTCACTTGGTGGCTCAGGTTGTTTTCTTTTAGCTGCTTGAGGTTTTTCATTTGCTGTCGGCTTCTGAGGTTCTGGTTCAACTTTTTCTTCTTTTTGATTCAATTTCGCATCAATTGGCTTTTCTTCTTGGCCTGCGGAACTATCATTGAAGCCATAGTTCATTTGGTATTGAGCCAGAAAATCATCATCCACCTGGAAAAGGGTTTTTATATTATTCTTCATTACTGTTGTAGTTGGAAGTTACTACGTTGTTACCTAAATTGGTAAAGTCATTCAAAGTCATTATTTAAAAAAGAAAACAGTGGGGCCCTTTTCTGATACAAAAAACGTATTTATTCACCTGTCACAGGTGTTATGTTCGAGGAAAATAACCCACAGTCGAAGAGGTTGAGATTAAATTGGCCTCACAGCTCCAACCCGTTTTGCAACTAAAGGGATGTTTACCTTAAGGCCGTGTCTTACGAAACATACATAAAAGTAAAGTAATGTACATAGAGGTACAGGTACTTAATTATTTTGTAGTTATAGGCACAGGTTTTCTGTTGAGAGAGGAGGGCAGTTTTTATATGTTTACTATGAATCATTATTATATATTTTACATTATTATTAATATTATTATACTCGTATAATATGAATCATCATTAGAAGCGTACACCTATTGAGCATCAGCCGTTCTTCAACGGAAATCGGGCACTGAAAATTTGTTCATGTATAGTGTGAGAGAGTACTCACGTAAGACACACGTTTTGGAATCGTAAGCGGTTTGTCCCAATCGCATCGCGTTTGTTTTAATCATAATGACACGAGTTCGAACTCAGTCAGAGGTACCAATATTTCAACATAATGGCGTACGTAATTATTTAGTTAAACAATCTTTAATTGGGTTCTTCGCTTTTGCAAATAAATTAAATAAACTGAGGTCCTACCTTGGGGAACCAAGCATTCTTCGTAACATCCCAAACATAAACTGTCCCATCTTTTGGATCAGTGTATGTTCGATTGTCGCCGTCTAGCCCATAAATCCCATCACTCATATCCTGCCGAGCTACATTCTTCTTCTCTGGGACATCTTCATCTTCGTCAAATTCCTCGCTGTCATCTTCATTTGACTCTTTGGCTCTTTTAGCTGCACCACTGGTAAGTTCCCATTTGTTTGCTTCAGTGTTCCACTTGTATCGAACGCCTAGAAAGAAAATCCAATAATTTCAATAAGACGTTGTTGCTTTACATGCTTCGATAAATCATTACTATTTACCAGAACGATCTGATCGTTCCAATATATCGGAGCGTCTTAACGGGAAATCATAACAACATCGGATCGGAATTGTATCCGAAAAGTGAGCACCAGTCTGACAGAAATGAGAGAAATCATGCTAAATTGAAAACTGGAGTATACAAAAAAAGATGAGCTCGTAAAAAATTAATCCATTGCATACAAAATCTGGGGCAGAAGCGATTTGAAGGAAGATGGGTGCAGTATATGTTTTGAAGGTAGACTATAACCTGTTGAAGGGGTAGGAGTGTTGCCATTGTTATAGTTCTCTTTTCAAACATGGTTTGAACTGGGCTGCATTAACAATGCGCTTTGTTTAAATAAAATCGTTTTGTCGTTAAAAGTCAGAGAGCAATAAAACACATCTATTTCCAGTCATGGTCTCGATTCACCTGCTAGAGAATGAATGAATGCCTCCACTCTGACCTTCATAAATGCACGCTTTAATACACCATACAATCAAGTTAGAGGTAAGTGCACACTGCAGATTCCATTGCATCCCCCTGCTTTGTTTCAGTGGCATTAAGGGCATACACATACATTAAGGCACACAACAGATGGTCTGGTTGGGCTGTATCGCATTGCAAATATCCGCCTCGTTCAATTCAATGCCATTCTGCCCCGATCTGATCCAACCTGTTGCAGTTGCCTGTGGTGTGGGTTCCTCCATTTAGATTCCAATAAGCCGAAACAGGCGGATTTAGCATTTGTGGTTGTCATGGAGCACATAAACAACATCCCTCTTGAAGCACATTTTTCCATCAATCCACTGCAACCCAGCCAGCCACAACAGTAAGGGCTCATCAACAACAACAAACAGGCGGATTTCTCTTCAGTGCGTCAAAAGGTGAAATTTGGAGAAGAATGCTGTACTTCATAAGCGACATTCCGAAGTACATAGTGGGTGAAACTCCACGAACACACTTGTTTCTCATAGATATTTCGTGTACCCACTAGCGATTTTTATTTCAGCCCGGTCTAGCAGCATAGAAAACAATTATGAGTACCTCATCGGAAGAATCCACGACGATCACCCAGAAAAGGGATAGGGCACTGGACAATACCACAGATGGAATAGCACTTTTCTGCTGAGATGTGGCCCAACCCACCGCTTATGTGCTAAGCAACCTATTTGCAAAGTGACGTGAAGTCATGCGCTTACCTCGAGGATATAAGAAGAAGAAGAAACTGTGTGTAAAATCACCACTTACCATCTTATATCACAGTACCCAGAGACAGACACTAAAGAAGACCACTTGGATACTGAATCGTATAAATTAAAACTCCTAAATCCGTGAGAACAGGACAAGAGTCAAACTTTTCAATAGAGTCGAATGTCACACTCCTTTCAATTAGATAATGGACAATGGTGGGGAATAACTGCTTAACTCAGCCGTCTTTTGACATAAACATCTGGCTAAATGAGATAACGGTCCTTTTATCTTAGTGACATATATTCGAAGGGATATTATAAAAGAAGACTTCGAACAAAACTTAAATAAAATTAAAAACTATCCTCAAAATACTCTCAACAACACATTGACATCATACAACAAATATTGATCTTGTTCAGTTAATTAGCTTGTCAAAAAATATTTGTAGTGTTATGATTTGGTAGGTCCTAAACTTTACCGCTCCATACTTAAATAAATTTAATAGTACAATCCAATCGTACCAGACTTCTGTTCTGTGTAATAATAATTCCCATCCTTCACTTCATAGTTTTTGCTCAAATCCTCCACAGGTTCCCACTTCTTGTTACTTTCATTCCATTCCAGTCTGGTCCCACTACTTGGATCTGTAAAAATAAAATAAATAAATAAAAATATCTATTTACGAAACAACGTGCACGAGAGAGCAGTCATGAGATATTTTAGCGCCCACCGTATTTTAGTAAGTAGAGAAACATTAGATCGGTAAAACCTGTTTAGAATCTACAAGAAGTTTGTGCAACTACGAGCTCACGAACAAACTCTCACATGACATTCAACAGGCCTTTGATGTTGTTGCAAGAAGACAGGGATGTGGAATTGGAGACTTCATTCATTGCCTTCCCAGGTTTCTTTTCCCCACGACCTTCAGCTTTCGTTAACCATTCAACCTTGATGGCATCATATGAAGTGGACGCCGAGTTTCCAGTGGCCCAACTGGGTCATTTGATCTTAAACCTCAATTCTGGCCTTGTTTTTTCCGTTAGCACTCTTTGCTCGACGTAGAAAACAAGTTAGATCGTATCTATTGTTAGATTGATGGCATTTAAATATATATTTATTCATGTATGTGGATGTGTAAAAAACAAACTTCTCTTCAACGGTGCTACAGAACTATATGCAGATATTTATAAATTTGACAGATGAAGAAGAAAGAAGAAAGAGTATGATAATATTTCGGCGTATTGCCTTTTTCAAAACTTATAGGAGAAACAAAAATGCATACAACAGGTTGTTGTTGTGGGATTGGTTGCTTGATTTCTTCTATGGCGCTTTTCATTGATCCTTCTTTTCTCTCCTTGCCTCATTTCCCAGCAAGTTGCACTTCATTGATTTAAATTGAGCCCAGGTGGTTTGTTGGCACCCAAAATCCGCATGTGTGTCTTCTCTGATTGCAGAAGAAGCCGATCATTCCCCGTGGCATGTGGAGTGCCCCCCCCAAGCTCCTTATCGGAATTGGTGAATGGTAGTTCCTGCCATTTCTCTTTACCCACTGCATTATCTTATGAAACGATTTTCATTTCATAATGATCAACTGAACCAAGTCATTTTGGATGTGTTGAAGGTTGGGGAAATATAATAGTGATGTCTAGAGATAGTGTTTGACCTAATTTCAAATCATAGGTATTGCCTACTCCTGTCAGTGTTCCCAAAGTTTAGTATAATCAGTTCTGTTGCGGTGCATACAGACAAAAATGAATGTGGTCAGTGCAGAACTGAACAAAGGAACCTTGAATCACCGGGCAGAGTTAGGACAGGCCCCTGGTGTTATTAGGAGTGTCTCCCGCTTGATTTGTGAATAGTAGTTCCTGCGATCTCTCCTCACCCACTGCATTATCTTGTGAAACGATTTTCATTTCATAATGAATAACCGAACCTAGTCATTTTGAATTAGTTAAACATTTGGGAAATATAATACTGATGTCTAGAGATGGTGTTTGACCTACTTTCAAATCATAGGTTCTGCCTACTTCTGAAGGACACGGCGTAATCATATCGCTATTCTCAATCATACATGATTTGTTGTTGTTTTCTTCGTACTGATCAAGAGAAGAACATCCGATCATATAAAATCTAGTTTGGCATCCTTCTCTGTGTTTCTGAAGTCATTTAATTCATTGTGGGATCAGAGGGGGGATTCATTGACTATATTTGTGTTTTTCATTGGTTTCTCGTCAAATTCTCAAAGACTGCTAAAAAGTTTCATATGGCGCTATCTTCCTTTTATCCATATGCTCTAAACAATCAGAGAGCTTACCAACCGTTCTAGATACAAATGAAACAAATGTGAGTTCAGGAACACGGAAAAGGAACTCCAGACTTGAACTTATTTGACCGTATGTAATTCTCATGAACTAGATAACTTCTCATGATGTACGAAGAAAACTGCAAAATATCATCCTTGATTCGGGAATAGGAAAATGCATACCCTGTCATCTATCAAACTTCGACACAAATTCCACAGTTTTGGCTCTCATAGGATGGGGAATACCTGCAATTCGAACGTAGGTCGAAAACCATCTGTTAATGTCACTAATATATTTCCAATATGTTCAACAAATCCAAAACGAATTAGTTCAACTACTTATTATGAAATGAAAATCGATTCATTAGATAACATTGCAGTAAGGAAAGAAGGCAGCAACTACAACACATCTGCGGTAAGGAGACACCTGATAACGCCAAGGGCCTGTCCTAACTCTGCCCCATGATTCAAGGTTCATTTGTACAGTTAGACCAGAACAGTTCTGTGATGACCACGACCATTTTTTTCTGTATTCACAGCGACAGAACTAGTTGGAGTTTTTCACTTCGCAGTTCAGGCACCAATTAAAGAACTGTATTGAACTAGGCCCAACAGTTGCGATTTTTGACAGAACTTTTGGTATCACTCGAACACTATAAACTATGCTTTGCCCCTGGTTTTCACGAGGAAGTGGCAAGTGAAGCTTTTATTCTTGTCAAGTCAGTTTCACCGTTTTCTAATCAATCAATTATTTATCAATCAGTATGTGTTATAATTTCTGTTGCGAGTCTTTTGAATTCTCCATCACTCCTGAAATGGAATGTGATGGATTTTTGTGTGACCGGGAGGATTCGGGTGACCGTGTTGGGGTTGTTAGTTCTGAATTGGTTTGGAACGTGTAGGGATAGCGCGGCGTCCATGAACAGCTCTCATCCCCTCCCCTTTGGTACTACAAAAATCCTTATATACATGTACAGGGTTCACTGTACAAACTAATCATCTTATACTTTGAAGGCGAACCCCAGCCTCGAGTCTAGTTATTTGGAGTACTTCAGTTTCTATTACCATCCTTAGGCGTCCATTGTAAGAATGTACGTACACACATACAGTGCGGAGATCTGTAGTAAACCAAACCCTTAACAAATATTGTGGAAATACCTGTATAAAAGCATTTTCCATCGATGTATTCAACCTTCGACGAATCTAAATGAGTTTCTTGAGCCTTCTCAGATGATGACGTCTGAAGAGTTGCCTGTCCCTCCAAGTTGTCACTGTTTTGTTCCACATCAGGGGTGATGGTTGCATCGGGGGTAGTTGAAGTCTCATTATGTTGTTTTTCTGTACTACTACCACTAGGTATCGTTGCTTCGGACATTTTAGATCTAAAATAATAACGAGACGCTGCAGATCAAAGTTTAAAAACATCATGTTTACATCCACCTCACGCGTTGATTATAAACCCAGAACACTAAAACCATGTCATTCAGCGATGATTACATTCATGAGAACCTCTACAGAAGAACATCTTTCGTAGATTCAAAATAATACTGGTAAAATCACATCTAAATTATACAAATTTAAGCAAAATAAAACACGCCTTGGTAACAAAGCGACGACAACTGATAGCCTGACTGATAAGAAAGCCGTTGCAATTGTTGTTGTCGTTATTCGTGGAGTTGCCGAGGATATTTTTATTCCATGACGACAGGGGTACAAGGTGGACAAATCATGGATTGGATGAACTGTAAATATGAGGATTTAATTCCCCAAATCAAAAATTGGCTATTTGCGCTGATTCACTCAGCGCTATTCAAGCATCACAGAAACGAGACTACTCACAGCCTCTGGTCTCCAACATATTGTTGAGAATCCACGAAATCCTCAATGAAGGCCATTCCGCAGAGTTCTTGTTCATGTAGGGATACTGTGGAACAAAAAAGTCGACGAGATGCAAGTTGAGGAAGAATAAGCATCTTTTTCAAACTAAGTAATGATTATGAATGAATTATTAATGGTGTTGCGTAGAATATGTGGAGGGAAGAGTAGAACAGAATGTAAGGTGTTAGCAAATCGAAAAGCCCCTGGCTGCCCCCCAAGTCAGATAGGGTGGAGGCCAAACGATAAGTCAGCCTCATTGGTGTGGTTCTTCCACATAGGAGAAGTATACGATCCATGGGGATGACGTAGCATTTGCACCCGTATTGGCTGGATTGTTCCGGGAACCCCCGGCTGGACTGTTGCCCCTCATACCATCAAATTTGAAGAGAGCAACTGTTTATTGATTTATGTTTGAAAAAGTTACTGATGTTTGTTTGTATCATTGTAAAAATGTATTGGCACCAATGACTTAAGTCGTTCCATGAGCCACATAATGTATAACAATCAATTGAATTATGTGATTTAAGTTATTCTAGGTTTCTTTGCAAAATATCGAATTCATTTTGCAAGATGGTGATTGTCGCTGAGAGATGTGATCTATACATATACAGGACCAGATTTAGATGCGGTGTGCACTTTTGCTAGTCGAGTGGTGTATACTGAACAATATAGAACTGAAACTAGAACCTTGATCAAATCCTATATTACTTACTGGCGAAGAGTATTTATACCATTTGTGTATAGGAATCAAAACACTCTGGACGAAATCATGTCTAGAAGGATAAAGCTTTTATAAAGCAGATAAACAATGTGAAAAATATAGAAAAATGGAAGGAATAGAACAATTAAAACAGAAAGCTATTTGAGAAATGGACTTCTTGGAGGGGGAATGTTAAACATTTACCAGCTCTATTGCTTTCAATTATTTCTATGTATATCTTTTATTTTCTAAAACAGGTTTGCCCTTTCCATCTCAACTACCTTCATCTGCTCTTCCCACTTGATACTATCAACATTGTTCGATTGATCCCCCCCTTAACCACCAATGGATTTGTTTCACCCAGAAACCACAAGATTGGATTTTTCCCTCGCACCTCTTCTCCAATGGGATTGAAGTTCCCCTTCACCTGTCACTATTCAGGGAGTGACACACCTGATGCTCAAAAAGCCAGGTACCGATTTTAGACGTAATTTTCAACAAAAACTACCTCCCAGACTTTTCTTTTTTACAGGCTTCATTTCCCTTACCTTACAGAGGAGGATGTAAATCCCTTAAACTACTCTATAAAATCAATTTTGAGGACACTGTTGGAAAGAACCTTACATTTCTTATCTCTTCAGGGTAAATTTCGAAATGACTTGGAAGGTGGCAAATCAGACCAAAGATCAAATTTAGGGAATTTGATTTTTTCCATATTTTCTCTCACTCATTATAAACACCTTCTCCAGAGGTGGCTGCTGATAGGAGAACAGCATTTCCACTACCTGGCCAAAATGAAAAAGATACCTGATAATAATAATACCTGTTTTCCAACTATTCCCCATGAATCCTCATTGAAGAGCATAAGAGTATCAAATCCACTCGCCAAGGATGGTGGAATCGTGAATTTGGTGATGGAGATTAAGAGTTCGCTGTCCAGAAGCACTGAGTCAGCCATGTTCTGAATGAAAGGAGAACGCAGCGTTTGATTCTATCCAGATCCAAAGAATGAACCTATGAGAGAACGCTCGAAATACAGCATTCAGGGAGCACACCTACTTGTCCACTCACCAGCTAGAACTTCGTGCATATAATCACCAAAACACACTTTTACCCTATCATCAGGGGATTGGCCACAAATATTGTGACTAACCTGTGTTGGCTATTAATACGCAGTGAATACAGAAAGCACAACAAAACGTGAGCTTGCGGAATTTTCAGCGGAGCAAAAAGTGATTTTTGCGCCCAATGCCAGTTTTGACAGGACTATAACAAACCTCAAAAGCAAGCAGAACTCGTTCCACAATTCGCAAGTTCAACCCTCATTACAACGAAAGGGTAGATTGGCTCTGCGGATGTGAGGTTAATAATAAACTTTTCTGCATCCCTTATCTTCTTTGCTGCTGTAATATGAATGAAGCTTGGGTTAAACATGGGATTGGGCTTTCAACTCCACGATAGTTCTTGCTGGGCAGATGTGAATTTCAACTGTTGCTAAACACGGTTTTCTAAAGATCAACAATCATTTCAAAAGTATCACCTTTTCACAGGTATATACGTACTTAATAGTAGGTAGTGAGCTTCTTTTAAAGGTAGGATTGAGTCGTTTGTTTCACGATTTGAAGCCGAGAAAGTGAACAAGATTGATCTCCTTTGCATATTGATAGTTGACATTAAATGTCATACAAATTTTGTATTTGGCTGAGAAAAGCACGTTTTTGTCCCACGTTCTCTTCGCGGTTGTCCCTTATAGTCTAGGTGCACACCTGAGTTTCAGGGCGGTTGACGGCATGAGCGGCCCCGCGGGCAAGTTGGGGTACATGAGCACTGTAGGGGGTACCTAGTACATGTACCAGCGGCCTAGGCGTATATGCACGAGCGGCCCCACGGAAATACGGGAAATGAAACCAATAGCAGCAACTCGAAACTTTTTTCATGCGTATTATTTATTGCTCTAAAATGAACACTCTCAAAACATGCAAATAGACAATCACAGTCACATGACTCCCGACCCAAGTAGGTACTTCTCAGTTATTCGATCTGGGCTGGTACCAAAGAAACGATTTGGACATACTTGGCTAGGGTAACCGTTTACCAACATCATATCTCATTTCCACGAGAACTTAACGTTAACAAGGCTACTTCGGGTTCCATCGGATATCTTCCAGTCACTGGATTCAACTGGCTTGCGGGCCTTTGCTCGTACCATTTCTAATCTGTGCTCTTAGACCAGGCGGGGCCACTCGTACATGCCTATGACTCCAAAACATCGTCTTGCCTCCCTACGGGGACGCTCGTACAAGTACCCTTCAGGGCAGGAGCCACTATTGGCCCTCTCTTCAGGAAAAACTACCCCAGAATCTCAGCCTTCAAACGGTATAAGCAAAAAAGAAATTTTCCACATGGAAGTTTTGTAAATGAAGATCACGTTTCAATGCGGAAAATCATGGGTTTATACCGTGAAATAAGCGTTTTTCACCCAAAACCCTATTGCAAAAAAAAAAGAAAAAGAGTTTGGCATCGGGTTTTACGTGTCGTTTTTCATTGAATTTAAATGACCTTCCTCAACAAATTATTGATTGTCAGGCCCATTCAAACCTCTCGGAACGGCTTATCCAACAGATGACCAAAATATCTTGCCTAATAACTGAAGTTTTCAGCTCAATATTTTCAGCCTGAAACCGCTTATTTGTTGGGCGAAAAGATGTAAGAGAGTCACATTTCGATTCATCGAAAAAAAACAAAAACAAATGTATGTATTAAATCCGACGGAAAACTTTTTTTGTCTAGAAATTATACATTGGGTGAAAAACGTCGATTTCACAGTATGAACCTACGTTTTTTCCCATTCAAACGTGATTTTAGTTAAACTATAAACGAGAGAATATATGGGGAAAAAAATAAGTTTTCCATAGATCCTGTAAATGTCACCTTCTGAATCATTTCAACATTTACGGCACACAATACTGGCAAAGAGCTGGGCAGCCAATTACTGTTGAAATAAAGGATACATGGAAGGTTCATTGGCAAAAGAAACTCAGAATACAGACCACTTTTGGCATAAATATGGATTTATTTAACTTTTCGGGTAACTACATTATTATGTTTAATAGATAAAAAATAAAACCTCAAGATTTTTCATTATTTATAATACTTAGCTCTAATATTTTTGGCAATCGATAAAAACGTACCTAAGTCGCTCTCCTATCTCAGTAAAAAGGTAGATAAATTAATTAGGTTTCGCACCACAATTGCACTTTTCTCCAATGAATATAATTTTTTTTTTCCTTTGACGAATGCAACATTGCATTACTTATTCTAATGAAAAATTCACAAAAAAACGAATCGGAGGAACAAGATAATTTTTTTATACAACGAATATGAAGCGTAATGATACACGTTTTCTTTTCATAAAATATAACCATCTGTTTTTAAAACTCTACATTTTAAAAGAAATTGACCGCGCTGCGTTGTCTTGGGTTTGATTGTGCGAATGGGGGTAGACAAGTACAAGTCCTAAGGAGTATACGTACTAAATTTCAGGTTCAGGTTGTTATAGCGTGCAAATTTGCTTCAGGAGCGAAGAAAATGAGAACTTCATGACAGCTCGTGCTTGATTTCCAAGCAAATAACCCATCGGTACAACATGATACACAGTAAAAGGTTCATGCTTGGTCACTGAATAATTTCATAGTTAAGAGAGATTAAATCGGTTTAAAATAATATAATTAGGGAGATTTTCCACAAAATTCTTCAACACCTACTGCTGAATGAAATGATACTGAAGAAATTGAAATTATACTAGGTCACAAATAATATTGGCCTCTAATATTGTTGAATCAAAAGGATAGAAAACTGATTGATTTCTAACCGGTTTTGTGAATGTCCAACTTGATAGAGGAAATATCAAACGATTTCAGAGACGTCGCTGTCATAAAAGTTAGCCAATGTGGGTTTGTTTGACCACATTTTCGGAGGGGTATCAATAATATGAATTTAGGTAAAATGTTTACCTATTTGCAGTACCCATTGAGAGTTCCACATCTATTTCGCCGCATTCTCAATTCTCTAAATTCTTCATCAAACCCAAGACATAGAGCAAACCTAGTGCATTGTTAACAAGGTGCATGGAAGTTTACAACCCAATGTTTAGCATAAAATAATCATAAAAATCAACACCTAACCAAAAAATACATCATAAGTAGCAGGTATGTATATATATAATATGTATATTTATACGAATGTACAAGGCACTGAAGGAGGCTTCACGCTCCATTCCTGACAGAAAGTAGGTTACGCGTTGGTTTTCTTCTTCCTGAAGAAGGACGACAGGACGTTGGACCTCTTGTCTTTACGAACTTCTTTTTGCTGCTGCTCGTTCTCTGAGGAGCTCTCACTGGGGCGGCGTCGGTCACTACCAGGTGACGTTCCTCCGCTTCCACCACTGGGCAACGCCGAAGTTCTTCCCTGCAGTCCCTGAAGAAAGAGAAACACAGAACAATTAATACTGTGAAGAAACAGAAAGTTCATCTGCCAAGTTGTACGGGCAGAAGAATCCACATCTCTCCTTCCAATGAATTGGAAGTTGGGTTTAGGGAGTTCCCAGACATGTGCCTTGAGGTCTGGGAAGGTCCTCTCAGGAGAAAACTGATGACCATTTTCGTTTCAACTCATTTTGAATTGAATGACGGTATGAACCGTTATATTTTACGGTTACGAATTAACAGTTATTTTTGAGAGATTTGGGGGGGGGGGGGGGCTCGATTCCACCACTAACTTCCGATCGAAAATGTCTCCAGCAATTGCTTTTTTTTCCTTTTAAAAAGTATTCTATTAAAAAAGTATCCTAGGTAGGCACCACAGTAGAACATTTTTGTTTTCCGTGTACCAAATTATGTCATTGTTGATTTTGTCATATTATGTCGACTTATCCATGTCGAAATGGTAACACTGACGTTAATTTTACGTTAGCGAGCGCTAATTCGTATGGTAGTGGTTATGAAAACGGAAACATTCCTTTCTAAGTAAGCGAGATATGGAAATGATAAACCCACGTGTAGAATTCGCAGCGTTTTATTTCAACTCGAAATATCGAAAATACCTTTGTTTTGGGGAGAAAAAATTAAAGGTCACAAAATAACAGTTACCAATGACCATTTATGTTTTCTCTCAGAAATAACAGTTGCTGTTAACTTTTTTGAAATTTGACTCCAGATTCTCAGTTATCCCTTAACCTAAAAAGCAGGTTGATTTTTATTTCATCCAAATAAAAATGTTGCAATAGGATAGGCATGAGACGCTGTAAAGAAAGTAGATTTTGAGTGAGAACTTACTTGTTTAGGAGCCAGGTTTGCATATACTGAAACAATCAAAATACAATCTGATTACCGGACAGTTTAAAAATTAATTATTTATTTGCATGTTCTACAAGTGTCATAGTGTCAAGTAGCTATGTTATGGGACGTGAGCGCTTCAGCTGAAGTTTTAGGAAGTAGGACCCCGGCTCCATCCAGCCTGACGTAATTGCACTGGAAATTTGTTTTCAAGAGTTCCTTTTGAAATGGAGTTTTTGACAACTTGTATTATTATAGGTATATTTGTGGACAAGTGAAGCGTAGGTAGGTGCTTAATTTTATCTCATTGAATTTGAATTGATTGAAACTGACCTGTTCCGTGTTTATAGGAAGAAGCGTCCGTCGGCCAGGGATCCCGTGCGGGTAAATTGGTGCTTGGCGGACGGACTTGTCGGTTGGGCGGTGCAGAGGATGGCAGTGGAGGGGGTAACTCGACTACAAAATAAAATAAAGCAATGAAATGTAACATTCTTAGAACGTGTGACACGTTTCTTCAAACCATGTTAATAGATGACGTTGTAATGGAAGATTACTCACCTGGGCTCATGTCCATTGTACCAGGAGAAGAATTCCTCCATTCGGGTGGTGGGTTGCCGTTTTGATTTGAGTCTTGTCGCTGAACTGGGTGAAAAGAGGTCGGCCGGGGACGAGTGGTCATCGCTGGGGGCATTGTCTGTCCATCTGGAACTGATAACACGAACGAGACGGTTTAGAAACGTTCTAGTTACATTTATGTAAATACATCTTTTAATAAGTCAGACACAAGTCATTGGATAGGAAAAGTCAAGGGAATGAAAGGGACTTTTTTTTGTCAGAAATGAGTTGAGGATGCATAGCTCCAAGCGTAGGTTAAGTACAATCCGTAACTCAAGGTAACATAGTCGAAGGGTGTACTTTAAGAAGCAACTGAAATCTATCAAAATGATGAAGAAAAGCTAAAAGTTTTCAAATTCCAGTAAAAATAAAATTATATACATACACAAGGTGTCCGACCGCTCGTCTACGAGTTCTACTATCTACGAGGGTCAAGTAAAAGATAAGGTTCCCACGTTTTTTCAGGTGTAAGGCATTTTTTATTATAATCGAGGAGTACACCATCTGAAAGCTTGTACTTTTCATGTACTATTTTTCTACATAGTCGCCAGATTTTACTATACATTTTTGCTGACGAGCTATCCACTTTTGGAAACCCTCTTCGAAGAACTCTGACGCCAGACCGTTGAGGAAGTTTGTGACCGCTTCCTGCAATTCTTTGTCCGATCTGAAGCGTTGTCCACCCAAGCGTTGTTTCAATTTGGGAAACAAGTGATAGGCGCTGGGAGCAACATCAGGGCTGTAGGGGGCTTGTTGAACCACGTTCCAGCCGAATTTCTCGATTAAGGCACGGATCATCCAAACATGCGGGCGCGCGTTATCAATCTTCCTTAATCTTGAATAGCTCTTTTGATTTTTTTCAACGTTTCGCAGTATCTGTCCGAATTTATTGTCGTCCCAGTAGGCATAAATTCGGTAAGCAAGACACCCTTCCGGTCCCAGAACACCGTAGCCATCACTTTTCCTGCAGAGAGCGTCTGCTTGAATTTCTTCGATGTCAGCGATTCTGGATGTTTCCATTGTCCTGATTGCATTTTCGTTTCCGGGGTAACGTAGTGGCACCACGTTAAAACAACACTTGGGTGGACAACGCTTCAGATCAGACGAAGAGGTACAGGTAGCGGTCACAAACTTCCTCAATGGCCTGACGGCGGAGTTCTTCGAAGAGGGTTTTCAAAAGTGGATAACTCGCTAGAAAAATGTATAGAATAATCTGGCGACTATGTAAAAAATAGTTTAAAGTACAAGCTTTCAGATGGTGTACTCCTCGGTTATAATAAAGAATGCCTTACATCTGAAAAAAATTTGGGAACCTTATTTTTTACTTGACCCTCGTATTTCTGACCACAAGTGTTTGTCAGAGGTTAGAGACACACTCTCATCCTATTATAAGTTGATTGTCCCAACCTTTGTGACTGTTTCACGATTTGAAGCCAAGAAAGCGGACAAGATTGATCTACTTTGCATATTGGTAGTTGAAAATTTAATTTGGCTGAGAAAAGCATATTTTTGTATCACAATTCCTTCATGGTTGTCCCTTAAGGTCTCAGTGTACCCTCGCGGTTCCAGGGCAGGAGCTGCCACTGATGTTGAACCTCTACAAAGTTCCCCATCCCCAGGGTATTCATATAGATACCCTGGGGATGGGGAACTATAATGGTTATAGTATATATAGTTATTCATTCACTGGGATATTTATTTTGCGTCATTCCAACTCACCTGTAAACAAGATTTCCAGAGTCCGAATCATCAATCTAACTAACCATCCAATTAATGCAGTCCACTTATACATCCCCTACAACTGTGTTACAAATGGTAACTGGTGGATCGCGATAGCAGGAAAATAACCGTTTAGAACATCAATGATTGGGATCAGCCAAACGAATCGTTCATTTTGAATATGGGCTGAGGAGATACGAACCATCGTGAGGCACTCGATTCCCTTCAAATGAGGGCGTTCGAAGAGGTAGAGGCGGTGGAGCAGTGCGTGGTGGGATCGGTGGCTTCCCTCGTCGGATGGTCTCCGGTGACGACTCCCTGCTGGAATCCGAGCTCTCCTCAGGCCCGACTGGCGCTAACCTTTCAATCCCCGGTGAACCCTGAGCAGACAAATCAGTAACTACGATTAGCAATAAATAATAATACAATCATTGAATGTAAACAATAAAACAACTGTACACAGAACGACAGGTATTAAAGCAAAACCAAAAGATGAGGCATAATTAGGGCGTAATTCTATCAAGAAAACGGAGTTATTACCTAGGTACTACACTTATCTGTAAATAGCTGTGGACACGAATGGTACAATTGAATTCAAAAATGTATCAATGAATTTTTACTAAATTCAAAACTGTTATACAAACGTGAATGAATTATTCATAATAAGATCAAAAGTCTCTATGCAAATGGACTGTAATTACTAATTTCTAAGTTCTGAAACTGCTAGAACTTTCTTTAAGGATTTCTTGGATAGATCGTGCTGGATGACTGGATCTTCATCTCATTTCGCTTTATGTTCATAATGCAAAACCACATCAAATATCTTTTGAAATGCATTTGAGGACTGCAAACACAATTTCGTTTTGGCCACCATGCGACATGCATGAGCAAATGAGAACCTCGTGTAAGTGAAGACCTCAGCCTCGTTAAACTCAGTTACATTTTACTCATATTATTCCAAATTTATCGTTGATCAAATAATTATAAATACCATACCTATTGATTAACTTAAAAACCACATGACTCAGGGAAACAGTTTTTCATTTTTCGAAAAAAATAGTTACAAAATAATGTCTACAACGGGAGTAATAGAGTAACTCAGAAAAAGTTTGTAAACAGTAAATCACGAAACACTGAAGAGTTCGTCTTTCAACTTTGTGCACTTCAACACCTGCCTTCTTATGTTCAGAATTTCTTCAATTAAAACTATTTACTATTTCATGAAAACCGGTAATTGGCTAAAACATATTTAAATGGAGAAAATTACCTTAAGAATGTATAACGCAGTACCTATCTCAATTCATTACTGAGTCATTCAATGCAGGCCCATGAGTGTCACACTATGTTATAACAACTTTGATGTGTAAGCAAAAACGTTCATGCAGCACCTTCAAAACAAATCGTTGGTTTGGGCCCTTACCTTGAAACTTTCGTCGTATCTCATTAACTGGTTGCTGGGCTCGAGATGTGCATGGAATGTGATTTTATTGACCCAATCTTCCATGGCAGCTGCGCTCGGAGCAAGGAACAGAAACTCTGAACCGTCAGTGCAGCACAACCTGAGGGAGTTACAGAAATGATAAAATGAAATAGATGCATAATAAAATTTCAGTTTTGCATATAACGTCACTACACAAGAACAGGGGTTTTAATTATAGTGGTAGTTAGAAATCTAAGCAAGACGGTACAGCCCTGGTTTACATATTTCGACATATCGTTGTGATAGCACCAATATATTGAAAGATTGGAGCACTACACTGAGCATAATTAAGCCGATTTAGAAAACATAAAATACCCTTGTGTTCGTATTTCCTGCGTTTTGCTAGTGTAAATTCCAGCAAGCACCTCAGTAATGACAAGACTGTAAGGAGTTAGGCGCCAGAAATTCTGTAGAATATATTCAAGTATTCGACAAGGAAGAAGAAAGACGAGACTGCGAATTACCAACGACCACAACAACCACTGTTTTCTTGAATGTACATCCAGTTATTGTTTTGTTACTAATGATGAACTAACTGAAACCTATTCAACTTGAATCTCTTCAATTTTGTGGAAAACGACTACATTTCTTCTTCAAACTCTGTGTTTTATTGCTATAAATACAGTTTACCGAAGGACTTCAATATTATTATAAGAGACCTCCGTGTTAACCTAAAAACATGAGGAAAGATTGAACTGCACATTTTAAATAAGGTTTCATTTCAATTTTTCCCTGTCGTCTTGATAATCTAAATCTGGCATTCTAGAATATTGAAATTCATTTAAAAAACCAATAATTTTCTTGCCTAAAAACGTGTTTTCTCTTGGTGTAATCTTCAGCCTTTTCGCATTTAGCATTGTATATGATGATGGGAGATGTTGCAGCTTTGCTGTCGATGAAGTCCTCCTGATCCTTGAAGAAGCACAGGAGTTGTCCACATAAAACTGAAATGTAAAAAAAGTACACGCGATAACATACAATTCAACGGCGTCATTATTTGAAAACGTGCAGCGTTCGAATTAATTGAAAAACGCTCAATATGAAGTGGGCAACTCTATTAGCAGTGGGACATTCCTGTTAACATTAGCTACAACGACGAAAATCAAATAAGAATCGAAAATTTATTTGAATGAATCTATTTCTTTGCCAGTGGTATAAGCATCACGAAATGGATCGATTCATTCAGACACTAATAAAACGAATACGTTCAATACTGGGCATTAGCTATTCTACCTCTTAAGTATCGAATTTCAACAAAACTTTATGGTCTTTTAGACCATCGAGTGAAATGAGACTCAATTGCAAATTAAAAATTGTTCTCACTCAAATGCATATTATGTCACTGAAATCAAAAGAAAGTTATTGTAGGTAAAGTGAACAGATTAACTCCTGGAGGTTGAAAAATTTTAGGTTGATAACATCTAACATTTGACTACCGAAGTGGTAACGGCAGACCAAGTAGTGTGGCGGAAAGTTGACCCAGCTGCCCTAGCTCTCCTGAAAAACAGCTTTTTCCTCTTCCAAAAACTACACTGCACTGCATTTCTCTCAAAAACTACTGTTCCAATTTGGATGATTCTTCTTCCATTCTGTTCTTTCGATTTAAAAGAATGTTTCAGCCGTTTTTATTTTCTACGTAACAGAGAAAGTTTTTTAATCCGGGCCTTAGGGTGAGGTTTAATGCCCCCGAATGAAACCTTAGTGTATCCCAACCAGATTCCCCGTTTATGGGCTCTGGACAAGTCCCCAGCCTCCACCAGAAGGAGAATCCCCCGCCCAAGCACGTGTATCAATACTATCTCTGGGTCGAGGTCTTCCATTCTGAGCTGTCTGGCTTCAAGTGCAGATGAGAGGCTGTTTCTAGCTCCTCTCAGCACAGTGGAGCAGCTATGTTGGATCAGTGTTCCAACCCTTTTCAGATGTTTCCAGAAACACTCATCTCCAGTCGCGACTCTCAATAAGTTTCATTTTACTCTGTTGCAGTTTGACAGTAGCAAGATACATTCCTCCCAAGTTTTCAATATACCTGTTCTTCTGTGTTTTCCCAATGCAGTTCGTGTGCCTTCCATTATTACAGAGGTTTTAAGTGAGCATTTTGTTTACCCAAAACGGGTTCCATCCCAATGCAATTCATTGCTGAGCCCTATCTTAATAGCAGGTCTTACCGTTCCTTCCACTCCTGTGTGCCCCAGTACTCACCAGGTAACCTAGTTGTTTTCCCCAGGGTATTCAGTAAATCCCAGAATTTCGTAACCAGTCTTGACCAAGTCTAAGCAGCTGCAAGTGTTCTAAACGCTAAGTGGACATCCAAGAAAATAAGGCCGCTATTATTCCTCACCCCAGATTCTCTGTCACAGATGTACGTTAGCCCTCGCAAAACATTAACCAACTTCGGTACATGTAAATACATTGTTTACCTATAAATTAGAAAAGTATTTCTGCACGTTTTTAGAGCTTGGCGAGGTATAAAGAACACATCACAAAATCAGCCAGTAAGGTGAGCAGAACCAGAGAAACACCTTCTATGATTGTAGAGGTAGGGTTGCACTAAATCTACTACATCTACCAAGTTTCAAGACTTGAATGAAATTTGCCGATAAAAATGGTACAAACCCGTGTAAAATGTTTTCCAGGACCGGATTGGAGCTTTCTTTCCTCCTCTTTGAAGCTCGTGCTTGCGATCCAAAACACCTTGAATCTCGACCGGTGGGAGCTCTAGCGGATCCCCAGCGAATTTCTGAAGTTTTCTGAAGCTCTGTGTGCGCCGTCTAGTTGTGAACGAGGGCGTCCTCTTGGGCTTTTTCAGGTCAGCTTTCATACTTTCTGCACGTTTCACATCACCTGTTTTAAAAGGATGTTATATTCATGCAGTGCTGGTTATGGTACAGTGCAACGGATTAGAAATGAGTGGTAACGAACATGGATTTGAGTTCCAGCAAGTGTCAAATTAGGTGGCCAACACTGTTAACTGTTGAGTTGGTAAAGTCACGAGATTAGATGTCTTAAGCAAATGATGATCTCGTTATAAGTGCGATGGACGTCACAATGTTTACATCACATGTTTGCATAAGATGTCATTGACATTTTAATGAGTGACTGAAGCATTAGTAATGTGTGTTCTCTAGAATATGACCAGGAGAACATCATGAAGACTGCTTTGAGAGCCGTTGTTTTTGTGCAGTTTCGAGCAAACAATTATTCACAGATGTTCGACATTAAATGCATTGTTAATATACCCAATAAATGATATCATACAACGTTGATTGATTTATAACAAATATTAAAATGCACAAATTTAGCCAATAACGTTTTAAAATTTTATTGTAATCGTATGTAGCTATTACTATATTTCTATTTTGCCGTCCGGAACAGCCAAATAAAAGCCTACTGGAATACAGCTGCAGCTTTTAACAACATTTAAATTTAATTAGTGCGATGGATTATTTAATTGGCCAGATGTTATGAAAAAGCCTAAAACAAGTTCAGAAGGTACAACACTTCCTATAGAACGTCCTGAATCGAATGCGATTGTAAGGAAAAACGAGACAATTTCAATAATGAATCTGCAATGGATCAAGAAAAAAATCATTTTTAACTTCCCTAAAAATTTGTTACCTTATCTCCATTCCAAATTATAATATAATTTTAACAACTTAATACGAAAAAACCGTCCAGAACTGAAGCTTTTGGCGAGGTCCCACATTATTTCTCCCAACATACTTCCAAAATTCAAGTTCCCTACACGTTTCATTGTAATGCGAGCCGTAGTTAACTCCATGGGCATTCCGAGAGCGTATTTAATGCAAATTTCGATCCAACATGTTTGTTTTAGATAGATCCATCAAAACAGTTTCTTACTTAAACAAGGTCAAAGTTAACGATTATTATAATTCAATCCAATAACATATCAGGTAAAATTTTCTGAAAATATAAATAATTCAGGTAAAATTTTAACATTAAAAAAAAGCCCTTAAGCAAAAGGAAAGTCAATTGAAGTTAATTTGGAAGATAAGTATGTACATTTGTAAAAAGAGTACATATTCATTAAATTTGTTTCTATTATTCTATACGAGTATTCACAACTTCATTCAGTGATTTAATTTGTATCAACTATATTTACCCCTTTTCAGGCGATCTCCAAACAGTGACGAGATACTTCCTGATTTTTGCAGAGACGAGGGCGATCCTTGTGGTAACAACCTGTTAGACAAAACGAAAGCTGTGTCTTTACTTGCTGTCAATACGGAATTTTTCTGGACACATAACAACTATCTTATCGTTACTTGCTTTACTTAGCGTGTTCACACTTTTTGTTGCTAACCTCCTAGGGGTCGATTCTGAAACTATTTTCACACAAAGAGTAGCTTCTAAAACTTCCTTTACCTACACGAAATAGAAACATTGTTTTCACCTTTTTTGAAACTAGAATACATATTTCATTGAATTTCTTAGCTAAGAATTAACGTTTTTACTTAGTTACTTACTTATAATTTACTCGAAACAATAGCCTATAAGGGAGTGACGTTAAATTAAATCAGAGTTGGGAGTTATCCCTCAAAAGTAGCATTGGGATAACGGTAAGATTGATAGACAAGTCTAAGAGAACAGCGTTTAAGATTGATACTTAATAAATTCTTCACCAACATCGAAATTTCAAATCGAGGTTTTTAAAATCTTGAAAGAGATATAATACAGTTTCTACGAACAAATCACTACAAAAAGTTTCTAATAGTTCAACTCATGTCGCCACACCAGGTTACAAGATACAAATTTAGATACAGCCAAGTTGGCGTTGGGGCTAGAGCAATCGTACTTCCTTATACGTATATTTTATTTACAGAATGATAAATATAGTTAGCATTCCAGGCCACGAGTTATATATTTAGTCGTAGGTAAGTTAGAATGGAGGCCCGAATGATCTAACTAATTTTTTGTTAGATTGATTAAAACATAGTTATTATTTACTTTTGTACCGTGTGGCTGATATGGTACGTCACCTGATGGGGCTGTGAGATTAAACAAAGTGTGCAAAACATAAAGAGAACCAACAGGTTGGCACGTGGGAGAAGGTAAATTGAGGCGGGAATCCCAATAATATCAGAAACAGGCATCTTTCCTTTCACAGAAAGCTTAAGAAATAGTTGCAAATGCCTATAAAACAGGAAACCATTAAATGGAGCTGAAAATGTAGAACAAGCGAAGACATTCAGAGACAAGAGAAACAGAAGGAAGAGGAGGAAGTCAAGCAGTTATGGCACGTCCACCATCAACTTAACAGCAAACCATTCATAGAATAGTGGTAGGACTGCATCACAATGGTTAAACACTGGCATTTGAAAATGTCAACAGTCTCAAAACCGATTCGTGGATGCACTGATTTGGAAATTAAAGGTTCTGAACGCGGTCGGAAAGGAATACGCCAGCCTCCCGAGTTTGGGATGGAGTAAAGTTGATATTGAGCCAGTAATGCGAGGGACTAACTCAGAAAACCCCACCCTGAATCCTGACATCGCGAGTTCCAGTCTTTGCGAAAAAGAAAGAGTGTTATTTGCCAGGATAATTGCATAATAAATTACGAAGTCCAATTTCACTTTCTCCAAGTGGGACACGATACCAGCAATCACAGCAAGAGCAAAGTAAGATAGCACTATCGCTAGTGGCCGCTAGTGGATGAAGATAAAGTTACAATTTGCAGTAAAACCGGATATTTCACCGAGACTGCGTTTCTGCAAAAGAGACGTGAGACGATTAGAGCACGAAGATTGAGTACCGCTACCTCTTTTAGGATCCCAGGGGGTGGGGACCTGAGGGACTTGCTACAGATACAAGGCGATTGAAATTCCAGGGTACACGATATCAATACTCCTGATTGAATGGATCATTTCGTTTAAAAAAAAATCGGCTAGAAGGGAGTCTTCAAGCAATATCATTCACAATTGACATATTTATTTCAGTTAAATGAAAGATATTTCTATGAAGAGATTTTAGCTCATCAAGCTGATTTGGTTGGAGCCGCTCAGCTAATCCGCATACTATTATTTGGGGATGCTACATTTCAAATTACAGGTAGTTGAGAGGATAAATCACTTAGAAAACAAACACTGAATAAAAAAGCGTTCGAGGTGTTGTGACGTGATGGAAAAATATTAGATGGGTTCAGAGTAGTTATTGTAAGAAGTTTATGTAACAAACTTGAAATAATCATTGTGTACCAAACCCCGACTATAAAATTTTTTATGGAATAACCCAACAACATAACGTAAAACAAAATGTTAAAAGAGGTTACTTTTCAAATTTACTGCTGGTATTTCGTGGATAGTTGTTTCTAAAATCTTTTTAATTATTTTGAAAAAGTAATTAAATATTACATGGTGCAGAAATGGATCGTAAATTTTGCTCAACTTCAACTTCAATGTATTCCAGAGCAATTATTTGAAATGTCTGAGAAACAATTCGGTGTCAACCTAAAACAACCACTACCGTTGGCGGTTTCCGATCCATCACCTCGGACGATTGCCAGATTGTGAAAACAATCAGCAACAATCAGCAATGGCCGTAATTGGTCTGTGAGACATTCACTTTTACTACGGCAGAAAGAACAAGCTTGCAGGCACAAAATCAAAGAATATTTTACGCCCAAGCCAACAAAAATTAGAGACTTGCATTTCATTGTTTAGTGCAGAAAAACCAGCAAGCTTTGATCGAGTCACTTGGCTCCAAGGGTGGGGAGAATGAGAAGAAGCGTCTGCATTGATTTTGTGGTTGACGAAAAACGTCGGGCATCCACTCTCCCGCACCCCATCCACCTTGAAATTAGCAATTAATGCTGGAACTCCATCTCAATATCTCGCAAAACAGGTTCTATGGCAGCCCTTCCCCAAGTCAATTTGCTAACATAGCTATCTCATCTCGTATTGCATCATGACCAGCTCAGGGCATGTTAAATTCTTCCCTGCGTAAGAGGTGTATGGCCGGACTGCAATGCTAATGCTTCAAGAAATTGTGTGTGACAAGTCAAAATCATCAGCCACCTTTGGGAGAACCGTCAGCGTAAGGACGCTGGAGCATCAACAATTCGCTGGAGAACTCGCCGCTGATTTGGTTGCAACCTGGCGATTATTTCTGGACTGCGTTGGACTCCCAAGCTATTTTTTGCTTCCTTGCTACTTTTAAAACATTAGTGACAAGCCATGAACATTAGTGACTGATGTACCACTAATGCAAAGTTGTATGCTAAAATAAGGCAGTAGACCGATCGAAAGAAGGAAATGTAATCAGGGTGGCCCTATGAGCCATGTATTGAAATTAAGGTCCTTATTTGTGTTTCCCACGTACCATCCTGTAGTTGATGAAGGAAAACAGTGAGTATTACGAAACTAATAATAAACAAAAGGCTTCCTTACATGCAAAATAAATGCACTAATCGTTGGTACCTTAATCCTGTATTGCTGTGCCTGTTAAGGTTACAACCCAATGTATTAAGCAAGCAATCAAACTCATGAAAACCAAATATTCGTAGAACGAATAGCAGATAAAGAGAAGCAAAAGGTTTGTCCGGAGAAACAGTCCCAAATCATACCAGAATCGAATTAGGGCCAATGAAACTGAAAAAAAATCAGAGGATGGAGGCACACAGGAATGTTAGTCCTAAATCCAATTGTTTGAACGGTTTTCGGAATAGTTTGAAAACTCTCATGTTCCTACAATGTGGATCATCGGATTCTGTGTCCATTAAATACCAACTCGTTTTTAAATAATTCCAAAAAGAAAGAAAGATATTATGGGAAGAAATATTGAGTATTTGTCGAATCAGCCTCTTTAGGAGGGAACCATTAACTAGGTGTAGTTGAAAACGTTACAATTTTCAAAAATCACTTGCGATTTACCAAATAGATGAGGGAGAGTTTAGTAAACATTTGAAGGTTATAAGTAAACGGAAATGTTGATTTCTTTCCAATGATCAAGTTTGACAATTCACGTTGTGAAAGGCGATGCAAAACACCAAAGAGTTTTTGATTAAGAAAATCTCATCAGATCCCTTGGGTTCGTAAACGTGAATTCCTATAGGAGGAGTGGGAAATATTGGAAAGCATAAAAAGGTAAAATTTCGAAAATCTGAAAATATTAGAAGTTATATTTATTGAAACTTGTAATAAAGAGAAGGAAAGAAAATTAAAAGGGAGCACAAACGTGAACAAGTCAAGACATACAGGAACTCGCACTATGTAGAAGGCGAGAGTCTTTGATAAGCAAGAAGACGTCTACTGCGCATGTTTCGAAATAAAAGTTCTAGAAAAAAATCTCGTGCAAGTTGAACTAGCTCCTAACGGTTCTGGACATCTCCAGACAAGGTGCTCGAGGTTCCAGGACTCTTCAGAACTGGTTTTGAGTCTCTCCAGTCGGCAGAAAATAGGTATGGTCAGTCCTAAACAGTTCAGGGCCGCTTCTCCGCACAAACGCTAAAATAACGTACTACCTGAATACTTGAAAAGGTAGACCGTTTGGTTCCTTAAGTTAAAACCAACTGTTTCAACAAAGGATTGAAACGATTGTAAAACAGCATCAATCACGGACTAACGACTGTAGTATAAAAATGATTTTTAGTAAATGATGATTCCTATAACTAAACTACGTTGTATCTCAATTTAAAGTGGATTAGACAAAGTAATAATTTTATTATTCAATTAAAAATGTTGAACCTCAGTCGATAATGTTTTAGTATAACAGGTAGTTCAGCTGTTGGTCCATGAGACTTAATTCCATACTCTAATCTCATTAAGCCTCACATTTTAGTAGGTACCTAAACTAAACAGTGATTAGAATAGTCTAATGAATAGTTTTTTTTTTCATTCCGATCTTTATACGAGTATATTTAATTTAAACAACACAGTAACAATAGTTATCGTAACAGGCCCTTGCAGGCGGTATCCCTTTAGATAGTAAGCACGAACCTCAAAGGGACCACAGAAGCCGAAGGCGATTTATACAAAACGGGCAGTTGGAATTCCGAAAGCGCTGACTCGTCATCCTTGGTAAGCAAGGGAGGAAGGGCCAGGGCTTCTGATAAATCAACAGCGTCTGGGCTGCTATGTGACATGCTGACATGCAATAGGGTTCAAAATATTAGTAATAGGAAAAAACCACAGCCAATCAAATCATCAAGTCAATCAAAGAGAGAGGCAGAAGAGCATTGATGTCGGTAACGAGTGATTCTGAATCGATTCTAAGAAAGATTAAACTTCCTTAACGGGGTAGAATTACCCGTAATACCGACATTGAAGACTTTTGAAAAGAGTATCTTGAAAAAGCGATAATAGATTGATTACAGAAATATATTTTACCATCACATGAAATGAAGAAGGCATAATCCAATGCTCAACTGTTGAAGTATTAAATAGATGGTTTAATATTTTTAGATACAAATAACCAATAAAAAAAGACAGGAAGATAGATATATACCAGATGTAAATGCAAACCAATTGAAATAGAAGATTTTCTGAGGCAGCCTGATATTGTGTTAACTCTGTTGTTAATACCGATTATATTCTTATTAATTTTTTGACTATAAACAGGTATACATCATGTGGAAAGTTCACGTGTTGGAAAAGTAAAACAATTGATGGGTAGATACAAGATAGAGATTATTTGATAAGGGAAGATCTTCAAATATTTTCCGGGCTTATAATAATAAGTTTCCACAGATGAAAATTAATGAAGTAGCTGCCAATGTACGAGAACAATCCGTTCTGTAAGAGTAATGTGCACAACATGACATGAATTCATGTTGCTTCACTCATCTAATAAGTGGGTCGTTAGTGATGGATAAAAGTGTAAGAGGTACGTGGTAGCTTCAATCCTGAAAAAATTATTATACCTGTTCAAACTCAAACAATACACAGATTCAAATCAACGAGGTGCATGCTGTTAGCTTATTGTTCGATCGTAGGTGCTAAAAAAGATTTACCTAACAAGTGCTTTCATACCAATCGAACCCGTTTATCATGCACCTGACCTACCTCATGTTTTTGTCTAATGAGTCAGGACCACCATTCATCTCGTACCGTCTTCTCTCGTCTTCCTTTCTTCTTTCCTGCAAACGAAGGAATGAATTTCGATTTCAAGAAATGTAGCATAAGAAGTGATGAAAGTTTTTCTTTCAAAGAAATGTTGATTTTTTTTCAATTATATATTTTGATTTTACGTATAGGTACCTATCTACTGCGTTAGGAGTAGGTATTGCTTTCAGCCCAGACCCAAATGACAGGCAAGCATTTGGTACTACATTTAGGGCTTGTGCGTATTTTTCTTAATTTCTCCAATAATGGGGAGCTACAAATCCTAAGCTTGGCTACACTGCGCATGACACTAGGAGCTTGGCACTTCCTAGCTACAATGAAAATTCAACAAGTCACTTTCCAAAGAATCAGGGAGTAATGCACGAAAAACGACCAGTCGAAGACTAGTTAATTTCTCAAATTTCTAATTCAAGATTTATCTTCATTTTTTAAGGGGTCATCCCATACCCAGACAGACTCGAAATGTACCGACCCCCTCCGATTTTGTACCAGCCTTGCCTGAAATTTGAAAATGAAATTTCTTGTTTCAGAACAATGAAGAGGCGCGGACTCCAGGTGTGACAGTATTCACTCGAAAATCAGTTGTATAATCCAATAAATTTCCATGCAACGACACAGTTTCACTGGAATGATCAAAACTTTCGACTCTTCTACAGCTCTCGTGGGAGGGATGGTCATTGGAAGTAACAAGAATGGGGATTTGCGTCGGTGTTACGGCCCAAAAATATTGAGACCTTTGCGTTCAAACTTGAGTCCTTAATGCTAGGGGGAAATTTCCCTTTAGCTGAGACACTAACGAGTTGAGCTTGTGATGGATATGGTTATTTGGCCCTTCCTGATTCTTGAGTCCGTCGCCTCGGGAGATATACTAGACGCCTTCCATCGTCTGAGACATACTCTGAGCGTGGAGGCATTATACCGCATTCAGCTCTTGGGAGGGGCAACTGTACCGTCCCTTCCCATGTTACAAGCTATGGGGCCGATTCAAACAAACCTCATTGACTGTACATACTCCTTGAACACAACACTTCTTCGGAGTTAAATACCTACTCAGCTCGTTCGGGGTCGGACAAAATGAAGTGAGACTGCAGTCCGTGGCTAAGCAGATGCGTGCTGGGAATAAGGCAGAAGTCGAGTAAGGTCATTGTCAAGATTGTGCTTTGACTCAAGTGAGTGAGGCAGTTAAAGGTGCTACATCTGGGAACGTGATGTTTGCCGTCTTTTGGATTGAGAGAGATTTAACCGATTATTTCAGGTCCAACTGTTACAGCCCAAAAATATGGAAACAATGACTGAGTTCGAACATGGGTCCTGACACTTAAGGGAAAATTCAATTTAATGACAACACTGTAACGGGTTGAGCTATGAGGCGGATTTAATCAAACCTCTTCGACTGTGGGATATTTCTTGCTATCAACGACACCAATAACGGCAACTTACATCAGAAATGCGCTGAACTTCTTTCCGTTTGCGAGCTTCCACCCGTTCCTTTTCAATCCTTTCCTTCTCAGCTTGCCTCGCTGAAGCTTCAGCTTCCTTCTGCTTATTGAACGCCATTTCCAGCTGAAAAATACAATTGAAATGAAACCCTTGCCCTCCGCAATGCTAAATCTTTGGAACTTGAAATGACATGAGGGACTGCGTTATGTTAGCTTGTAACTCGTTGGAGTCTCTTTTAATTTGAAGAACTAGACCTGGGAAACAGGAAACCAAGATCTGGGGTCAACCTCAGGCTGACAGGAGGATAGTTCTAGAATTAATATTTTTCTGGCTTTGAGCGAAGAATCATTCAGTTGGTTAAATCAGCTCGTTCATTTTAGAAGTAGTATTTCAATTTGCATCATTCGTTACAGTTCAGTTCACCATTAGGCCTTCACAGGGTTAATGTTTGTTCGAATAGAAAGCAGTCCAATAGTAGGAATTTATATTCCAAATATTACACATTGTCATTAAGAAAATAGTTTGTGTTGGGAATACATTCACAAGATGTAATGAGGCGTTCCAGATGGCTCACTGCTTAAATTTGAATCCAAGAATCGAAATCGGATAAAAGTTGATAAAGTTGTGTTCATTATATAAAATGAATCTTTTTGCATGCGCAAAAGCTACAATATAGCAATCGCATAAGAAGGGCTTTGCCATATACCGAGATCTGCTGAAATTTTCACTGAAAGTCGAACAAAAACTATCACAATGAATTATTCAGCTTTTCCAAATTAGAATGAGCATTTTCTGAACTGAATTAAATATTTAAAACAAATAAATAGACGCATTTTACGAACAGATTGAAATAAATATTCTTCAAATATAAAAGTTGGGTGTTTCACATAGCTTCCTACCACTACGAAAGGAAATGTAGGTATAGATCTCCTGAAACGTTTTAGTTACTATCGAACGATGTACATATAAATTTGTTGTGGGACACGCTCTGGCGTAACGTGGTCAACATGTAATGCGGGTTTTTGACGTTAATTGTTTAGGATAGAATAATGAGACGACACGATCAAACACGAATGGATTTTTCCATTAGCCTGCAGGCTTGTAGCTTAATCTGCTCATTGCTGTCTATTGCTGGGGGTTGAAGAAGAGAGAAACTAGTGTCTAAATCTAAATGTACGCATTTAGATTTCAGTGTAGCTATATGGCGGTATAAATGCATCGAGGTGTTAAAGCTTACTAAAGTGATTCGTTTGAGAGCATTGAATTTCTCTCCTTGGGCCTCAATGGTCTTTTCGAAATCTTCGTGTCTTCGAATGAGCTCTTCAACTTGAGGGATCGAATCACCGAGTTTCTCGTCATTCAAGATCGGCTCCCTAGAAGAAATCCAGTTCTCCAGAAGGCTCGCCTCCCGCAAGAACAACTGAGGAAAGAAAGAAAGTAGAAGTTACATTTTCGAGTTTCAAGAGTAAAGGAATTGTTCCCATAATAACCAGAAGGACATAATCTGCATGATAGTTATAGAATTAAATATTATATTACGACCACAGCTGATTGTTACAACCGATAAAACGGTCCTTACTTGGGTGTCGAGGCTCAACTCGTAGATGACCTTGCGTTTCTCCCAGATATCGTTCAAGAGCTGCTTTCTCTGCTGAAGAACTCGAATTTTGTCTTGAATATCGCCACTCAAGAAATGACCCTGGAAAATAACCTCACCATTTATCCTGACCAATTCAAACAAATAAAAGCTCCAGACAGCATAATCCTACGAGCGAATTTTCCCAAAATTGTGGTATTGTATTTATGTTAAAGTGAGTTGAAATTTGAGAACTTTGAGAAGAAAAAAATGTTCCAAGTAATATTATTCTATTCAAAAAAAGAGGTTTTGGGGTTTTTAACAGTATTTGTAAACGTTGACCTATTTCTTTAGGGCTTTTAGTGAAATTCAAGTGCAACTATTCAATTTTGAACAACCAGGATTATGGCTGATCAATTTTTAATCGTTTTTTCGTAATGTCTTAGTCCATTTTAAAAATTTGACCTATTTAATATGGTAAAAAACCATCTTTTCTAATTTTGACAAAGTTTAAATCGAAATACCAAATCGAATGATTTTTATTTTTTCATTTTTATGTAATTTTTATTTATATGTTTTAATATAATTTTCCTCTTCTTACGTGAAATTTTGATTAAATGAAGTTAATTAAATATAGAGTTAAGTATAACAATACCCAACATGTGTAAATGCAATTAAAATTCAGGAATAATTTCAGAATTCTTCGAAACGGATTTCAATGAACAAAAGTTTTGAAAATGTGAAATCAAGTACCTGCTGAATCAGCGTGTGGCCAGTGCTATAGAACTGAACAAATGCTTCCTCTCTGCTGTTGATTTCTGCCCGGTGTTCCATGTGCCTCGAGATGAGGGCTTCTGCTCCGGGCACATCCTGAGCTAGTTCAGGTGAAGTGACTTTGGCGATCATTTCACTAATCCACGCCCTGTATGACCAGAATTGCTGTTATGTATCGTCACAATAAAAATATCATTAATGGGGACTGTGATATTATAGGACAGTCATGGGCCAACTAGAAAGTCAGATAAAATGACAAATTTCCCTGGGGTTAGGTTATTGTATCGGTTAAACAATTTGAACAAAACAAGGTAAATTCTTCAAAAATTGTTTTCCTCAAAACGCGTTCGCCTCTCATTGCCAACCCCTGCACTGCACTCCTTCAATCAGTGCTTGAGCACGAAGTTTCTGTTTTCCAAAACAACTTTTTTTTCCTTTTGCGGGACTCGGCAGACTGACACACGTGGCGGGCCGCAGTTTGTTCGTAGCTGGTATAGAGCTATGTCCCACATGAACGGCAAAAGCGAGCAAGCAACGCAGCTGGCAGCTGGCAATCGATTGGTACAACCAAACCACGCTACTGGGACCGTCCTGCTTGGAATCACTACTACTAGTGGACCATTAGCTTGGTTTGAAAGCATGCTGTCCCACCCCCATGGTTGAAATCCTCAGATGTCTCACAAAGGAATCAATTGAACAGGAGACCTTAGTTATACTAAGATATGCAAAGCATGATTTAATTAATCAGAGAAAATGAACTTGAAAATTAATTAATCGATCAGGCTGATCATATTGCTATAAATAACCTTTCAACAATTCTTACATGAGGTCACGGTAAAGCTCGAAGTAAGACTGCAACTGTTCAGCTTGTTGAAGGTGTTTCTTTCTTTGCTCTGTCTTTTCGAAAAGCTGCGTCCAAACATCTGTCACCTCTTCGTGTTTGACCTCGATGTGCTCCCTGGCGTCTGGGAAAAGCCCTGAGAGCCGGCCTCCCTCTTCTACCACACTCTCTACCTGTAATGAACATCATTCGAACTGAAAACTTCTACCAAGTTTAACGGGGAGTATACCTCAAGTGAGGAAGCTCATAATTAGTTTCAAACTAAGTAAATGGAAATCGAAATTATTTAATACAAAACAAAACTAATACTAACTGTTAGGAAGCCGACGAAAAGCTAACCGTCGTAATCCCTTGAAATGTCATCAAAATCAGTCCACCAGTTTCGGTTTTTCGTCTGTCTCAAATAGTTGTTGGTCAGCGCAATAGTTTTTACTCAACCCAACTCAATAAAATTTGTAGTGCCCCTCCCCCCCACACATTTTGAACAAATAATACTGATAGATCGTGAGAAATCGACTTTACAAAGAATTCATGTTTACAGTATCCGTACACTCCCATTAATCTGTGAACACCAAAATTTATAGGAAAACCCTAAAGGCAAAATCCTTGAAAATTCCATCAAAATCAAACTTGGTACAATTTTGGGCGCAAAAGGATTTACCACATACATCAGGTTAACACGAAAGCAGACGGTCTAAAACGCAAAAGCACGTAGAAATATTGATTACGAACGGGACACATTTATTCGACTTCTTCGATATGAAGAATAAAACAGAACATTCCCACCATCGTTAGTGAGGAAGTGAAAAACCGACAAATTCGTCATCAATAGGTACCTGTTCTTTCACAGCAGCTAAATCAGTCATGAAAACTTCATGTTTCCTCACAAGCGCTTGGATTGACTCCAAATCTTGTCCAAATCCCTCTGCCGTTAGACTAGAATCTTTTTCTTGAATCCAACTGATGGTCTCATCTGCCGTTCTGTCAAAGACATGAACCTGCTTCGCTCCTGCTAGCGCCTAAAATAAAACCTCGAGTTAGAATAGTTCCGCACATAATTATTCTCTTAAAATTTACATTTAGAATGTAATAGATTAAGCTCGTTACTACATTAGTGTAAATACTTGAACTATCCCTTTAGCTAATAACTTACCTCTTGACGAGCATTAGCAAGTTCCTTCAGGTCGTCCCATAGCTGTTGAGTTTCATCCATTTTAGTTTGAATAGTTTTCGATTCTGGATTACCATCGTTTATCAACATTTCTCCAGTTTGCAAGCAGTTGGTGACTCTTCCGCCACTTGATGCTAATCCGCTAAGGACGTTGTCAAACCTCTGAAATTATATTCAAATAATAGAATTAGAATTTAGCACGAAATAAGCACAGTGACAAGGTGGCCGCTTGGTATGGAGTTTCCAAAATGGGAATCATGGACCTTATTTAAAAAAAAAAAAAATGAAATGGAGCAAGCAGTTACGGCGAATTCTGAGCGATGTTATTTACATTAGTAATTTGATTGTGTGATTCAATATGAGTTGATAATATATTTTAATGTAATTTTGTTTTATATCAAGAGAAACGTTATTTTTAGTATTGTTTAAGTAGAATAAAAAATTTTCTTTAAGACCGCATTGCCCAAGAAGGAAGACATTTAATGGACACAAACTTTCATAATTAATGAAAATGGTAGGTCAACAGAGAAAATGTGCCAGTTATACTTGAAGTACAAACACTTGTACATACCATCTGAACAAGTACAAATACTTATATTTACTAATTTTATATCATGGACAAATACAATTGGTACTTGAAACTGTACTTGAGATTTTTCCAGTACTGCACATGTACTTTTAAACACATCTTCTCCCAATTCTGCTGTACATCTCTCCATTTCGGTCAACATAACAGTAAGTAAGTACATTTATCGAATAATTGGTTGGTTTTTGTTAGAACTTGGATGTTCAAGTACCCGTAACACAAGAGTAAAATTGACAAGTCTCTGAAAACCAAGCAAAACATGGTGCAATAATGAAATACCTGAATAAGTAGTTCAACATGCTCAACGTCTCGCCCATAATCTTCAGATGCAGCTATGGCGGTTTGATCGCTGATCCATTCTGCAACTTCTTCCGCTTCCCTGATGAATCTGAAGAATTTTCTGCTTTCCAGGAGTCTCCATTCTCTAGTTTTGAATAGGGCTTCCAGCTCTTTCAGGTTATTCTCGATTTCAGTCTGTAGGGGAAAAAAACATCTTATTTTTAAATGGCTCGAGTAAATTACCTACGTCAGTAGTTGTCAAAGTGAACCACAGGAGAATCCGTGAAGGCTTGAATGGATGGGCTGGAGAAGCTTGACAGAAACATTACCTAACTCATTTCATTAACAAAATAACGAAACATTTTTTCCTTTTATCTTTGAAATTCCAAAAAGTCCATGGCTTGAAAACCCGTTCAAACCCTCAGTTAACGAGGGCTCTCCTCAACATGGCGGAAAAAGACGTGACAACGTGTTGTGCAAGAACTCTCTGACGACAACGTACTAATTTACCTGTTTCTGTTTGATGTTTTCACTGTCGAAATGCCCCCGATCGACCAGGCCGTGGCTGAGATTGGAGAGCCTGGCAATAGTTTGATGGAACGACGTGATTTCCCTGCCGAGCCCTTCAAGCTTTTTGATGAGGCTCTGAGCAGAGTCCTCGTCTTTCCCAAAGTCCTGGGACGTCAGAAGTGGGCTCTTCTCCCTGAGCCAAGCTTCAGCCTCGCTGGCCTCCACGTAGAACTAGAAAAACAGATTAATATGCTTGACACTTCCAATATACCGGAAATACACCATAAACTTCTTTTCAAATATAATTGAAGTAATGCAGTTACAGTCATAATGCGTCAAGACTATTCCATATAAAACATAACGCTTCACAATCAGAGTTGCAACGTACTGATTGGTTTCCATTAAACTAGTGTTTGATTTTCCTGATACACTACACTCAATAACCGTGGAAATGCAGACGATTTCGACAAATATTTTTTTAAACGCATTTATTTATTTAATACAATGATCTGGCATCAACATAACGTCCATCAAAAATGCTACTCCCCACGGTAACCTTGTGGGGCGGAGTGGCATTAGAACACTGCAACAAATAACACGTAACACGTGTTGACTTTTACAAAATGAATCAGTCGGAAAAGGCTGCAATTTCAATACTATATTCCTTCGACCTCCACAATTCCTCAAGTAAGTGAGGAAGTGAATTATGAATGAACGTCTGGAAAGTTGATGTTTACAGTCTTTTGGGTCCCGAGGGATTTAGTTAATTATTGTTTCGTAATATTTCGGGTCCTACTGCCTGCGCCATCTTTTATGGCCCAAAAATAGCTTACTTTTCACTGAGTTCGAACTCGTGTTCTTATTACTGAGGGGAAATTCAATTCCCCTTTAGTTGCAACACTCTAACCGATTGAGCTACTAGGCCAATTTAATCAAACCTCTGCAATCGTGGGTTATTCTCCTAGAACATAATACTGTTATACCTACTAACTCGGAAGTTGGAACCTTCGAATTCACAATTCAGAAAATATATTATTCTAATATGTAGCTTTTTTAAAAGAAAACTTAGTAGTTTATAATGATTATAAACGAGTAATTCTCTGAAATGAATACGATCTGATAGTTTGTTTTTTAGTTTTGAAACTCTGCTTCCGTTTCATGTCGTTTCTTGGTGTAATAGTTTTGGAAGTTTCAAAACCTCCTGAAGAGTTATCTTTTTACTCTGCGAAGCTGAAATAGCTGTGCTGCATCTCTCAATAACAAGATGCGAAGAAGAAATCCCAAGAATTGGAGTAATTAAGCCATAATCTAATTGATAATCTAAAAGCATTTTGCTTACCATTTGTGATTCGACAGCGTCAAGTAAACGCAGCCTTCTTTCTTTAGCGAGGAGTTTGACTCTAGCGAGCTGTTCCACCAAGTCACCATGAGCAGACTCTATGCGGTTGGCAGCAAAATGTCCGCTTCTAACCATCTGTTGAGCTCTACTTCCAAGGGCGCTCACAACTTGTTCTCGAGAGGCGATCTCCGTCTCCATAGTCTACAAAAAGAATAATCGTCAGTCGCTGCCTATGAATTAAAACTTGGCAGTACCAAATTTCTTCTATTCCAAGTATACAGGATGGTATTGAACTTACCGATTTCAACAAAAACACAATCGCTTATCGCTGGGAAACATTGTACTCAAAATCAGTCTAGAAGTATCTGCAGGGTGGGGCGAAACGTAATAACAAGTTTAGATGGGAGATGGTTTCCAAAGTAAAGGTCGCAGAAGGGGGGGAGTGGGAGCTCCCAAGGGATTGGCGAAACCGCGTGAATGAATGCTGAGCGATTTTGGCAAATGTGCCAGAGAATGAAGTGGTGCTTTTCTCGGATAAAGCGCATTTCCACTTATCGGGTTGTGTAAACAAACAAAACCTCATTTTTGGGGCGCAACTAATCCTCGTGAAGTTCACGAAGAACCACCGTGACCGTGTAACAGCCCTTTGTGGCATGAATAAGATCACAATCACGATTTTTCTTCGAAGAAAATGAAAGAATGTAACAGCTGCTCGTGAGTTTTTACAGCCAAGACTGGAAGAAATGGAACTCGAAAATGGTGTTCCGAATCTCTTAATTTGGAGCGTTATATCTGTTTATTCTCGTCAGAAACGTTTCGTCCCGCAGCGGATGGTCTAACTATGTATAACTACTAGCATACTTTAGGCATTGACATGGTGGTGGCACCACACACACAGTTTTGTAGTTGACGTTAAACTGTTCACTCTTCCCTGTCCATGTACTCAAGTTGGTCATATTCTCTATTGCTTAGTTGTTTGATCTCAACTGCGTTAATTAGTTAAACAATTTTGTTTTGTTATAAAAATCAAAAAGGGGAGAGAGGAACTGCAGCATAAATTAAAATTATTGAATTGAAACGTTTCTGACGAGAATAAACAGATATAACGCTCCAAATTAAGAGATTCGGAATGAATGTGGTCACTCCACTACCCACACCCACTATTGAAAATGGTGTTTGGTTTAGCAAGATGGTGCAACCCCACACACAGCAAGAGTGTGCTCCTCAACTCCGCACAATTTTTCCACAGTACCTCATTTCACATCGAGGTGAGGCTTCATGGCCTGCAACATCCCCAAACCTCACTCCTTGTGATTTTTTTTATGGGGGCATTTGAAGGACTATCAAGCATCGCCCTCGAACCTTTCCCCAAATGAAGGAGTTAGTTAGCAATGAAATTCAAAAAATCCCACAACCCATATTGGAACGAGTCCATTTGAACTTCCAGAAGCGCCTAACACAGTGAATTGAGCTTAAAGGCCACCATTTGGATGATATTCTTTTCAAAACTTAATCGATCCTAAACTTCCCGATACATACTTTACCAATAAATTTCTTATTGTTTGGAGTTTTTGAATTTTGTACCAATTATCAAAACTGGTTACTAAGTTGTTGCCCCCCCCCCCCCCCCCCTCCTTGTACATTATTTTGATTACTTAGTGTCCAGCTCAGAATTAATCATAAGGTTGATTTTAGGTTAATCTCAGTCTAGTTCGAACCTGATGTTTCTTTTGAAGACTTTGAACAGAATTCAGGCTGTTTCCCAGGTCAGTGGAGCCAGCTAGTGGTTCTTTCTCTTTGAACCATTGCATTTCATCTTCAATGTCACGCAAGAGTTGGTGGAGAAGGAGGGCATCTTCCAAGTTGTCCCTTCTGATTTGCATTGGCTCTTGCAACGATCGATATCTGTAAACCAAGTGTAGATAGGAGAATAACAATAATAAGTAAAAAGTTTCAGTCCTGCAGCATGATCGTATTTTCTAAAATTTACCGAAATTGAGTTGGAATTTGAGCTCTTTTCGAGCAAAGAAATTGATGACCATAACATTTTATTGCAAAAAAAAAAAAAAAAATAATAATTGCAAAACGAAACTTGTTTTTTTTTGAAAATTTTTACGATTTTTTAGCAATTTTCCAATTTTCGATATAAATTTATGAGCTTCAATCTTTTCATGACCAACTTTGTTGTTGATAAATTTTTTTCGAGTTATATTCTGCTAAAAACTGAATAACAATTTTCAGACGTTTTCATCATTTATTGAGGTTTTTGTTAGAAAAATTTTTGACTTTTGACCAATTTAACGTGCTCAATAAGTCATCTCTCCCCCAAAAGTCAACGTGAGACATCAGTGATCCCTTGCCATCTTTCACCTGGTAAGACTTTCTCCATACTTGGGGTTTCCTTAATATAACCCAAATTCTCTCTTGATCCCATACCGGACCTATATCAGATTTAATAAATCTATATAAACTAGTTATTCATTAAAAGATTAGGTATTCATAAAAATACCCAATTCACCATTACTTTCTATTTTTCATTCATTAGCATTATTGAAATATTAAATTAGGTTTTTGGGGTAGAAATAAGTGTTAATTATCATACATGATTCCAACACTATTTCAATTTATAGTTAATAGTTTCTTGGCACACAAAAAGTTCAAATTTCAACTCAATTGAACACAAAAGTAGAACGACAATTTTGGAAAATTCGCTCACATGCTGCATGGCGGGAACTTTCTTATAAGTAATCTTATTGTTTCAAAGAATAACTTTGCGTTCATCCGATAGAATGAAACAGTTCGTGTACCCATATAAATGTTTAAATCTCACCTGTCAATGACTGATTGTGCCCGTTCGGTTATTTCCTCTTTCATGAAATGGTTGGAACGTTGGAACGTCGCCGCTGTGTCTTTGAGCTGGTTGAAAGCATCACCGTGGCCAGTCACGTCATTTTCAAGCGACGTGTGTTTCTTGAGAAGGTTCGCCACTCCAAGCAGGTCCTTACCATGGTCTTCGCTCGTCAGTTGACTCTCGACGTCATCCATCCAGGTTTCAAGTTCTTCCAGCGTTCGGCTGTAGAGCAACGCCTAAAATACAGATACAGCGTTAAAAGTAAGAGGAATCGATAGTAGATCCACCAGGGATTCCTGAATGCGTGAGATTACACTTTTCCGTAATGTATATGGTATTTTCAGTAATTCAGAAGAAGTGTCTGGGGGTTTATTGAGGTTAGGTCTAGAAGAAAAAAAGGGGAATACGATGGGGAGGATTTCCCTTGACAATGGAGAAAATAAAACTCCGAAACGTTGGGAACAAGTTTTTTTTAAATCTAGACCAAACATCACTAAACCCTCAGAAGCTTCTTCTGATTAACTAAAACCTACGGTGTATAATTATTCACTTATGTATTATATTTTCTATGGTACAATCATTCTCTATAGTAGAATCAAGTTAATTTAGAAGGAACATCCCCAAGTACGAGCTAGCATGGAAACACGAGGAAGTAAGTATAGTTCACTATGGTGACTTGACCAGCCTGTGATATCCTTCAAAGCAAACACCCACAAACATGATTGTCTGACATCCTTATTTTAACTTGTAAGGATTGGGTTTATAATCGTAGCTTTATAAACGATGGATTACCGAAAGGATTAATGAATGAAGTTGCCGAATTTCAGAAAGTTGTAGCTCTTTTAGTTTCAATTTTCGAGAGCCATGGTTGATATTATTCTGTTCAGCAAATTCTGGGTTTTCAAAACGTCACCCCTGACGTTTTGCAGCGAGTAGAGAAAATAATATAAGAGAAAAAATGTAAATGATGTGTTATTTCAGTTTTTGGTACTTTAGAAAAAAAAGCCTCATTCGAAAAAAGGCTGCAACTTTCGGATTCAGCACCTTCAATACCCCCAAAATAGATAAAAAGGAAGCGACCACTCGGAAGTCATTTGTTCTGTAAACCAGAGTTAAGTATTCATCACCAAGCCGCTTGTTAAGAGAGAAATCCAGGACTTTACTCTACACCACCAAGATTTTCAACGTACAAATCCGCAGAAGCTTTGCAAGAGCAAACAACTGGAAGCGGTTATTTTAACCAATTTTTAATCCAAAAGTTACAGCTAAATTCAATATAAAGCACTACTACGCTTTTCATTTTATTTGACCTGTTGATTTTGGATGATCACACGCAGAAGTATATGATAGAAATTCCGTCAAGATAGATGCCTGTTATTGTTACAAAAACCTGACTAGTTACGGATGGTTTGACAGACTTTGTGGAGAAATTGAGACTGATTTTTAGCCAAATGAACACAAACGCCCCCCTCAACATTATAAGTAGGTACAGCTAATACACATGTAAAGGGAAAACTCCCGTTTATTTGGTACTTAACTCCAGGTCAATACTAAGCAGCAAAAAAACTGAGTCTATGAGGGTACTTACTTGGTACGCTTCATTCAATCTGTCCTTTTTGGTGGCACTGGTCTCAAGTAGAAGCCGCCACACTGATTCCAACTCGTCTAATTTGTTTTGGATTTCTGAAGCAGCGAAATGTCCTTCTCTGATGAGGGCTTCGCCTTCATTACTCACACCGTTCACTCGACCTTTGTTTGCAACAAGTTCTGCTTCAAAAGCCACGTGCTTTTGAATTTTGCTCTGAAGGTTGCTGGAGTCCCTGTAGTTTTCATCAGTTGCCACTTGCTGCTTTTGCAGGAGCCAACTTTCAACCTGTAAACATTGTAAGTACACAAGTAATTGTAAACTTCCTTTGAGTATTGCCGAAATCGAAATTATAAACATGTAATACGAACTTACTTCATAAACATTTCGAAGAAATTGATGGAGTTTCTTAGATTCGTTCAATTTCTTGCGCCGAGCTGTGGTGTTTTCTTTGAGTTTGTCTCGCCTATTCGTTAGAGCCTGCAGGATTTGACTGATGGTTGAGGCAGCGTAGTGTTCCTCTGCCAGCACCTCTTTCCCAAGCTTCTCTACTTCATCAACTCGGTTTAGTTGAGCAAGCACGGTCTTTTCAAATGCTTCATGTTTTCTGAAAAGCTCTTCAACGCTCGCTAGGGAATCCTGAAAGTAGAAATAGCCCCAAATCATGAAATGAAAAATTGTTTGACCATGAAGAACAGTTGTAGGAGTAACACGCATTTACTACTTACGCCAAGGTCGTCGTTGTTCAGGAACGCCTCCTTTGAGGCGAGCCACGAATCTGCCTGATCAGCAGCTTGTTTGAATGTCTGAAGCTTCTGGGCTTGAACGAGTAGCTGTTTTCGATCTTCCCAGGCGACTGCTAGAGTTCTTCTCAGCTCTTCCAGTTTAGCCAGATCAGCCTCACAAGGCGGATTCAACTTCAGTCCAGCCTCTTTCAATGTTTTGAAAATCTCTTGTCTACCGTCAATCTCAGCCTGAAATTGTAATATAAAAAGAATAAGTTTGCATTTCAGGCTGTTCTATTGAGCAAAATTCAATAACTATCCTCAGTGCTTGAGCTTAAATATGTGAGGGATTACAAACCTTCCTTTCGTCGTGCAACTCCAACATGGAATGGGCTTCGGCTAAATTGGTAGGAAGTTCTGAGGATCCCATTCGTTTGATAGTGTCCGCTACCCAGGCCTGAAGCTCCTTAAGATCGGCTTGAAATTTATGGCTGGTATAGGCAGAGTTGAGGGCAGATCGCCGAGAGCTGGTTAATGAATGAAGATTTCTCCACTGGTCCTGTAGCTCTGTCAGTTGTTTCTTAATGGGAGAAGCCATATCTGGATATTTGTTGACTAGACGACGACACTCGACATCGTGTTCCTTTACAAACCATTAAAAATAAAGTCAGTTATTTTACATAGTATGAAGTGATAAAATGAAAATATCATTGGCCAATAGCAGCAACTTTTATAAAGGAACTAAATTCAACTTCAACAAACTACCTTTAGTTTCCCTTCAATGGCCGTCATATCTCTCTCTAGAGCGTCTTGCTTCCTCCTCAGGTGTTCACAAGCTGCCAAATCTTGACCAGTGTTGTCAGAAGTCATAGCAACAGACTTTTCTGATACCCTCTGCAGCGTATCATCTACATCTCGGTTGAAAGAATGAATCTCCAGAGCTCCAGCGAGATGTTCTCTATACTCAGTAAGAGCACCCTGCAATCCTTTCCATCTAGAAATTAAACATGTTTAATTTTCATAATATCGTTCCCAGTTAACGCACTAATTAAAAGATAATTAGGTAGATGTGGTGAAATGAGGGGCATAATAAGCAATTGGTCAAAGGGCTTATGGCAGAAAATTGGTAGACTAAGTTGTAGAACGTATAAAGTTGTCACTTTCTGTATTTCTAGTCAATTCACTGTTAGGGCTTTGCACTGTAATAAGCAGTAGAAGTGGGACGGGGGCCAGATGAGTGGTGAGGCCGAAGGATTGCAGTTTTGCCACGTTTAACTGAAGGTTCGGGTGAGGGAAGTGTCTGAAGGGGAAGTCGATTTTCCTTCTCTCATTTCCCCAATTACTATTCAGCAACAGTATGCATTCTAGAGACTCGACACTGAAGTAAAGTTGCTTGAAGTTCAACCAACTTAATTACGGCAGGATATCCCGGGATCGATCCCAGGAGGCAATAAACGAGAGAGGGGAAGGGGGATTTAAATCTCATGCCTGTTCCCAAGTTACCCTTTTGGGTTCAAAATTTAATGACGTGCAGACTGAACTGCTCCGCCCATCTCTAGCCATCTTCCCAATAGTTGAACTAAGAAAAAAAAATTGATCGGAAATTATGAGAAAACGGTGATGATAAGCGTGACCAGAGAGGACCTTCCAGTTTCAAGTTATCGCGCATAGTGATGGCCTATTTGAGCTGAACGTCAAGCCCATCCAGGAGGTTAGGTGCTTACTTATTATTGAAGTTATCTCTTCTCTGTTGGACAGTCCTGGTGTCACTTCGCCCTTGTCGTATAAGTTTGTCAGCTAGTGTGTTGATGGATTTGATTCTGAGGTCATCCACACGCATGTCGCTGTCTACATCGTCCAGCTTTCTCTGGAGAGCTAAGCAATGCTCATAGTCCCTCCCCATGTCTCCTGCTTGTACCATCATTTCCTGCAAAGAAACTTATGTTACATCTACTCCAAAAAGGATTTAGCACACAACTAACAATCAACATTGTCTCATGCTCCACTAACCTTGTCTCTAATCCAAGCCTCAATCTTCTCCAATTGGTTGTTGAACTCCAGAATGTCTTGGGCCTCCTCCAGACCACGCCCTCTATTTTCACTTTCCTTCAACAAGGTTTCCCAGGAGGCGAACAAATGATCGAGTGCCTCCTGTATCTCCCTGGAAGATTTGTGTTTCTTCGACAACAATATATTACCTACAAGAAACACGGAATTTTGAACAAATGTGCAGAGGGTAACACGAAATCGAAATTCATAAGAGTTGGAGAAAGAGTAAGCACAAATACCATGAGTAACAGAAACAAGTGGCTGAATAGGAAGAATGCAAGCGTACAACAGAATACAACTCCAAGAGAGCTTTTGAATTGGTTTTAGGAGAATGCAAAATAAGAGTTAGTCAATTAACAACAAGGGTTTTTCCCATTATAAGTTAGTAATGATTTTCAGAAAGATTCGAGGCTGATAGAAGGATTTGTCATTATTTGTACCTCCAAGCCAACTGAGTAATTCAAGAGAATTTCTTTAAAATTGTAGAGGAGTTGGGGGAAAAATTGAAAACTCATTAACCCATAAAATTGGAAAGCCATAAACCTTATCATCAATAACAGCCATCGTATGATGCTTTATTAAGGAAGAACCTACAAGTTGGACGGAAAGCAGATAAAAAACTCCTTGGAATCATACCTTTTTCTTGTATAGCTGTAATACGCCCTTTGTTGGCTGCAAGCTCGGCTTGGAAAGCTTGATGTTTCTGAAGTTTTTTAATTTTATCCTCGAGGCTGCTAACTTCTGCCTTTGCTTCCATTTCAAGTTTTTTAGATTTTTCCCCGATCCAAGATTCTGCCTGTAATGGATTCAGTGCGGTCACAGTTTCATATTACAAAGCGGTTATATTTGTCATAATGTAATTCAATTATGTAATAGTTAATTTGAGTCAGAAATTCCAAGTTAGTGAGTGTTGCTCGTAGAAGTAATGCCGTAAGGATTTAGCATTACAATAGCTTGGAATGAAAAGTAGCAGATTCCAGTAGTTGAAGGAAATAATGATTACCTCGGCGACATCTCTCTTGAACTGCGCAAACAACAACGCACAGTCCAGCTTGTGACGTCTAGCAATACAAAGTTCTGTGATGGTTGCTCGTCTTTGATTGACATCGCTCAGTCTTTTAGAAATGAGAGCGCTCTCAAAATGATTCTGGGCCAATAGTTTTGATCCATGCTCGTTTAGTAAGGCCACTTTCTCTTCCTGGGTTGCAAACAGCTTTTCAAAGGCATCATGTTTTTTCACATGAACGTCCACTTCATCAACGGAATCACCTGAAAATAACCAAAAACAGCTATTATCAAACTGAGTTAAAATGTGCCTACTACTCTTGACGATTAGAGGTTCCAACCTGTTGAATACATTAAGAATAAACCCAAAACAATACTAACCAAAATCGTTGTTGGACAAAGCTGCCTCTTGAGAATTGCAGAGAGTGTCGATTTGTTTAGCGTCCCTCAAGAACAAGTGAAGATCGATTTGTTGATCTAAATGAACGTTCTTGTGCTGGCAGACAGTATGAAGTCTCTGCCGCTCTTCTAAGAGTTGGTTAAATTTCTCTTGAATCTCCTAGGAACCAGAACAGTTGGTTAAAACCATTGAAATGCTTTATAAGACACTGATGTCTTTACTTTTCATCTACGTTAAAAGTTAAGTCTCACCTGAGACGCGTAGTGTTGATTTTGAATCATCTCATCTGCCAGGTCCATGACTTGACGGAAGCTGTCCTCACGAGTTTCAATTTCAGCACAAAAGCGCTTGTGTTCTTCCTTTAGACTTTGGGCACTGCCAGCGTCCCGGACTTTCACATCAGCCATAATGGCTGCCCTCAATCCACTCGCCCAGCTCATCAAGTCTCTTACCTGTTAGTAAAATTAAACCCCATTCAAGTTAAAACAGAAAACACAATTTTGTGTGAACTTCAAGTTGCAGTCAGAGCTATTTTTGCAACGATCCATATTGATCCTGTCAAAAGATTGAAGGTACCTTACCTGTGACAGAAAACGTTGGTGATCACAGCTGTCTTGTAACATCCGTTTCCTCAAATCGGACTTATGTTTCAAATCTTCCCAACTCGTGATGAGCATCTCTTGCTTTTGTGCAATTTGATTCACGTTGCTCCCAGGGTATAGAGCCTGCAACCTTGTTGCTTCTTCAACTAGAATCTGAACAACAAGTACAGCTTTAAACCAACGTTGTTCAAAGAGGCTCAGGCTTCCTAAATATTTAGAATCAATACCTACCCATCAATAGGGTATGTGTTGAATCATCCATGTAATAAGCTATATAATGTATAGCTTCAACAGTTTCTGTTAGTTACGAGTTTATATTTTTAATATATACACGTAAACAACAAAAACTAAAGAGATTTTCAGGGGTATCTCACCTGCAATCTATCTCCAAGAGCAACCAAATCATTTTCAAATCCTTCGTGCCGACGAACTAGAGCAAGAGCAGAATTTAGATCTCTACCCAAATCATCACCCAAAACAGCTTTTTTGTCACTGATTCGAGACAAAGCATCAGCAACATCTCGGTTGAATCTGTGGATTTCTCCAGCAGCTACCAACCTCGTTTCTCTCTTTTCAAGAGCATTCATGAGCTCTTCCCAGCACTCTCTGAAATATACATTGAGTCATCGATAACATAAATAATGTCTCAACTAATTCCTATACTTACTACTAATATTATCACTTGAGGGCAAAAAGAAACGATCATGCGGGTTATCCCCCAACATGCAATATCCCATTCAACATAATGGATATTTCATTTTCCATTTATTTATACATAGCCCAATATCATTCAGAATGAACTCTTTTGAGTAATTCGCACTTCAATATATATTTAATATTCATAAAGTGATGCAGATATGCAATGTCTCTTACACCAAATGGTATTGACGGCTTTCAATCTCTTCAGCGTAAGGGCTCTCATTGGATATGAGTTTGTGTGCAAGCTCTTCACATTGGTTAAATCGTTCAGATCCAGTCTCAACGTGACATTTGATGTCATCGAATTTCTTTTGCAGGTTCTGAAAATAGTGACAATAAATATGAGTCGATTTACTCAAACAACAATAGCAGTACACGCTCACACACATTTGTGCAGATAATCATAATTAGTGGGGTTAAACCGAATTTGTTGATACATTTTTCACCTAATGAAAACTTATGTCTTCTCCCAAAAGCAGGTACCCAGTGATGGAAAAAATAAAACAAAATCTAGCTGCAGATTTTAAACATCAAAAGCTTCCCTTTTCAACACTTACCTTAAGCATGTAATCCTTTTTAATCTGGAAAGCGAAGTAATGATAAAATATGCTTGTTCATGGATCATACAAAATCATGAAATATGTATCTTTCAAATAACAGCGGTTATCAAGAATATAACGAATATCAGTATATAAAATATGATGGATCATAGGGTAAACGAGAGTTCCTTTTTTCGGATACATTTTTTGGACTTGCTCTGATGGATTTCTTCCTTCCGACTAGTTCACTTTGGATCCGCCCATCACTGCTTCAAAATGAGTTACTCGTGGAATCAATAAAATAAACAGGAATGGTTCTTTCTTAGAAGTAAAAGGATGTCATAGCAAAAACGAAATTCACCGTCACTATTACGCACAGGAAGAATTGAGGATTAACACAAGCAAAATCATCTTACCAACAAATGCTCGTAATCTTGACCGAAATCCTCCGAGCTTGCTGCCTGCAACTGCTCTTTGATCCACTGCTCCAATTCTGCTGATTCACTGAAGTACTCATGACGACACATGCTTTCAACAAGGCGTTGCTGCCGTGCAGTCGCCAACTTTTGAAGTGTCCTCATTTGCTGCTGAATGGCCGCTTGTTTGCTGGCGATAGCCTTGCAGTCCGGGTGTTTGGTAGCAACCATGCTTCCGGCAGTACGTCCCATCTCAGTGACAATACCATCGTAGGTGTCAAGCTCTAACTCTAAAGCCTACGATGTAAACAACGTTTAGAAACGATTAACACGTAAAAAAGGGCAAACATCATCTGAACATTCAGTACTTTTAAAATAAAGTTTTTAAATCTCGTTGAATATGCAGAAACCAAAAATTACTTTATGTTTGGTGAGGAGTTTTGATGCAGCATCTCTATCCCTTCCGAAATCAGAAGAACTGAGTATGTTATTTTTTTCAGACAACCAACTTTCTACTTCGTTCGCTTCAGAGAAGAATTGCTGGCCTTTGAGGGACAGCTCAAGTTTCTTGGCCCTGTTTCGAGCGTGCATCTTTAAATCGTCCCAAGCATCTTGAAGACCAGTGCACAACGATGCAACCTAACGAAACGGGAAACCCAATTGTTGAAAAGATTCCGGAAAAACGGCAGCATCAACGAAAAACTATTTTCAGTTAATTTTATTATGGTAAATTGTATTTGTATTGGTACACAACCTCTGATTTACCTGTTTGGTTTCAGGATGGCTTTGATGAATGAGAGCGTTGCCTGACGCCAATGTTTTGTCGATCATAGGCTGATGGCCTTCAATTTCTGCTTCTAACTTCACATGCTTCTTGTAAAGTGCTTGGGCTTGATATAGGTTTTGTCCCAAAGTCTCAGATGATGCCAATGGTAGATGCTCTCGTATCCAGCAGAGCTCGGTCTCTAGCTCAAATCCAAATTTGTGGAATCTCAAAGACTCTTCCAACGCTTCCCTTCTCTCGCGGGCAGGTTCTTGAAGCGCCGCGAACCTTTAAAAAAATACAAGCATAGGTACTCAGTTATTTATTTATTTTTATTTTTGACGGAAAATATCACAAAGAGGTTAATACATCCCAGTTAATACATTGTTGATGGTTAGGTTAACAAATTAAACATTAGATGATCATATTTATGAATAGTGCACTTACTTGTCTTGGCAATTTTCAATAGCTTTAACAATGTTGTCGGCATCGAAATGTCCCTCGTGTACCATTTCTTGCCCCAGCGAGTTGAGATCCTTGATTTTCTGTTCCCACTGACATATGTCTTGTTCGATGACCTGAACATAAGAGTAAAATGCTTGAAGAATCTGCCATTCAAACAACTCAAATGATGACAATTGTGTTTCGCACTTACTTGATGGTTTTTGAGGAGTTGCTTGCAGTTCCTCAAGTCTGAGCCAAGTTGATCTGATTGAAGGCAGGTCTGAATTTCAGTCAATTTGACCCGTGCGTCTTCCAATGTTCGGTTGTAGGAATGTTGGGCAGCAGCTTGCCTCAACCTTCTACCCTTCTCCAACGAACACTTTACGAGTGTGTCCCATTTAGAATTAAGTTCTTTCAAGAGTCTTGTAACTTCTGGGCTCCTATAGTTATTTTCTGCAATTAACCGGTCTCCAGCCTGAGGAATGTTACAAAATCAATATGAACGAAATATCAAAAACCCAATTGAGATGTAGGATTTTGAAACTAGTCCAAAATGGCACATACTTTATTGATAGAACGAAGTTGTTTTTCATTGGATCTCAGTTCGCTCTCAAAAGCTTCATGTTTTTGGAGCTTTCTTTCGATATTGTTCAAATCCCTGTAGGACTCGTCCCCAGCAGTCTTCAACTTTTCACCTAACCAGGCACGAAGGTCGTCCACATCAGCTGCAAAATTGTGGAAATTGCAGGATTCAACGAGAGCTGCTCGACGAGTCGCAGAAAGCTCTTTCACGTTTTTACGCCTGGCCACGACTTGATTTCGTCGATTGTCAATGCTGAATAAAGAAGAAGAAATCAAAGTTAACCAAACAAATGCCCAATGTTTGTTCAATGCTCAGTGATTTATAGTAGAATCAATTAAAATATAGGATGAAATAACGTACTAATCCGCATCATAATGTCTTGCAGCTATGAGCTTGTCGGCAATGTCACTAAACTGCTTCAGGCGATCATCTTGAGCGTAAAGAGAGTTCTCAAAGTCGTCATGCCTCTTCAGGAGCGCTTGAACATCATCTACCGACCCCTAAAATCAAAAAATCTTATGAAATGTCTATCATGACATCTACAAATACAAACATATTGGATAGATAGACGCATTTTATTATGGAGGAACTTGGCACGCCAAAAGGATAAGAAAATAACAAAAATACATTTGTAATAAGGGCCAATTAAAGGAATACGCTGTCACTCTATACAACCAATTCTAACTGTCTTAAATGAATTTAGTTTAATGATTACAAACGCAATTACGAGAACTTATGGCTGAAAGTTCTTCATTACATTTTTCACTAAAATTTGAAATACCTAGTCACAACACGTTCAACACAAGCGTGCTGAAAGAGTGCAACAATTTCGTGATTGCATGATGTCCACAGAGTATTCTAGAAGATTAACTATCGTGAAAAAAGCAGAATCAGACTGTTAACTTCTGACGATTGTTAGAGAGCAGTAATTTTGTACTACACAGTGTGATTTTCTTAGTTTAAGGCCGATTTGATTCAACAAGCTTTGGATCAGGTAAGGCGGATTGTGATTTCTGAACAATTTTCAAGGACCTCGCATGTATTTGGCTTTGACAGCTATTCTGTTCAATGTTTGAGTTAGAATGGTTAGTTAACGATGGAAACCAACCCCAAGGTCTGTGAATTCCAGGAATGCTTCGTGAATAGAAGTGGTAGAGTCGATATGATCGGCTTCCTGATTGAAGCACTGGAGATCGAGGCACTGCCTTAGCCAGTCTTCTTTCTCGCCGAGCGCCTTTTCCACTGCCAGCTGCTCTTGTTGGAGTTTTCCTAACCTCTCTTCGACTTCAGGCAGTGCTGGAATGTGCTGAAGAAGTTTTCCCCCCAGGTTGGACAGCTCTCTGAATCTGGACAACAAAGATGAAATAGGCACATGCAATAATTGAAGATGGACGAAAACAACTTGTATCCATAGCGTTTACTTTGGAACACAGGGACATTCTAATCTGGGATTGTTTATATTTGTGCACATTGCAATAAATGTGAATGGCGCTCTACATCCAAGAACGTTCCGAATGGGTGATTATTTCTCCTCACTCATGCATAACGGACGAGTTTTTCGGTAAACTCCTTAATTATCAACGGCAATACTTACTAAAGAAAGAAACGATCGTAGAAGAGATTTGAAACAAAAACAACAAGCGCTTAATGGTGTTTAAAGAATACTTGTAGAGGCCTTAGGTTTAAACGTACTCGTCGTCATGAGCGCGAATGTCATCACCGAGTTCAAGATGTTTCTTCAGAAGGAATTCGGCAGTTTGAACATCTCTGGCAGTTTCGTCAGCATTCAAGGCTTCCTTTATGGTGGTCAGCCAGTTCAACTGAAATCATGGATCAGATTAGTGAGCACAGTCGACTCTCTCTTTAATGGCATTTGAAGGATCGACATGGTTTTGACGTTATAGATTTTTGTCGTTATAAGGAGGGTTAGTTTTAAACTTAGAACTTGTAAAATGCATAATGCACATTGTACGTAATTACGAAGCTACCGGAGATGTGTTACTTGCTATAACATCAGCTATCTACTCAATTAGTTAGCTTAAGCACAATTCTGCTGAGGGCTCGTCTCACATAAAAGCAAAATTTCTTATAAAATACTGCGTATCCAATATTACACCATTAGCTGAAATGAAACGAGAATCGAAGTCCTTACCAGATTCTTCGAACTTTTCATGAAGATTTGCTGTCCAACAGCGCTCTCCAATCTGGACCTCCGCTCGGTCGCCTTTTTCTGAAGAAAAGAAAAACAGTCAGTTAACAACGTCTGGATGCTCACCTTTCTAAAGGAGGAAATGAAAGGTTCCAAAATATAGTAAAATATGTGTTTAGTGCAAGGGAATAGATTTTTGTTATTGTCACACATTTTTCCGTCGGAAGTTTGAATAAATGATTAGAATATCTATTTTAAGTAATCCAATTCGCGGAAAGCTTGAGATGTAATTGAGTCATCTCCCACCCGAGGTTGTTAAATTCAATACAGGTTCATTTAAAAGCATTTTAATTAATTTAACTCACGCAAGCATATTATAGAATTAAAGATAATTTTATTTTCACCTCTATTTACTATTGAAAAAAATCCGAATACCATTCGACTTCAATTTTAATTTCAACCTAAAGACATGAATTCAACTTGAGAATTAATAGGAAGTAAACTAAGGACTGTTAAAATAAAATGCAATTTGAATAGCTATAACATGGACTTTACTAATATGGTCGGCAATTCGGGAGAAAACGAAAGAATAATTTAACGTAAGAATACTAAATAACTTGCCTTCACTTTGTTCCAAAGTTCTGTAACTTCTGCCAGCCTCGTGTTGACACTGGCTTTCTCATTTGGATAAGAAGATTTAACCCTGGAAATGATAGATTCCAAAATTATAATACAGTAATTTAGTAATTAAAATATTAATAATGGGACAATATTAACGATATCGTAGGGTGATAGTGGCGCATGTCTCCATTATTCGATGTCAATAGTGTGGTGAATAATTGAAGAACAATACGTACTGCACCATTTAAAGCTAAAATCCATTTATTTGAGCAACAACTGTCGGTGAGGTTGCAACAGACTGTCAGTTCTGAAGCGGTTCTGTAGATTTCAGTGACAGTTTTTCACAGCCCAGAAGATAGACCCGATTCATTTGAGCATTTGAATAACACGTTGTCTACAGTAATCCTACGATTCTCATATTTGGGGAGAATAATTTCTAGTCTAGCAACTTTTTTTTCTACATCAAGTGTGTGATAACTCTGTATACCTACACTAGCTTCAGTTAACGAACACTTCGACTGCCAAAAATTGTTAACTTACTTGTTACTAAGGTACAGTTTCTTTCCAAGTTTGTTGGATATGTTTCAAATATACCGAGTATTTGTTTTAAAAACCGAGGTACTCACGTAGTGGCCAGATGATTGACTCTGTTCACTTTCTCTTCGACAGGAGCCAGCTCCCTTTCCAGGTTCTGGTGTCGCCTTTGAAGGGCCTGTACAGTCTTGAGGTCCGGCCCCAATTCAGCGATGTCGAGCTGAGTCATCTTCTCGTGCATCCAGTCTTTCGCTTCGTCACAGGTGCGATGGAAAAGTTCCACACTATAAGAAACGTAATTTTAGAATGGTGTCATGGAATACTTCAATAGTTGTAAGTTACACAAACGAGCAAGAAGTCACTCTTTCAATTTCAGAGTCGCAACCGTATTTATAATGTTAGATGCCGCCGGATTTAGGAATAGCTGGAATAGGGCTGACGTTAATCCACGGGAATTACACCAGCAACCTCTCCACAGTGACAAGGTAACTATTTCATGTGGGGGTCGAAAATGTGCCTCTACTGTTCAATAAAGTATCCATGAGTTAAACGGTTCATCACAGGATTGTAGTTCCATGGTGAGTGTACAGTTAATTTCAACACTAGTTGCATGTGCAACTGAGATGCCGTCTTGGAGAGCAAGGGAGGCAAAATCAAGTTGTACTTGTGTTTCTACCATGATTTTCCACTGACAAGGCCTCATCTCGAACCCCACAAACCAAACTGGCTATTTAAACGAAATCATTACTAACTGAATACATGAGTACCAGTGTATATACTCGCTATACTCTACAGGCTGTATAAAAGTGTTACCTCGAAGCACCTTCCAGGCTCTTTTCCTTCTGAGCTTTGAGCCAATTCAGGTGATCCCAGAGTTGATGGATTTGTTGTTGGCGGGCACGAACTTTGTCCAGCTGACTGTGACCCTGTCGCACGAATTCGTCCACTGTCGCGTCCAGGGTTTCAATCCTCTTACTACTAGCTGAGAGGTCTGTGAGAAATTTCTGTCAACACAAAAAGTTTTCATTCATTCAACATGATAATCAAATATTATGTGGGGTACCGAGATAATCCATTTATCCGAAATAACGACACCGTTGTTTGGGTTTTCATAATGTGTGCATGAGTATTAGTACTACCTATCATTGGAACAACCAGTTTTGAATCAACTATACGACATTAAAGAAACAGGAATTATACGATTTAAATTGTATAGAAGTGTGCACTATCAACTACCCAATGCACTAACTATACGAACTTGGAAAATGTAAGCGTATAGTGAGGTTCTTAGTAGATCGTGATTAAGGAATAAATGATATTTCCTTCCCCACCCTGAATATATCATTCCTGACGGGCTCGTGGCCCCCTAGGACGGCATCTTCCAATATATTTTATATTGATAAGCTATCTACTGTAAGGCAATTATAACAGTAAAATTTACTTCCGCAATTCCACAACGATCCTCAAATAATTGGTTCACAACGTAATCCATTGTTTACAACAATGTATGTAACCACGGGAAATGTAATGGCTAATTCTTCGAGGGATTGATTACCCTTCAACCCTTGGTTACCCTGGAGATAACTTCCAAAAAATATGCCGCCTAGGAGTGAAAGTGAGTTGTATATCAAGTGACCTCGAATGGCTAAGTAGGGAAGAACAGTATTGGGTCGGAAGGTGGATGTTACAAATCGTGATGCCTAAGAGATAACCAGGCAAACGATCAAGCCACGGAAGCTTCCTGCTGAGGAATATCAGACAACGGAAAGAGAGCACCTGGCAGGAAACCTGATTTTTTAATCATGTCCAAGGAACTTAAAAAGGGAACTCAACTCTCCGGGATCACTAAAAAGAGCTATGAATAACGAAAGACGACGTGGGGATAGGCGTGAATGCCTTCAGAAAGGGCAGGGACAAGATAGCTGGTTGAGCCAAGGAATCAAGAGGAGATAGTGGTGCTACCAAAAGCACAGAAGGGCTAAATGATTCAAAGTAATGAATCTAGAAAACTCGGAAGACCCTTTCTTCTAAGGATAAATTGCGACTATCGATCCATAGAAAATGGACAACAAGTGATGGCTGTCTGCAGGCAAAACTCGAAGACATAGGAACATAGTTGTAATTCTTTATAAAAACTAGAAGTGAGAACCGATTCCAGGCTGGGCCAAAGGTCACACTATCCAGCTCGGTCTAATAACTTGCAATGTCAAATACAATTTTTTGTCTATCCAATGTGCGTAGTTGCAAGAATCTGATTGTTTAAAGTATATTGAGAAAAAGGAGAAGCGGGATATTTTGATAAGCCGTACCTATTAAAGGTTCAGTTGTTGCAGAAAATATCTTTTGGAATTGTAACATTAAACGAAGCCAACGGTAGTTAGTTGGGAAAATACGTAGTCTAAAGAGAATAGCTCAAGGTCCAGATTTGTACCATCCGAATAATAAGTATGCACTTGTACCAATTTCATTGAATAAATGTTATACATCCAACTAAACTACTTGGTTCTACACTGTAATTTCAAATTTTATTGTTTAATAAAATCCTTTTTACAGCCTTTATACAGGTTTTTAGTAATAAAATGTAAATCCCAACATTTTCGTTGAACCTACCAATCATTTGTTACATAATCTTGTTTTTACCCAACAAAAGTACGATTCATGTATTGCTTATTCAGGTTTACAGTAATAATATAAAAGTACCTCAAACTTCCTCTTTGCAGTTTCAACGTTGTCCGACGGATCTTCGGTTCGCAGCATCTTTTCTTTGTCTTTGATCCACTTGCCGAAATCGTCACATTCCCTGAAGAATCCAAAGAGCCTGATGGCATCCTCGAGCAGCGCCCTTCGTTTCTAGAGAGTCGTAACGGAAAACAGTAGTCAGGATAAGAACTAAACTCAAGGATTCCAAGTTATAGGGAGGGAAATTAATTTTGCTAAGAGAATTAGCAACCCATAGGTCAAGTTTACTCAGATTTATAAAGATCTTTCACAAAACATGAAAGAAACAAGTCCGTCTGGGAACAAATTATAGACAGCTAACCTGCGCTAGATCCTTCAATTCTTCGTAAGTGGAGTTGATCTTCGAAAGTCTTTTCTCTACGATTTGATTGTCATTAGCGGCTTTCTTTTTAGGCTGCACTGCTGAAAAAGATGGACAAACTATAATATTAATTCCAGTAATATTAGAGCGTAAATGAAAGATATTTTTAATTGTCTTCCCCTGCTTAAGAGAATTATTTTTAAAAAAGGATGTGCTTCGTATCTATTGGAAAAATAACTACGAGTAATTATACGTAGGTAGCAAGGGGTGTTGATTCTCGTACTAAGAACTAGAGAGTGATAGGTGGTACCTTTTTGTTTGGCTGGTGTGATTTTCTTGACAGGAACAACAGTTTTAACCATCTTGGTTTTGCGGACTCTCTGGACAGAAGTGACCTTTTCGGCTTTTCGAACCGTCACTTGCATAATTTTGGGTTCGACTTCCTTGACGTAGTTGGCCGGCACAAAGCCATCTTGCCCGTTCGCTTTTCGTACGCTCCACCAGTCCGGATTGGTTTTGTTTAGGAGAAACATAATCTGCAAAACATCAGAAGTTTGAATCAAACCATTGCGATACTGAACAGCTATAGAATGGAAGCTAGCCTTTATTTCGAAAATAATGCTCCTTCTTCTAATAATAACATTTGATAATCGTTTGGGCAGTTCGATAAGCTTGATTTAAATTCAATAGGTATTAATTAACATCAACTTCATTATGAATGATCGATATAAAAACAAAAAGGTATCCTACAACACACAGTTTCTGATTTCAATGAAAATTCTGACCATCATCATTCTTTCATAATGAGAGACCAAATTAAGCAACGTCGAAAATGACACTGGAAATTGTAAAATAAGTGGAGCTTATACGTGGGGAAATCAGTTGAAAAATCAATAAAATCTTTATGCAATCCGACCTTTACGCCTTAGGTCCCAAGCCACAGAACAATATTTTACCATACATGGGTTGTCTGAATTTATTACATTCAAATATTCTAGCAGCTAAGAATATTCATGAGGATGGTTAAGATTTTATTTTCTTCTAGGTAGATTACAAGGGTTCGTTATTGAAAGTAATAAAACCAAAGTTCAGAGGTAATTAGAACAAAAATCAATATTAATCTAGCTTCAATGATAGATTTTTGAGGGCTTCTTACAGTTGAACTTTGCAAACTATAAAATGGACTTGCCCCACTTGACTTCAACTTCATTGATATTCATATTACCTCGCCTTTTGCCATGATCATTCCTTGGCCGCTAAAAGCGTAGAGGCCTTTGACCTGAGGTACAGGGCGATCCTCTTCCACGGTGCGATGCTCTATCCTCTCAACTGGCTCATCCTCCCAGACCTCCTGCGGAACGAGGCGGGTCTCATTCACCCACTCTTCCGTCGGCCCTTCGATCTCAATGACCTCAGGCTCTGCCGAAAGCTGAAACAATCCATTATCAAATCAGGGCGTACAATAAATGCTTCATACTATACAGAAACGTGAAGCTGTCTGAAATCATCTAGAGAAACGATACTGCTGAGGGGAGGACTTACCTCTAATGTTGAGATGCCTGCTTTTATAAGTTGGTCTGCTTGAGTGTTTAAGCTTTGAATGTCACCTACGTAAGCGTTGACTTCACCTTCTAAGTCTTTGTGCCTCTGAAGAAGAGCTTGTGCACTGGGTTCGTCCACTCCATAGTCATTTGTACCAACTAACGCTAACCTCTCGTTCAACCAAGATTCAGCTTCGTTGGCATCCGCATAAAACTGTGAGACAGTATCATAGATTCAATCACTAACTGTTTATCACATATTAATAATAGAATCAAACTATAAGTGGAACAGGAATTGATTTCTTGAAGCTTTAGTTTAAAAAACGGCATTATTGTACCTGGTAAGCTTCTGCAGCATCTTGTAGTTGCTTATTGCGGCTGGTAGCCAGCTCAGTAAGTTTTTCCCATTGTTGCAAGAGACTTTGAACCCTTGTCATTATTTCGCTGGATTTTGAGTGTTTCTCCGCTATTAGAGTCTTCCCAACGTCACATAGCTGGTCTGACTTGGGCCTTCGCACCTTCATCTCGTCCAAGAGTAACTGAAAAAGAGCAATCGTTAGGATATAAACACAAAGCGATTTATTGGCTTTCGTTGTGCAAATATGCTGGGGTAACTGAATTCATTCATCGACATTGTAAAAGTTAGAATCATTTATTGAAGAATCAATGTGGTGCACCTTCTAAGATTGAACAAAGCTTTTACACTTTATAGCTGAATGTAACTACCATGGGAAACGGTGGTTTTGAACATATGTTACGCAAATTAGAGCTTAAAATCTCATTATTTAAGGAAAGTAACATTGAGGAGCAATTGAACTGTAACTAACATAGAGAATTACCTTGTGTTTCTGCTGAAGACTGATGACCGCTCGCAAATCTTTGGCTGTGATTCCAGTCAGACAAATCCTTTGTTTCTCTATCAGCCAACCCTCTTCGTCTTCGTGGTCTTGAACGAATTGGAAGAAATTCCTTGCCTCCTCCAACCTAATTCTTCTGGCTTTTGCTCTTTCGATCAAACTAGACAAATGGAGAAACGAAATATCTAAATGAAAAAGGGGCGAATGCATTGCAAACTAAGGTGGGATCATTTCATTTGTTGATATCCATTACAGGTTATAACTCAAATCACCTCTCTTGGAGTTGCAAAAATTCAATTCCTGATTGATACGCACATACTTGAATCACAACAAACTAAAATATGTGTATAAATTAAACAAAAATTCTGAGTAGAGCAGGTCTACATTTCTATTGGAGTAGATAGACGATAGATTCGCATCATGAAAATAGTACAGATTTTCACGACTTACTCGGCGTAAGCTCTATTCATTTGGTCGATTCTGGACTGAAGGAGAGCGCTGTCTTTGTGTTCAGCGGAAATATATTGCTGGCACTGCCTGGTGAGTTTTCGAACTGTCTCTCCCATTGCTACTGTTATCTGCATTTCGCTGAGACTGTGCTTTTGGAGCAAGTCTTCGACGCCCAGAAGATGAGGGCCAACATCTTCAGATTGGAAGTTGACCTGCGATTTGAAATGTACAAGGTGAATTGAACGAACATTCATCAAACTTAGTCAGAAGTAAGTTTCACACAACGGTATGTATTTCATACTATGCTTTTGCCAACTCTAACAGGATAGCATGAGAGGTAAAGAAGTTTTGATATTTTTAATTGTACTGTCAACCCTTGCCAAATTATGTGAGAAACGATAGAATTAATGGATAAGCTACCGCTTGAAACAGATAGTGACAGGGGTGGCGGAAAATATGATAAACAAAGATTTGGAATCTCATTTTTGCCTAAGTAGTAAATTAGATTTGCCATGAAAACTCAACAGAAACAAATTCGTATTTCACCTCAAGATCTTTGATTGAGGACATGACGGTGTCAATTTCTCTCAGCATCCCCATCAGCGTGCACATTGTGTTGAGGTTGGCTCTGTGTTTGTCCAGAAGCAGAAGGAGCTCTTTCCATTTGGAGAGGACTTCCACTTCTCGCTTCTTCACTTTCTCATGACTGTGATAGTTTTCTTTAATCAGCTCTTCACACATGTTGCTAAGGTCGTGGAATCTCTCCTCTCGAGCTGCACAAAAAGTAATGCATTTCTACACTATTCGAAACATATTCTCTATTATAGTAATTCTACGTGATAATTCATACAATAGTGTTTTTTGTCATGTGGGAATTATTTGTTTACCCAATATATCTGCGCTGATAGCTTCGTGTTTCTTTACTGTAGCATCCACTTGTGCAAGGTTACTTCCATACCTCTGGTCGGAGAGTACTTGAATCATTTCTTTAAGGAATCCCTCTCTCAACACACTCTGAAACACGAAGTTTAATAAATTTATAATCAAATAAACAATAAATTGATTGCAAATGATACAGCATACAAGCATAGTTTAGTGGGTGTCTGGTAAATAGTGGTGAATTAGTAATGAAATCGACTTTCATATACATTTAATGCTTTTATCAACAACTTGTAAAGCAGAAGAAGAGATATAAAATCAGCTGGAACAAATACCCACTTGTACAGTTATCTATCACTAAAGATTCTCCTAGCATGTGTTATGTTTAAGGAGAATAACCCAAAGTCGAAGAGGTTTGGTTAAATCGTCCTCTAAGCTCAACCCGTTAGAGTGTTGCAACTAAAGGGAAATTTCTCCTTAGTTGTAAGAACACGAGTTCAAACCCAATCTGTCGTACCAATATTTTTTGGCCGTAACAGTAGGCGCATGCAGTAGGACTCGAAATAATACGGAACTATAATTAATTCAATCCCTCTCCAATCCTCTCCATCCAAAAGACTGTAAACATCACATTCCCTGACATAGAATCTTTCACTTCCTCACTCAGTCAACGCACAGTGTGACAATGACGTCACTCGACTGCTGAAGTTCTTCCAGCGACCATCTGCTGAGCCAGCAGCCTGTAGTTTCACTTCGACATTTCGTCTGAATCCAAACCAGCCGAGACAGCTGGTATTTGACTCCAGAGAAATTGATTGAAACCAACATTTTAAAACAGAAATTTACTGATTCATTCTGGATAGCATACGCCGGGGATGGTTATTTTTGCTCCACAGTGGATTCAATCCAGGCTAAAGTTGTATTTTTCCATCCCAAGAGAATTCAATCCAGCCCCTAATTTTTTCCCTGCAGTCCGTTTGTTTTTGCTTTGAAATGAACAAATCTATTTAAGGCCTTGAGAGATCCCAAGATAGACAGCCCAATCCATCCATATCATAACAGGAGTGGTTGTTAAGACCTACTGACTACAGCAAATATATAGTGACTAATTTGTCAATTACTTTGTCGAAATATTTTATTGGTGGGTGTATGAGTTTGGCTTTCTGTTGTGAATAGGTTTGAGGGTAATCAGCAGGATTTTAAAAACTACTTTGATTTTGGGATGGTAAAGAAGCTCTTCAGCCTACTTTGGGTCCTGGTGGCCCAACGCTCCGACCCAGATTGGATCCAACCATGATCATAATTTTGTAACTGGCCCAGATATCAATACAGTTCTGATTATTACTTTTTTTTTAAATATTGACTCCATCAGGAAGGATTTGAAGGGGAGCAGTTAGGAAAAGCTCATCCAGATCTTCAACCCCTGATAAAAAGTACCCTCAGGTGATACACAACAATCATCTTACCCCTTGGAAAGGGTAATTAACTATACCATGATATCAACTTTTTGTTGTTTATTTAATTCTTATGGTAGTCGGTTATACCTTTTTCTCAAAATTGTAGTTGAGTTGCTCCAATCTCTCTTGACGAAGCAGTTCTTGTCTGAGAGCGACTTCTCTTTTGTGTTCAGCAGCCTCCAGAAGTTCCCACCCTCGCTCCAGATCGTGAATGAGTTGCCCGTCTGCGGGAGTAAACGCCGGCTGGTTCAGCGACTTTAACTGGGTGTTTATGTTGAAGTACAGAGCTTCTATCTCACTCCTTTCTTTATATCTGCAAAACACAAGATGAATTACGTCTGTGGTACAACTATGGATTATGCAATTTGGGTGGATTTGAGGATTTATATCGACATTATAATATGATAACCTTCGATTGAGGAATGCAGATTCCATTTGCATCGCTTCCATTTGGTTCGCTCTACTGGGGTATGAAATAATCATCTAATGACCTAACTATTCAATGGGCAAAATTCGTGTTTTATTTATTTTTATTTTTTTTTTTCATTTTTAGGAAATATGTTGAAATGAAAACGTGGGAACCCCTCCGAAAAGAGAATCCTTCTTCTGAAGAAAAGAAAGATAGACTTTCGCTGACTATTCAATGGGCAAGTTTCGTGTTTGACTGAGGAATAATATTGAATAATAAACCCCAGTTTTTTTTGATGTTTTACCTAACAATAATAAACGAATAATTTTGACCTAACTTTCAACAGTTTCATGTTTTTTTTTTTTTTTTTTTTTTACGTTTTTAGGAAATATGTTGAAATGAAAACGTGGGAACCCCTCCGAAAAGAGAATCCTTCTTCTGAAGAAAAGAAAGAGAGACTTTCGCTGAATCGTGAGCTGAAATAAAGACTTGAAAAAGAAGGGAAGAAGATAAAAAACACAAAATTTTGAAGTCCTGATCTTTCTAATTCCTTAGGACAAAGTAAGAAAATTTCAAAACGATTTAGAAGGCGAAAAACTAGTCACCAGTTCAAATTATTTAGAATTAATTAAAAAACAACTTTTTCCCATCTTTTTCTTGTGCTTAATAAACCGGTTTAACCATCGGGTCCCAAGAACAACTTCCACAGAACAATAACGGACAACACAAACTATTATTTATATTTCGGCTTAGGCATTTTTCAAATTAGAGAGAAAATTAATTTTGGAAGTGCGACTACTCAGCTAACGCCGGATGTTCAATCCTGGAGGATCATACGCTCCCAAAACATTGGAATGGACCTTCTATGATTGAAGCAGCGTCCTATTTATTCTTTTCGGATCTCATTTTCTTAAGGATTTCCAAGCCGAAACAATAATCGAATGTAGAATCATGCGACGAGGTATGGCGGCTTACGGGCAGATCTTCATTTCATCTGACCACTGATGATCTGTGGTTATCGTTAGACTCAGCGCTGTCTCTGCTTTTCCAACATAAAAGACTGGATATTGTTTACACACCAACTCATACACACAAAGGTGTCTGGCTATTTGCGGACGTGAAGTTTTCATCTTCCACAGCCAGTAGACCAACCCCAGCTCTGTATATGCTGCAAGGATGCGGGCCCCATAATCGTTCTATCCTATCTGATCGTGTGTGTGTCAGAATGTTTCCGATAGACGATCCTAGTCGATAGGACAACTAAGGCTCTTGGTGTGTGTGTGTCCATATTTTAAAATAGATCACCATTACTTAGGATACATTTTTTCGCAATTGAAAGTCACATTTTTTTGCACAAAAAAGTTATCAAATTTCAAAATTTAAAATAAATAGAATACAACAACTTTGAAAAAATCGCTCACTCAAATATGCTCAATGACTGGAACTTTCTTTTTCCTTATGTGAAAAGTTCAAATGTTGATTCATCCCTTCCGACCAGAGGAAATAATCGGGACAACCTTTTTGTGTACTTGTAACTAGGTTTTGTATTTGGTATGCGAAAGACTTTTTTAAAGACAAGATTAAAAGATTAAGATTAGAAAGACAAGATTAAAGAAAAACGAGTTCAAAGCTTTAGTATCGGTTAGTTTAGGATCTAACCGTAGATAGTGCAACTTCAGATCCATGAGCAAGCACTATTACAAGTCAAATATAATGAATGATAACCCAAATATTCGTACACTTCAAGGGATCATTATCCAATCACGTAACTAATCAAACGGATCATTGATGTAAATAACACGAGTTCCACTCACTTTGGCGGTTTCTCAATCGTTCTGTACTGTTTGAAACCAAGAAGTTCCTTCTGTATCCCTTCCAACGAGTTGGGGAAATTTCTGTCGTTGAGTTGGGCGACTTTCATTTTGATCCACTCGAGCAAATTCGTAGTCAATCTCCCGTAGTGGACTTTCATTTTATCGGCGTCCATCATTTGACCGACAATCTAAAAAAGAAACATATTGGCGTGTAGTGCATACGTTGCATGGTTCTGTCCGGTTTTTATGGGATCACATTTGAGATCACAATGAGATTCCACCACAATAACTTGAATTTTCTACCATAATTTTGTACTACATCCATGTTAGGTAACTCAGGTTTGCTTACATTAGCTATCCTACGTCCGCTCTTCATTTCGTTCTTCATTCTAGCGAATGTGTGGTAGTACGATGCCACATAGGTCATGATAGACTTCTCATCAGGTCGGTTCGTGTCCACGTCTAAAGTCGAGAAACAATACAATATAAGTTAAACAATTAACTTTATAGATACATATATAGGTAGCTTATGAAATGCAAGGTATGTACAAGATATGGGGCTGTTTATTTACAATCCATTCAGTGGCTTTTATCAATCGTCTTAACGCCTGTATTAGGTCTCAGATTCATAATGAAGTAGCAACATTTCGTGCCAACTAACAGGTCAACAACCTATTTCTGAGGAAGCTGCCCTGAAGGCCCACAGGCACTACCGTACTCTTAAGGATAGGTCAGGATCGTTCATCCCAAAATAGTCCTAAGGTACTGCTCTACGGTCAACACAAAATCTATTGGTGTTTCATTAATAAAGTTTTTCGTTGATCTCAAGGTTTTGAATTTCAACAATTCTCCACTGCGACCCAAAGGATCTATCGTCAATTGCCCCCACCTGAATGAAAAGGGGCTTTCAAAGACGTTTCCCTCCCATGTTTTAACCAACCAGGGACGATAGCTAAGAATATTATACCTGAAGGGAATCTGGCATTAGCAATGTCTTCAAGATTTGAAGAAAGTGGGTTTGCCTGACTTCATCTCCCCGTTGGGGAGATTGATGACAACGCCAGCGTTCTTCAAGTTTTTCAACCCCCCCCCAAAGATATTAAAAAGACTGTACATGGTGAAGTATACTGCAATAAGATTGTAATTTACATTGTAAATGTAATCTTGTAAAATTTAATGAAATAAAACTCTGTTAACGATGAAATAGTATGTGCAACTGGTTGTGTGCGAACTTGTCAATAAAGAAAAGGAATACTTTCTAGCTTAGTCGAAATGTCACATTGTGGGTTTTGTTAACCGTGCGAAATCCATATTTTTATTATGACATTTTAATGTACGGATAATAAACCAATACGTCCGAAGGTACTGATTGCACGGCATTTTTTACCTTCAGCATCCAGTAGCTTGGGTATGCCCAGCTCCGTGTGGGCGATTTCAAAAGCATTGTTCAAGTTGTCGATGTGCTTCTGAGGCTGCAGCTCCGAGAAATCGATCAGGTCTGGACGATGGGAGTGGATGAGTGCGTTGAACCCCATCCCGCTTCTCCAAGAACCTGAGTGTAAACGGAGGTGAACCAGATCAGTCATTCATGAAAGTGAAATCCGAACACAAGAAATCAAAATTCCCGGCAACTAAGCTCACGACTTGTTTATCGTTTGAGCAACCAGAAAGTGCTCATCTCAGCATATCTGTCGTCATAGTGTTTTCTTAAAGTCTAGCATTGAATGTTTCAAGAAAAACTTGTACATGCTCAATCGTTACATACTACTGTGTTACCAAATTCAATAAGTGTTTCAAATACGGGAAATACCGTTGTGACCACTTATTCTGTTGGTTTTCACTGAACGATTCTTTTATCCAGAATCCTTTAGGAACTTTTTTACTAGTCTGAATCAATCAATCGTTAGGTAACATTCACGACATATGGTGAGCATACAAAATGAAATGAGATTTCATTACAAACCTTAATGGCGTTACATACAGTTGCAAAAAATGTACACTTCTAACTAAGTTATGAATGCCCTTACAGCAGCCACTAGAAAACGAGATATTGACTAAGTTAACATAGAGTATCCGATTTTGAACCCATACAAAACATTGTTGTGCACATACAAATATGCATGGAAACCGTTTGGAAATCATATTTCCAACTTTTACATAAAAAGTTCTATATTTTTAATTTTTCCAGAAGAAAAACGCTGAAATTATTACGCAGTTTATTACTGCTGGACAGTAAAGCCAGAGACAATGGTTTCTAGGTACACTCAGGAAAGAAACCCACGAAATGAATTGAAATTGTATTTTTCCCCCACTGTGTTGTAGTTGTTGTTGTATCCAGATTAAATATGGCCTTATTACCAGTGTGGTAAAAAGAAAATGTGCCACTGTGACGTTTTTTCAGTGACAAACCTTCAAAATCTGAATATGCGGACGTGCTTAGTGTTTCAGAGAAGAACCGATAAATACATGTATTCAATTTGGATTCTTAAACATTAATGGACTCCTCAGAAAACGATTTTCTAACGCTAGTTCAGAAATTAAACAGTCTGTGACGAAACGCCTTCACCTGTCTCCTTCAAGGCTTCTGAGATGATAAGAACTATCATCTAACCGTTATCTGATATAATTAGATAAGTGTTATAACACTATATATAACATATTATGATTATAATTTCCCAAATGTGTTCGTCACTCTCAAAACCATTGGCTATGTTGATTTGAAATGATATAGATCCATTTTTAAATGTAGAGCCTCACTTTCCCTTTCTTCATTTAAACAACATTCATATAATTGTTCGACCCGCTTAACTGCAAATATGAGTGCAGTCAAGTGCTCTAATATGGGTAAACTCTACGTAATATCTGTCTCTTTGAAATGCCTAGTAATTCTTGGACGATCCCAAAATGTTCACAAGAGTTAATAACAAGAAAGAAGATCACAAAACAGAAGGCACTTACCAGTAAAGTCCTGGATTGACACGTGAGGGTAACCAGTTGTTTTCCTTTGACACCACAACAGAAGAGCGTCTTTCGCCGACTTCTTTTCGCTACTCTCATTCTCCTCATCCTGGAAATAAAAATGCAAACGTAGGTAATAAAGATAGAGGGATCTCACCTGATCGACCATTTAAAACCATATTTCATCCGTTCAATCACATTTTAACAATCAGTATAGTACCTAATTCTCACTAATCTGGCATGTTATAATCTCGAGTTCACAACTTGTTCGTTAAATATTGAGGCTCTTTCAATTCTTTAATGATTTTTAAAAATAGAAAATACGAGATCGCTTCCTGCGGAGATTCTAGAGAGCATTGACATAATTTATAAGCGCGACGCTTTGAAGCAGCGTAAAAAACAAGAATTTCACAAGATTGTAAATTTATTTTTAGCTCATAAAATAACATGCATAAGAATAGTTGGATACAAGTAGAAAACCAGAAAGTCCACTAAATCAAAACCTTCTAAACCTTGAAGTTAAGAACCTAATTTGACGTGATTAAAAGTATTTCTGCCCCAGCCGTGTACTCATTTCTCCTTACTGTGGAAATTTTGTCTCAACCGTGTGTCGTAATTCGAAAAAATTATCATTTTTAAAGAAAGATTGACGATTAATGCTTGATCTTTGACCAGCACCTTCAGCAAGTTATACCCAGCCAACTGAGTCAGAAAAATTAAGGATTAATACATTTCTGATCAAAATTAAGGGGTTACACATTTCATCTCAGTTTCTGATTTGTGGTTGCCGTATTGTCAAATTCACGTTCAACTGGGAGGGGTTCTTACTTTTCGAAAGATACGATCAAAGAAAGGTTTCACAACACATCCCCGAGCAGTAGAATAGGTCCAGTCTGAAGTGAACCAAGAACATATTTTGAGCAAAAATTCGTTTTCAGGTTGCACAGATAATTTATTCAGTCAAATAAAATTGGTAAAAATGTACATGTAGATGATACCACGGTTAGTAGAAGAACGCGGCAGGGGTCATTAGGAAGCGAGTTGCGGCCTCGTGACGTCACTGGTGAAGACCAGACCAGGCGCTCCGTTTCTTTTGCATTGAACTATAGCATTTTACCGTCAAATTGGAGGTTTTCCATTTCAAATTGGAGGTTTTACACATCAATTTGGAGGTTTTACACAATAATTTGGAGGAGAAAAATGTTGATAGACTATAGTGTACCTACCGTATTGTCCTCGACGTCGTCGGGAAGTGGAAGGAATCCCCTCGTTTTCAGCATCTCGTCACTCTCACTACTTCTTACCGCATGGTTCGATCGGCGAACGAAACGCGGTCGTATTTCTTCGTCGTCCGAACTCATGTCACAAAAATAAAGCAATTCATAACTAACGGCGGCAATTAGAGACTTCAGATAAGTCGAATCAACAGGCGCCTTCAAAAGAATAGCATTTGGAAGGGACGGATGGAATGTCTTCATGTTGCGTTGCACGGAGTAGGTATTTTCAGAATCACGGGGTGTTTCCGCCTTCTACGCGGGCTAGCGTTGCGGCGTTTAAAACTAATGTGATTCAATCTCCAATTTGAAATGTAAAACCTCCAAATTGATTCTTCTACTAACCGAGGATGATACCATTTATGACATGAGTTTTGTAGGGAGAATAAAAATAGTATGTAGACGGTCTTGTTTTTAAATTTTAACGCCAATTAGGATTCATAAGAGAGCTGGATTATAAACACGTCGATTATACACAAATTACGATTTCTAACATAGTTTGTGTCTTACCACGTCGATTTCGATTTCTTGAATTTGGAACCGGAGAATGATAGTCCATATGAGACCGAGGATGAGCCTGGGGTTTCCATCGACGATGTCTTCCGCCCCAATGCTCTCTAACCGCACCTGTAACATAAAGAACATATTGTTATTTTTAAGGAGAATATCCCACAATCGGAGAGGTTTCATTACATCAGCCTCATGGCCAACATGAAAAAGATACCTGATAATGATAATATTAGAAGTATAATATTATCCAAATGTTTTCTAACTTTTCTCCCATGAATCGTCCTTGAAGAGCAGAATAGTTTCAAATTCACCAGAGCCTAAGGATGGGTGAGAGGATGGTGGAGTCGTGAGTTTGGTGAGCGGGGTTTACTGGCACAATTCAGCTGTGATCCAAATAAGCGGGGCTTGGACGTAGAACATAACGTTCTATTCAATACAGGTCCAAAGAATGAACAAATCTGGAAGAAATTTCAGGGAGCACACCCAGTTGTCCCCTCACCCGCTAGAATGAGTGCATCTCATCACCAAAACACACTCTTACCATATCATCAGTGGATTGGCTACAAACATTGTGACTAAACTGTGTTAGCTCTTAATACGCAATGAATAAAGTAAGCACAACTAAACGTGAGTTTGCAGGGTGCCCAATGCCACTATTGACAGTACTGCACAAACCTCGAAGGCAAGCAGAAATAGTTCCACGATTCGCAAATTTAACCCTGATTACTACGAAAAGGTAGATCGGCTCTGCGGAAATGTTAAGTAATACACTTTTCTGCTTCCCTTGTCTTGTTGGCTGCAATAATAGGAATGAAGCTTTGGTTAAAGATGGAATTGGGCTTTCGCCTCCACAATGGTTCATGCTGGGTAGATAAGAATTTCAACTGTTGCAAAACACGGTTTTCTGAAATTCGACAGTCATTTCAAAATTTTCATTTTTTTCAGGTATTTACGTACCTACTATTCAACTTCTTTAAAAAGTAGGATTGCGTCGTTTGTTTCACGATTTGAAGCTGAGAAAGCGGACAAGATTGATCGATCTCCTTAGCATATTGGTAGAAGAAGAAGACGCCCGTGTTTTGATGGGTCTACGTTTTTCAAATGCAGAGTTCTTTAGTATCTATAAACGAGATTAATGAAAGGAAGGATTTCGAATTCATGATATCAGAATATCCATTAGGTAAGAACCTAGTGTACAAATTTATAGTTTATAAAGTTACAGATAATAGAACAACACGCTGACTGCAACACAAGTTGTAAATAGCATAAATGCTAAATTTGCATATTATAAGAACCCATGTTTAATAAGTACTGGTTCTAATTTGAAAAGAGGTTTCCTCTTTAACTCACGTGAGAAAGAGATAATAAACAAATGTTCAAGGTTTTTTAAACAAATTTCGACTTCGCGGCAACAATTTTTATCATCTTCCGATTGTCAAAACAAAGACTCCTCTACCTACAGGTAAATTCAGAAGAAAAATAGCTCAAAAAGTGGGTTTTCAAAAGTCTGACCTCGAAAAAACTGGCTAAGAGCCCTTAATTAGTTCTCAAAAACTCATAAGCATGTTGATTAAATTAAATTTTGAAATTTAACTAGTTCAGTAACCAACCAGATACTCAGAGTTTCAATAATCTATAATGATGTGCAAGATAATAGGCAGCGATGTGTAAGTTACTGGTAAGTTTTTAATATAATTTTTACCTACTTCAAGGGTGAGCTTACTGAATTTTATCAAGATTCATACGGAAAGGTAAATAGGTACCTACTTGGGATAAATAGATGAATTCAAAACAGTAAAGTGAAGTCGAAACACATCATTAAGTTCCTACTTGACACTCTGTGAAATAATTACCGGCACGGCAACGAAATGGTTATTTGCAATTGTGATTCAAAAGTAGTTGGATTTTTTAACGATTACAGCAACAAATAACGCAAGTGAGTTGGTACTTTGAACAATTCCGATAGGTAGGTAGCAGCCAACTACATTATAGAACTAATGAACGAGTCACCTCGCATGTTTATTACAAGCCGCTTTCAATTTATCAGGTTTGATATTACTTAGCAACACGAAACAAATGAGTCTGTGTTCAGAGTAAGATCCGTACACGTGCTCTTCTTGTAAAGTAAAGATTGTTTCACTTGGTTTTCCTGATTGAACGAGGAAACTGATTTTGTATCGGGGGAGAGATGATGGCGAATATGAAATTACTGACGGTGATTTTCAGTGTAGCGAGTTTCCGGATGGAGACCGCAGGATACAAGAGAGCAGAAGGCTTCCCATGTCTGCTGTCGGACGACCAGCCGAATTCTTGGGTCGTCTCCGTCCGCGAGGCCAAATCCTGGAAGTTGGCCTGCATCGGATCGCTGATAGCGAAGAATTACGTCGCCGCTCCCATGTCTTGCTTCCAGAAAATGCCGGGAGAAGGATTTACTGAAGGTGGGTAACTACTCACTGACCAGTTGATATATAGATCAGGGTGTAGTTTGTTATGGGTCAACAATTACAAACCTGGTAAAAGTCGAGAATGGGTAACACATCTCTTATTAGACAGTCGCCATATTGAAAAGATGTCCCCATTTTGACCCCATTAACCAGATGTCTCCTATCGATATAGGTCCACGCTTTCGATGTGTTTTCGAATGTGTTCTGTTTAGTTTGCTGGTCTCAAAAACATATCCTACATCAATCCTTCTAGTAGTAAAATATAGATCAGTTGGCCAAATAGATCAGAATGTGTTAACACTGTGCACTACGCCACAAATATATCACTGGTATCGATATATTGATATCATACATATCGATGAATGTACACAACGATACATGTTCAAATGAGCCTGATAAGAGGTATTCTCTACTTCAGCCACAAACCAGAGCATTTAGTCAAAATTGAGGTATTTTCCGGTAAGTACAACCACTCTTGGACGATCTATTTTATTCCCATCAGCGTAAAGAGATGGGAGGACTCCTCGATGCTGAGACCACTAGAATGTATTGTGACACTATCGACAATTTAGTTCAGGATCTTTTTAAAATCAAAACAATGCAGGCATTCTATGTACTGCCCTGACTTTGCCCATATTGATAACATTTCAGTATACTTGTTTTTATCGCAACCTACAGTCCCAATAAGACTATTGACGTCATCTTTTGGCGGAGAGTCCCGTCAGAAGCTTAATGAAATGCGGAATTTGAATTGGCCCCTGAGGCTTATGACGTTGTAAGCCGCCTGTCTACGGATTTCTAAAACACCCAGGCTACCGTAAGAATAGACAGCAGATTACCATAACGAACGGTAGTGTTACTGTTTTGTTTTCTCGACTGTTGAAATGGCTTTCAACAATCAAGACAAGTAAAAACGAGCAAATAGGGTACTAGTTATCTGAAGATAACTACAGGGGTGCCCAAGGGGGGGGGGGGGTTCACGCAGGTCATTGAAATTCTTGGGGGGGGGGGGGGGGTCCAAAAAATTGGGGGGGGGAGGGGTTAAAGTTGATTGAAACAGTGTTCATTCCGACGACATTCAAAAATAAACTACATCCTAGGTAAAGAACCTCAACAAATATACACGTTTTGTCTAAATAGACAATATTGTTGACTGAATAACTTTCACTTTAGTCATAAGCTAAAGTGCAAAGATGCGATAAAACTTCAGTAAGAAATAAGGGATTTAGACAGCATACCATCAATAGTTTCCCTTGTCCCAATTGTGGAGTATGCATCCATCATATGGATCCGCCATATTATAGTCGCTTCCTTACAAATGCCTCGTAGTACAATTGGAAATAGTACAGAACAAATTCCTTAATTGCATCGCCTTGCGACTCCACATACAATTCCATAAGGTAGAGAAAATTAAAAGGACATATCCATTCAATGGAGAAGTCGCCGTATTTCCTTCTTTCAATATGAGATACTGAATGTTTTTATTTGCTTTGGGTCCTATTCATTCTCTTCAATAATCCATTTTGTTATTAATAGCTTTTTGTTATTTTCATTAGGAAGCAAGTTTATCGTAATGTCTGGGGCGATGGGAAAGTTGTGCCAGCAAACTAGAAAAGGGAAACTGGTGATGGGACATCCTGAGCTTCCCACGGATCGCTACAAGTACAACATGGCCTACTTAGAGGTAATGACAGTTATGGCAACTCGGTTGCTGTACTATTCTACTTGTCACTCGATCCGTCAATGCTACAATAGTAGAAGCTTAACTACCCACCCAACTTATTTAGAAAAATCCTACAAATTATTACACAGAAGTTAGTAATTTCTGTATTCAGACAGCCCTCCTATGCAGATCCACCATGCCCTGGGGTTTCTCGCCAAGCACTCAAGAATTCATTCGCGCTCACCCCCATGTTAAAAGAAAACCATTGGATTTTTTCAAATGAAAAGCGAACGGATGATAGTCGACCTCCAGACAAACATCATAAAACCAATCGAATAGTCTAATCGATTCAAGGATTTAATTTCAACTTGAATTCAACAAAAAAAAACTACTCTCTTACACCGAGAGTTTTTGAGATTTCAATAGTTCAACCCTTTTAATAGAATAATCTTACTAACTGTCAGGGTTGACAGATCAGGACGCCGAGATTAATGGCGAGCCCCAGATCAATGTTGGATTTTTGAGCCGAATTAGTCCAGCCTATGGTCCAGAAGTTTCGAAAACTAATTGGAGGGTAAACGGAGCCAATATGTTATTGGTTCTACTATTGAAATTTCCTTCGATTTGAAGGATGCGATGTACTGGTTTTCTCTGGTTTAAGGAAGGTTGTTGAGTGAGAGAGCAATCGCCGTTGGCCCCAGGAAGACATACTCAGCAGACTATGTAGGTTTAGACAAGAAGTGGTACCAAGTGAATGCGGCTGCCCCACCAATGGAATTGGTAGGTGTATCAGGTACCTTCAAATTAATGGCCCCAGTTACACAACTGCCATCAACAATTTGGGAATGAGGAGCCTGCGTCAGGATTCAAATGTCCCAGATGTATGCATATACCCCAGTAGGAGAATCTGAGCACGGTAGGAGGTACAGGTTATTTACCGTGGGCCCTAGCAGGTGAATTTGATAGCATTGTAGAGAGAGGTGAGGAATTGGTACCGACCAGATAGTTAGTTCAATACCCTATATATCGTGGAAGAGGTTTTGTCAAAAAAGAAAACGAGTTGGTCCAGAGTTTGTAACTGCCTTATGTAAGAAGAAGAAGCCTTATGAAGGGGCAACAACCCTTTACATCGGGGAAAACCCTTCGTTAATGTCCTCGGCATGCTACTTTCGACAGGACAAGTTTAATGGCTTTAATTATACATATCACACGTGGTTCAATTCAGCTTCAATTTAGTTGAGTAACAGGTCAAGAAAAACAACCGGAACTGTTCTTTTTTTCACGTGTTTTCACTTCATTCCGTTGAATTCCAGTTGTTCGATTTGTGCGTTTCTTTTCTAAATGTACCAAGGAAGTTCGGGCAGTCTGGTGATCCGCGCAGTAGGATTCTGATATAAATATAGTAAACCGCTGTGTAATAATTTGCAGCGCTTTATACAGCGTGTATATAAAACAGGTCTCATTCTTTCAAGGGATCGATTCTACAACTAATTTTCTAAAAGATATGCCTCTTGAAGTTTTTTTTCGCTTTTATTCAGTGTTATTCTGGGCCATAATCACAGCTTTCCAACGGTAAAATCAATTTTGATTTTACTCTGCTGATTAGAGGAGAAAGTTGTGTTGGAGAGCTGAAAAACGTAGATTCGACCGGTAAAATCGACGTTACAGGGCCAAAAATAAGTCAAGGAAAAAATGAGTTTGACATTTAACGATCAACCTTCTCAATTTCCTCGCCGCCTGGATAACTCATAAAATTATGACAATTCGCAGAATTTTCGATATTCTTCTTTCATTTAGAAAATCTAAAAATAATAGATATTTAGTAGTTCGTGTAATTTCTGAATTTACTTCACTACGGTGGCAGATGGACGGCTGTCGTGCTCAAAACTGCCGCGTAGTTTTTAGCCGTTGGCTAAATCGTTGTTTTGAGGTACCTATTTGGCAAGCAACTCCCATTTTTGCATTTTTTGTTTGTTAAATTAGGTGAATTGGCCGTCACGGCCCTGTGTTTTGGCCCGTCAGAAGCCCAGATCTGACGCCTCTCGACTGTTGGTGGTGGTTTACACTAAAATCGGAGGCGTACAGTGCCAGAGTGGATACCAGCGCAGAACTTCGAGAAAGAATCTTCGACATGTGGCAGTCGGTGCGATGAATACGAGGGCAAGACTATGTTTAAAGAATCGAGGAGGGCACTTCAAACAATATCTTTAGCTGTCAAAAATTCAGAAAGTACAGTCGTCCATCTGCTACCACAAAATTCAGAAAGTCCAAGCGAATAACTCTGAATCCAAGAGTTAAAAAAAAACTTCAAGGGGCATTTTTTGTAGCATATTAGTTGTAGAATCGATCCGTTGAAGGAATGAGACCTGTTTTGTAGACTCCCTGTACATAGCGTTACTCTATTATGTAGGTGGAGCCGTTCGACGTGGACCCGACGAACCCACCCTTTATGGAGCTTTCCAACTCGGAAAAGAACAACGTCGAGATGGTCAAACAGTTCGTTCTGGAGAAGTCTCGCTGCAGTCTTCCCCTGTACGAAGTGGAGAGGACGAGGAGTGAAGTCAAGAATCAGCTGATTAATCTTCCGGTATGAAAGATGTGTAGCAAATGTATAGCACCTAATGATATTGATAACGACCTATCGAGAGGGACGAATTGGCTGTCAAGCCGTCTCAACAAGTTTATAACAACCGTTTCCTAGATAGTTGTGAATTGGATTTTCAGGTACCAATTTTTTTGGGGTGCGGCCTGTTTAACAGCATTTTATTAATTCTTATCCCTAGGTGAACATGATGGGTAGGGAAGAATGCTGGAATAAGTATTGCCCATCCGGGAACCACGGCTGTCTCCCGTTTTTCTGGACGACGGAATCTTACTTCTGCGCGACGGCTGACAAAGACATCTACGAAAGGTGCTGGGACAGAAACGCCGATACGGGAGCACCGGTGATCTGTAACGGCACTGTTATCGGTCTCGTGACAATATGCAGGTGCGTAGACCAATTACAACATCAATACCAAGATCATTTGAGGCGTTTACAATCAAAACTGGATAACTCCACAATTTCAGAAAATCATGGTTTTGGATTTTTCACTAGTTCATACTTCTGATCTAAAATTTTGTCAGAAATGTTATAGTGTGGATAACGTTGGAAAAATTGTATAGTGTGCTACATACAAAGCTTCCTTGTCTAGGTAACATAAACCAGTAGATCTTTTGAAAAAACTCGGCGCTCCGCGCCTCGCCAGGGGGCAAGCCCCCTGGACCCCTTTTGCTTTTATTTAGAGACTACTGCCACAAGTATAGGAACGTAGAATACGCTTTAGCCTCGGTTGAACGCTGAACGTTCAACGATGATCATCGAACGTTCATTGTCGAACCGAAGGACGTTCGCGAACGACTGAAACTCCGATTTACATAAATAAAATGACTCACTTCAAACGGGTTTGTCGCAACTACTACACATGGATGTAAATATTCTTATGTTTATTGGTCTCGTGTCACCGTTTTCGTTCGTGGATACCATACCCTTTTTCGTTCCACTCCCGCGTGACACTTTTCGGCTAGTTAGTCCATGGCTAAAGCGTATTCTGCGCTAATAGAGAAAAAAGTGTTATGCACATGATTGGACTACGAGAACAGAAGATTTCAAATTCTCATGAGGGGTATTAGATACCGGAAAATTTCTGGTCCAGGAAAGCAAATAGACCTCCATGAACTCTAATTATTTGGTGTATGAGACTGGTTCCACCACCCCAAGTTTTTGCCATTTAAAAAAAATTATTTCCCATACATATGTGAACATTCCAACATCGGAAAGCCTATACAAATAAATAATTTCTTTAAAAAGGTGATAGTGAGGGCCAAAAAAAAATTAGAAACAGAAATCAACATCAACTCGTCTGATTGCAGTTGACATTTGAGAAAGCACGCTGAATAATTCAGTAAAATAAATGTAAACAATGGAACACTTTCACCTTCGATTTTCGTCCGAGTCGCGGAACGTCAAGTTTACAACATCCTGCAAGGGTACTAGTATAATGTATTATTTTCTGAGGATCGGAACTAGGTTGACTGATTTGAACTGATTTCGCTCATGGCTTAATTTGTCCCATAATGCCTCAAATTCACGTGATATCGAACGAGATCGAGAGTTGTGAACTGTCTAACGAAAATGGACTGTGTAGAATCAGTATAACAACACTTGATAATCATTGGTGCCAGCTCAATCAGTATTATTCCGATTGAATATAACAAAAACGTAAACAGCTTAGAGGAATGATTTTAAAGCTCGCTCGGAGTCTTATGAATAATTCAGCTCAAAATACACTATGTATTTCTAGTCTTTGTAAATGATATCAGTTATCTTTGCCAACAGACGCTCTGACCCTCTGCTGATCCAGGGCTTCAACCAAGAGCAACTGGACGCCATTGAGATGCACAGAAATATCGCCTCTGGGACAGAAGAAGTGGAGGAAGATGGAGTAGAACAGCAAGAGCCACCTTTCCCGAAATATAGCGAAGACGATTCTTAGATCATCATGATTTGCTTCATGTGATGTTTGTACAAATCTTTCAAGTTTCACGTTAAACGATGTATTGACTTTATTCTTATTTCTCAATTGAATTTAAGCACTCAATTTTAAATAAATGAAAAAATTTGTACATCTTTTTCAATATTATTTCATATTTCCTGATGCGAGATAACATAATACCTAACACCTGGAGTCTTCGACAGGTACACTGTGACGGGGTTCTGTGAGGTTCACATTGACGACCTATAATATTTCTATCCCACAGCAGACACTTTTATTCTTCTAGTTTCACATTTTTCCCAGTCAGATATTTAAAAGCCTTTAATCATATTACGGGCTGTAGGGACAGTTAGAAGACGACATCAATTAACACTTCAGAGACACATGTGAACACGAAAGGGACCCGCTACGTCCCGATGAATGAAGTCAGCTATTTGGAAACTGTAGGAGCTGGCTGCATGTCGGGAGACGAGCAGCGAGAGTAACTCCACAATATTATTATTACCCGGGCACAAAACCCGCTCTCGGGGACCTCTCCAGTATCCAGGCCACTGCGGGTTCATTGACTTCCGCTTTATGACTTTACTCGAGTTTTAAAAGGAAAGAGGAAGCCCCCTGTTACACCATCGGCCTTCATTTTTATCATTCGCAGAGATTATGAGCAGCCTGTTCATTGGCCATCTGGTGGGTACTTCATACTACCTCCGCAGCACTTATTCAATGATGACGCGGGTGCTAAAATGATTTTTCTATAGTAACAATACGAGGGTTTTGATGTAGGAAGGCTCACAACGAAAAACAACCCGGATTCCTATCAAATATGATCTTCCTAGTGTGAACACGACAGAACTTAGCACACATGCCAAATTTTCCACAACTTTTACTGACTCCTTACAATCTTGTTTAACGTTTTCGACACTTGACTAAAGCACAAGCAATGGTCGAACCACACATTTTGAGGTTTTAGCTCAAAACTCTTCATGCGAATCGCAGTTTCAGAACTGAAGCCTCGTTTTAGAAAATCAGTAGCCGGTTGTCCGAGCGTTGCACGGACAAACAAGCATAATTGCGCTTTCAAGTGCTACGACTTCCTTAGCACTTGAAATTTTGAATTTAATTTCTTGTGGGGTAGGTGGGGGGGGGGGGGGTTGATTGCTTATTCATTCAAGCGATCTTCATAACTAGGTACTTAAAGTCCCAGCCAATTTTCCTTATTTTTTTGTTTGATCAAGAATTTCGTTCAGTTTTTAAAAACACTGAATATGTGTTTATAATTGTGTTCACAAGCGGTGATCGTATAAAAACCGGACATAGGGCTAACATGCATAATTTGCAATATATTATATTACTTAGCAATATGCTTTTTACTGGTTTCATCGACTCCTGTAAAATATTAGTGGATTTTCTCAAGTACTTGAACAAATGACTTCAAGTACCACATGTACCTTGGTACCCCAACTCTACTGCCACATACCCGCTTTAGACGGGGACGTGTTTCAACGACTATTGACAGATAGGACACCCAAGTAGATGAACTGTCTGTAACGGCAACGAGCGCGAGGTTGAAGAAAAAAGAAAGGTGAAAGTTGAGGAAACAATAAGGTACTTCGATCACCCGTGAACAAGTCTGAAGGCATTTAAAAAGGAAGGAAGGCCACGTCAGGCCCCTTCATTAGTTTATCGATGAAGAAATCAAAGACCTGCCAGCACGCGCCACTGAACAAAAGACCATCGTTCCGAGGAAAAAAAAAATGTTTTCCGGATAATAATATTATGCTCTCTCGAAGCGGTAATGATGCTAATTTATACGACGTAGCGGTACCGAAGGGAGATTTTATGGGCAATAACTTCACAGTTCATAGTTTCACCACCGCCATGAAATGGGGCCACGCCTCCTCCATTTTTAACGTTCGAACCCGAAAAAGCGAATATCAGCTTGTTGAAATAATGCAAGTGTCGAAGCCAAATTTCAGGAGGTTCGGATTTGGATGATGAAAATTTTTAAATGATTGGTCAATAATGAATCTTTGTGGTCCCCCTCAACACAATTTTCGGTTCCCACTTTAAGACACGTACATTCCAATAATCGAATTAAAATACATGCATCTAGAAACCAAAGAGAAAAAGGAAACAGAAGAAGAAAATGAACTCTAGAAAAAGGTATAAGGAGTTCAACAACTCAGTGATCCAAAAGATAATTCAGTTTTGGAACACAAAGGCTACTACACTGTATATACACGTAATGCACTTAATTTGAGAGGAATTTCACAGACAAGAAGAATTTGATATTTAGAATTAAATCTTTGTCAAAATTAGAAGAAACATTTTTTTTTTCTGAATAGTGGGCGAGGAGAGAACCATGGACGCTGGTCACTGTTAACATACTATGGCTATTAATCATGGCTCAATGATTGGGGTTACTCATAAATGAGCCCGTTCCGACTGTCCAATCTGTCGTTGGTTGGTTGTTTCATCTTCAAAACATTCATTGAATGTGATGGTGGGGTCGTGAGACCTCGCATGCAGGTTTATTTGCAGTGCCCGATCCTGGTTCAAACAAGCTCTATGGTTGTAATCCACAAGTTTAGTTGGGTGAATTCACCAAAATGGAAGCTTCTGCTCCGACCTTCTTCACACTGCTTACAGATCAGCTGGTAAATACACATCCGCGACTGACACTCAGCTGATCCTCTAAGCCGAGAAGTATTTGGGGAGGTGAAGAGAGATTCGTCAATCACTATATCACGTAGCTTTCACCTTGGACGCCCACAAGGATGCTAACCAGGCTGCACTTCTGAAGGCTGAAGACGTGGATGCCTGTGAGACAGCCCTTCCAAATTCTACCCTTGCCGATTAGTAACTTGAGGCGTATCTTGGAACGAGTCACTTGTCAGAGGATATCAGTATCGATTGTAGTTCCCGGAGGATCCCATTTATTTTGTGAATTTTGAAGAAGAATGTTCTACCAGAGTATAAATGACCGCAAAATTACCGAGCTCCTCTGGTCAAAACGTTCTTCTTCGGAATTCAGAAGATGAATGGGATTTTCCGTGACCTCCAACCGATTCTGACTTCTAGTCCCCTGAGCCGTGATTTATTCAAGAATATCGACAAGGCCAGAATCTGGGTGGAATATTGTCACACAAACGTCCACGAGTTCAACCTTTAGAAGTGTAGCAACCTGGACTACGTCGATGTGGGCGTCCAAGGTGCAAGCTGTGTGAAATTGTTGTTGAGGACTCACACTTCACCTCACCGAATACCTCCCACTCCTACAAATGCAAGGGACATGCAGAACGTGTGTCTACCAGGTGATCTGTCGGCAGTGTGATACGGATCAGGGCAGGTGCTTCTATGTTGGGAAAGCTTCTCAACTCAATTTGAGAATTAATAACCATAGAGCTTCGTTGAACCAAGATCGGCCCCTACCTTTAAAGCTGCACATGATCCCATAAACACATTTAACGACTGCTTTGAAGTGAAGATCCTAAAGAAGATGCCACAGACGAGCAATGACGGACTGTTGCAGCAGTCCGAATGGGCACATCGATGGGTGCTTGGATCGAAGGGACCTCCTGGCCTCAATATTAATAATTGAAAAATACTGGATAAATGATCAAACCATGAATTTTCACGTGGTTACGTCCAAGACACCATCCACCCCCAAAAATTCAACATTGATCCGAGATGTGCCAGTTATCTCGGCACATCAATCAACCCAAAGGGAAAATTGTATACACTTGCGACGTGAGAGGGTAATTTTTTTAGGATTAAGATAGAATTAGTTCCCTGAATCGACTAAAACCACTCGGGTTGATGTACCATCATCCAGTCACTCACCGTCTAAAAAATATAATTTTCTGTTAATTAAAGTAAACAGGAGAAACGGGTTCCACAGCCCGTTCAACGATAGGTCTGAGATAGAGCCCATGGCTGGCGGTCGCTCAAGTATTTTCAACGTGAAAGCAATCACAAGATATGGAGACGCGAAGTGTCCAGTTTGGTTGATGTACAACAGAGTACTTCTAATGTGCATAGTTAAGTGATTTACGTAGTACAGATATCCAATATGTAAATAAATAACCTCTATGTAATAATTCTTCTTCAATTTTTCCTTCTTCTTCAATAATTCCTAAACCGCACATGCTAAAGTGCACCCCCCCCCCCCCCACGAAGTAATTCTCAAGTATCAATGTAGCAGACCATCCAAAAGCGAAGCCATTCGGCTCTGAAAACTGTGAAGCATTTTCAAACATTTGAGAATCGGGCAAAATTTGGGTGATCTTTCACAGGCCGTCCTAAATTGAATTCTCAACATAACCCTAATCCTAACCGTTTGAAGTATTAGAACCTAATTTATGCTTCTTCAGGCCAATGAGGGGAAGAAGAGAATTATATAGCAGAATCCTTTCTTCCTGGACCCTGGAATAAGTAAGAAGGTAGTGAAAAAGAAGAAGAGCGGTAGATTTAGGCTAATGTAAAATTATTTGATTTAATATCGTGTCCTCTGCTCTACCAATCTGTTTTAGCTCAAGCGTTGATAGTTACCCGACGTTTTTGTTTATTAATCTCATATTCCCGTGAGCGCCCAAGGCCTCACAGTCAACGAAAGATACACGAGTAAGCTTCTCTTATGCTCCCATTCATTGAATGGCTGGCTTACTCACTCACCAATGAACTGACGAAATACCTGCTTCACTGAATCACGTTTTAGATTGTGCAACGCTCTTAGGATGACTCACCTTAGTGTGAAGGAAAGCTAAGCTTTTGTTGACATTTTCAACTTTGTGAACCCTCATCTTGCCGTTGTTGGGCTTCCCGAGCTTCTCTCCCGAAATGATTTCGAGGAGTTTGAGAAGTTTCTTCCCGTCCGCCAGGTCCGTGAAGAGGTCCTCTACTTCCATCCGCACCTGACAAACAGAAAACACAGAGAGACGAATTAATAACATTTGTAGATGGGTCTGATGCTTCCAACGAAATTTCTCAGGCGATTGATAAAGGCATTATTTAAACTGTATTTCTGTCCAAAACCTACAACAAGGAGGAGATAGAAGGGAGTAGTTGCCCCTATCGAGGTACCAATGAGAGCGCCCGAAATTTCAGGGAGCACACCCGAGCGGCCGCTTACCAGCTTCGTGCACCTAATCACCAAAAACACACTCTTATCCTATAATCAGTTGATTGTCCCAAACCCTTGTGACTGAGCTGGGTTAGCTATAAATACGCGATGAATGCAATAAGTGCTATAAAACATGAGTTTGCTAAATTGACGATGGAGCAAAAAGAGATTATTTGCGATGCAGGACGGCCAATACCAATATTGACAGTAGAGATGTCAAGAAAATATCGACATTCTTCCGTCGATATATCGATATTTTTGGGCGATATTTTCTATTCCGATATTTCGACATTAAATGTTCACTATCGGATCCGATATTTTCCAGCCGTAAATCACCATATCAACCACATCCTACATCTTATTGCTCTAAACTAATTTTATAATTTCCTTCGAAGAATAGGGGAATTATATCAGATGAGGTAGGCAAATCGTAGGTAAAAAAGAGTAGGGACACCTTGGAGACTTGGGTTCTAGCCAGTTCGAGGCTTACTGGAGAGCACTCAATCAGAGGGTTTTCCTCACCTCTACCCCCAACCAATATTGATTTGATTGAATTTTTGTCAGCTTTCCTTCTTACTTCACTTACATTGATTTGACAACCCTACATAATATTGATAATTTACTCCCCTGGATCCTGTACATAATCATTATCATGAATAAAGTTTCATTGAATTTTTGAGTGGTTGAATTCTTTACCTGCAGTAGAATGAAATTCAATAATGCATTATCATTCACTGGACTCCTAGGTAAATCGGATTAGTTTGGAAAACTAATTTTGAAAAGGAAATATTTTCCTTGGATATATCGAATTACTAAAACGATACTTTTTAAAAATAGCGATGTATCGATATTCTTTGCCGATATTGACATCCCTAATTGACAGGATTGCAACCAACCTCGAAGGCAAGCATAAACCGTTCAGGGTAGGAGCCGCCACTGGAGTGGACATCAACATATTACATTTTGCAAGATATACAATTAAAACGCCGCTTTCGAAATCCTGCCTTCTACCAGCTATTGTGGCAAAACACCTCATTCCGTTAGGACAAGTGTGTGAGGAAATGCAACACAAACGTAGTAAGAAGGTCAGGGAGAATTACTCCCGGAAAATTTACACCAATACTGATGTTATAGACCACTTCTCATCTCAACTAATCCCATGATGACTGCCATAAGTGACCTACCTCCACCCAAGGATAAAAATAAGTTGGATGCGGTTTTCATTCCTTTCATTTTGAAATTTGATCATTTTTTCCAATGAAAAGTGAAATATTAAAGATTACCTATTCAATTTGTAAATAGTTGGAAACTATTTCCTGAAAATTCAAGCTAGCGTTCCTATTTAAATCCTCAAATTGTGAAATAGGACAGTTGTTGCTCTATTCTAGGATTCCATACCGCCTAATGGTATAAAACTAGTTCCCTTCAGATAATTGCTTTCCGATTGATCATGGAAAAATCTGACTTCACCATCGTGTTCTACGTTAAAAATCCTAAAGGAATACATTTCTAAACTATTCTGCAATTCAAGTCGTAGAGTGTAAGGGCTTTTGGACAGGCAGGTTGGGAGTTGTGAAACACTGTGCGCTGTTTTAACCATTGACGGGGTTTCTGCACAGAAACAGATAATCTCTCCCACTATGTGTGATGATTTCCTGATTTCTACTTCTTGCAGGGAAGCTCACGTCAAGCTCGATTCCTTCAAGAATCAGAGGAATGACATCACTGCATGTCCTGTACAACAAAAATACGAGTTCTTCAAACCTGGAAAACATCCATCCGGTGCCTCGTTCTTCAGTTTTGCCGCCTCCCGCTTCCACTGTAAAAAGGCGAACGGGCCTTTTAAGTGGCGAAAGTCCCGAGAGAAAGCACCTGAGTCGCGCTTGACTTTAAACACATCTTCCTCGAAAACGCGGAACTTTTCCATTCTTTTTTTTTCTATCTCTTCTTCCTTTGTAAGTAGGAATGCGGTAATTACTAATCTGGACGCAAACTATTCCGTATGTTTCACATCTGCACTGATTGTGGTTTGAATTTTTTCGTGAAACAGCGGCAGCTTGAAGTACAATTCACATCGGTCTTATAAATATGTATTATGAGTTTTTGTTGAAAATAATAGAAAACGTGTTACAATGAAAATTTAGTAAATTAATATTAAGTGTAATTACATTTTTGCGCTGGTACATACATTTTTCGTCTTGGTACATGATATCAATGCGAACGTTTGCAGCCTCCCCTGAAGAGACTCCGTATGCTATGGGATCAAGGCCTCTCTAGCAGCCGGTGGCCCAGCAACACCATGAAGGGAGCAAGTACTGCTCTTAAGAGGGAGAACAACCGAAAGTGATGGTATTTGAGCAGTCACAGAAAATAGATACAGTATAACAGATATATACAGTAAAAGAGTTTAATCTATTTTCTGTGGGAACTAGTGAATCCTCTGAAGGAGAAAAACAGCGACACCTTATACTTTATAGGAGCAAGTAGTTTCTCTGGAGAATACAAACAGCTAAATCACTCGCAGGGGCCAAGAGATTGCTTGACTTGCTGGTAAGGGAAAACAGTCACACTGCTCAGTGGGATCAATTACTTCCTACAGCTATACCACTATGCTATTTCCCGAGGGGAATCATCAGCTATTTCTCAGAAGGGAAAACCATATCTTAAATGAACCAACCTCATATGGGCTACATGACACTAGATACACAACTTGCACCCCCCCCCCCCCCCACCTTGCCTCCGAACTAGCAGTTTTTTGTTTTTGTTTTGATCGCAGTAACCTAGTGATGCAGTGAATGTGGATACTAGAGTGAACTCCTAAAAGGGTTTATAGCCTATACAAGGGTTGAAGCATTCTGGTGTTCATGAAACAAACAAGAACTGCTTTATGTGTCACAAACCGAGACTAGCCTGTTTTTCGATTCCAGCTTACCATGCAAGGAAAGCAGGTTCATTTTCAAAAGTAAGACTCTTGGTAGAAGTCGAGAATAGGTGACCTCTTCCTGATGAGACCGTTGCCATATTGAAAAACCCAAAGTCTCCTATTGATATAGGTCCACGCTTTCGATGTGTGTTCTGTCTAGTTTGCTAGTCTGGATGCTCGCTTTGCTCGCATCTCAAAAACGAAAGAATATCCTTCATCAATCCTTCTAGTAAAGTATAGATCAGTTGGACAAATAGATCAGAATGTGTTAACACTCGTGTCTCTGCGTATTAAAACGACTTCTTGTGCGTATTAAAACAGACCACGTCTCGGTTTGTGAAACATAAAGCACCTGAGCAGTTCTAGTAGTTTCCTGAACATCAAAATGCTTCAATCCGTGTATCGGCTATAAACCCTTTTAGGCGTTCACTCCAGTATCCACATTCACTGCACCACAATTTTACTGCGATCAAAACAAAAAAAAAAAACTGCTCGTTCGGAGGCAAGGCCGGGGGTGCAAGTTGTGTATCTAGTGTCGTGTTATGGACTCAGGTAAGAAGGAGGAAAACAATTACACCATATATTGATAGGAGCGAGTAGTAACTATTTCCCTCGAGGAGAAAACAGCTTCACCATTCTTAATCCGTCGCTTCGGGAGATTTTATTTTATAAGCTTTGCATTTATATTTTTAAACAACATACAATTTTCACCTTTCACACAAAAATAATCTTACTGTAAATTGTATGCAATTCGTGTGAGTGCTTGCCTAAATGCTACGCCCTCTTAAAGACAAACGTCTAAACCAGACGCCCAGATATATCAGGCGCCTTCCAGCGTCTGGGACATGCTCTGAGCGTGTCGGGCATCATACCGCATACACCTCTTGGGAGGGGCAACCACACCATTCCATCACCTCTCCCAAAGTAGACGTATGGGAGCCATTCATACGAATGTGGGAGCCTTTCTAAGGCGTTCAAGACAAAAGCGCTGTCCATGCTCAACTGACCTTTTGAAGGAACGAGTTCATCCATTTTGTGAACGTTTTCTTCTGGATGTGGAGTCGCTCCTCCTGAAGTATTTTGATTCTCCCTTGCTCGAAGGTGAGAGGGACCTCTCTGGCCGTCACGTCGCTGACCCTCCCGTCATACTGCGTCCCTGAAAATAACGGAATCACGTTAGAAGCGAACGGGGAAAAACCTCAAAGAGCAATATTAAAAATTGCTGCACTACGACACAGTGGTTCACAATTTCAGCGTTGACTGGCCCTTATGTTTATGTCACTGGATAACCTGATGAACTGTCTTGGACTAGTGATTGAATCAATGAAAATACAAGTACATTTAAAACCAGCCGAAAATTGAAGGAGCAATGTAAAATGGCGTATCGATGCTACTCTGCAACACACACTCTCGACAATCCTCTCTCACAACAATAAGTTGTCGGGCTCATTGATACTCGCCAGGTTTTCCCGTCGGACAAATTATAATCGGCTTTTAGAAAAAATTTGTTAATAACAACAGAATTGACTTGTTTTGTGAATGTGATTTGCTGCTTTTTGGGATAAGTTCCGTTTTCTTTGTTGGTAAGCATTGAAACCTCGGTAGTATTTCGAAGCTTTTCCGTCAGAAATTGGTCACTTCATGTGACAACGCAGCCATAGAAATTCTGAATATTGTTATTTGATTACTTTATTTTTCAGAAATACCACCAATTAATCAGTTGTTCCCGGACTCATTTAGTTGCCTAGTTTTCCAGTCGGAGAAATGGTAGTAAATGGCTTTTAGAATAATTGCATACAATATACAATTCGTTTATTATTAGTTAATATTATAAAAATATCGATTAGCCATTCTTATACAAAATAATTTATGATAGATTATCCAATTTTATATTTTACAGCTTGACCCAAACTTGGTTTTGTGATTTAGATTGATAGAAGCCACCTGATGTCTTTCTCATTATGAATGTATCTCTTCGGTAAGCAATATTCAGGTAAAATGAGCTTAACAATTCGTTTATTCTTACATGATCAATACATTTGGCCCAATTTATTCACTTTTCTCAGTTTGATAACGAACGTTGGGATACGTCAAACACCAAAGCCCATGACGAGAGAAGACTAAGGTAGCAGAGAGCACAAAGCTTTATTCATGATAGTATACATACACACATTTGGTACACATTACAGTATGAAAAACCGGAAGCACTAACTTTGACCAGCGGGCACATTCGTGTACTGGTAACTCGGAACATTGTGGAGGTAGTACCATAGAAGAGGGTACCCCGGGAAAACTGCCAACAAAGATTGAAAAAGTAGGTTTTTTAAATCACTAAGCCGAGTCCTTTTTTAGAATTCCGTTTCTCTTATCAATAGCTTTTCATGTAAGTAGGTAATGGCTGCTATTCACCAGGAAAAGAAACTAGGTACCTTCAAAGCACAATACACGGGTTTTAAAATTCTGTTTGCTACAGTGAGAAGCGAGAATTGCACTCATAAGGAAAAATACTTTACGCTGCAAATGGGATACGCCTATTTTTGCAGTTGTATGTATGTATTCTGAGTTAGTGATTGTTGTGGGGGAACCGGGGCGTCCTTGGGGCCTTTTTGTTGGTCAATACGGACTTTTTACCATAACAACGAACCGGCAGAGCCCTCTCCCACGCAGTTCTTTGAACGGCGAAGAATGCTTCGCTTCAATCAACTGACATTGCGTTGTGAAACGGAAATTCCTGATATTGTGGTTGTTGTTGACGATCCGAAATAAGAATCAGTCGCAAGGCCGGATCTATAAATTTTGGGCCCCCCTGCAAAATCTATCCTGGGTTAAATCTAGCCTAGTGGTTGTAGGTTATTGTAATATAAGCACTGTTTATCACACAAGCGAGATTGAATAGAGAATCGGCAATAAGTCGATTTTTTCAGTAACGAGATTCTTTTATTTTTGCGGTAGAGGTTTGGGCCTCCCTAGCCCCCCCCCCCCCCCCTCACTGCGGGATTTCGCGGTTCCTAGTTCCGACCCTGATCAGTCGTCTATTTGGAATTGCCCCAAATATTGGATTTGAAGGTTTGAAATTTGAATTTTCCAGATGTTTGAATGAGAGACACTGATTGTTATTTTCCGTGACCATTCGGTTAGTGACGTTGAGATATGTTCTGAAATTGGTTTGGAAAATTCCGATTATGTCTTGGGAAAGCAACATTTGGATTGTGAAAAGTCGTGCGGGTTTCCAGTATGTGGTTGGCCAGCGCTATCGAAGAGCCGGCTTCGAGTTCTAATGCTCAGAGCTGCGGGGCCCCACGTCGTGGCTGCTGCCGTTTCCTCTCGTCTTGTTACGCCATTCAGGAACTCAAGGTCGCCATGCCGGGCTCCACCGCCGCGGGCTCCCAGCGTCCTTCCTCTCCGAATCATCTGAACTCACCTCCCCGGCACACATGTATACACGGGGTCTCAATCAATTGATATTTATTTTCATCACCTTGGTAGGAGGGATTATTCAAAAACGCAAAAACACTTGAAGCGTAAGGAGGAATACCCAGGATCTAGTTTCTACTGAAACTAAAAACTGATTAAAAAAAAAAAAAATAATAAAACTGTTTGCATTTTGAGACAACTCTTCTGATTCAACTTGCTCCGTCCTTCGTTCCCTTTTTTCGATAATTTTAAGTATTTGGGTATAAATTTTGATCAAAATTTGAACTTTGAATTGTACATTACTTCATTAATTAGTGGACTCCGCAAGTTATTTTATATTTTCAAAGTTGTTCGAGACATCCTTCCCATAAGACTGTTGAGTGCTCTGTACTATGGCCTGGCGTAAATATGGTATAGTGGTTTGGGGAGGGACATTCATGTCTAATCTAAAGCCACTCAATGCTGTAAATGATGGTTTGATTAAGGTTTTATTGAATAAACCATATAGATACTCAACAGAATCGTTATGCAAGGAATTTCAAGTATACAATGTAGACATCTTGTTTGATGCTTTATAGATGTGGGATAAGCAGTGAACATGTAGGTAACCATACCGTTCACTTGTTTCCTGATTTTTGCTTCCGAGTCTGCGAAACAGAAGAAGCCTTGTGTTCACTTTCGGGAGCCAACAAAATTCTGTTGCCCGAATTCAAAATTTTCACTCACATCTTGCGTTTCAAAGCCTACTGAACAAATTTGGTTCCGTGTCAGTCTGTCTGTCCGCATTACCTTGTTACAGCCATAACATCCACAATTTTGAATGAATTCAGCTCATATTTCGGAGGACTATGCGGATAAGGTCTCTTGAGGTTCCATGGTAATTTCATCTCAATATAATCAGCGGTACGCTCTGCGGATGCGCTAACGTGAAATTCTTGAAACAGGTATGACGTTTACAATTTTGATTCAATTTAGCTCATATGATAAAGGATGTAACGAGGAAGCTGATGTGTCATCTCCTTGGCAGTTTACCTCTCGCCATTTGTATTTTAGTTTGCCAATCCTTCTCAGATGTTTGCCCAATAACCTCATTGATCCATCTAATTTTACTCGTTCAAAATATTAAAACAATGTTTTCAGCTTCCTAATTTCAAAGGGAATGAAGAATGTGGAAAATTGTGTACCAGTATTTATGTTTAGGTTTAGATTGCTAAAATGTGAGCAGTTGAATTGTAAAAGGTAGTATATACCAGTCAAGTTCAATAGTTTGTAAATTGGACCAAGTGCATAGGTAATTGTTAACACGCTTAGGCTTACTCCCCCAGTTAGCACGGAACTGTGTTCCAAAAAGTTGGGAGTTCCGACAATGTACTTGAATGGAAATTACCTTGTTCTTATTAATGGAATAAACATATTTTTCATTTCATTTCATCCTGCAACCAACTAGCTTCGACGAATAGACCCCAACAACTTCGTTTAATAAAATGGGAACCCCCGTTTGGGTTCATTTTCAATAATGAACCTTTGTGATCGACCACGAATGAAAACATGTTAAACCCGACTCGACTTTTTAATTTCTAATAAAAGCTGAAAATTGGATTATTCGTTGTTTTCGTTCACTTATTAACTCCATCAGCTCTAAGGTAGGCCGAGTTTTCCATTTGCTAATATCTCATAACCAGATAATTTAAGAATTGGGAGAGTCAGACTTCTTGTTGCCAGATCATCTTCCACCACGAGCTACACGGCCCTGGTTTTCTTCATGACTTCAAGCACAAGTAGGTACCAATTTCTTCCCGTCTAAAAACGCACACAAACTGCAAGTTAGTACTTGATGTATCAATACCCAACATTACTCACTTAATGAAGAAGTTCGACAAGCAATTAGAGCAGGTAATGTTGCTTTACTGATCTTAATGCAGCGGCTTGATGGGAAAGTAAAGTGACAGATCACAAACTAGACCGAATTGACTGACATCTTCCATTTTTGCAGAGTATTAACTCAGGAGTTGGGGTCGTAAGTTTCAGTTTCACGTATTCGTAGCTTTCACGCAGTGGTGGTTCTCAGTTTATAAATGGCAGATTCGAAATCTGTGTATCGATTTATTTTTCAATACCTGTTTTTGTCACCTATTGCCTCAGACAAAAGTGGCTCCTCCACCTTGAAAACGATACACCCACTCTACGATAGCCTTGCTTCTGATCTTTCACCTGTTTCGAGATCTTTCTATTAGATATCGATATTCACGGCCTTGACACAATAACACAATATACCTTTAATAGCAATCGATAGGTTTCGATGTTTACAATACGTTCCACCTAACTGTAGAGTTTAAATGCCAACAAATCGTTCCACAAATGAGGATACCGGTGTCGAGGATTAGGATAATTAACAGGATAAGGGTGAGAAATGGGTATGTCGAACTTTACATATTTGGTTGATACGTAAGTGCGAAGTAAAATGGAAACTCGGCTGAAGGGTGTAGGTAGCTCTCATAAAATGAGAAAAATCATTCAATGTAAAGGGGGATATTAGTGATACCGAAGATGCACCTTTTCATAATCGTATACATGAAAACGACTTAAATAAATAAACCCAAATATTATGAATCTGAATACGAACACGGATATGAATACGGATTTCAACCTGAATATGAATTCGTAACTTCTTCTTAAACTTTCAACATTTTCTAACCTGAATTTTACAAAAATGCATTTTTTTTGGGGGGGTGAATTTTCTGATCGGCTCAACTAGAACTCGAGAAAATTATGCACAGTGGATCTTACATAGAGCGGTGTATTGATCGGAATTTCGATTAACATTGTCACAAAATAAAGCAAATTTTGGAGAAATTCACAAATAAAGTGTAAATTTTAGTGAAATGATAAGAAACTACATTTTTGTGAAATTCCCAGATCTAAAGGCTGTGCTGTTTGATTTCAGTAAATCGACTTGAAAATCGGGAAATTTGAGAAAAATTTTCACAAAATACAGCAAATTTTGGAGAAATTCACAAATAAAGTGCGGATTTTAGTGAAATTATATAACATTTTGGTGAAATTCCCAGATTCAAAGGCTATGTTGTAATTGGGTACAATACTAAGTACCTTTGGGTAATATACCGCATATTTAATTCGGGATGAGGCCTTGGTGAACTGTTTCAAGGAGGAACAAAGGTAACCAAACACTCTGGATTTGTTGACCGAGCAAATGGAGTGGAGTGAAATGATAATGAACCATCGAGTGGGAGGACATTGCTAGCGCCTAATGCACGAACTGTGTCGGGTAACTCCGCAACAAAGGAACCCGTCAAATATTGGAATAGACGAAACGCAGCGATCAGAAGTAACAACAGCTTCTTATTTTAGTGATTCTCTCATCGATCGTGTTAGAAGTCGCAAAATACATTCTACTGTTTAGTTAGAAAACCAAGGGAGACCATCTACAGCCTAAACAGCACATTTTAAAGAAATTTGATTTAAATTATAAACTTGATTGATAACAGTTTACAAGGATTCACGGACACGCTGATCATTCATGTTGTGGGTGATTCTAAAAAAAGCTTAAATAGTATGTTATTTTAGGATTACTTCAGAAATAGGAGATCTTGTGTTGCATTCTTCTATCAAAAATATTTTAAATACCAACATGCACAATAATCATGGTCAATCCGGTACGTTTCTATTCAGAAAACATTTTTTATTTGACGCTAAAAGCCCAGTTTATCATTACCACCACCTGTTGTTTACAACTTGAAAAACGTAGTTCAACCTTCACAGAAATGAAATGACTTGTGTTCTAACTTGAATGTAGAGCCTGAAAACTCATTTGAAGGTACGTAACTACAAAAATCATCATTACCCCCCTAAGGGAAGCAAACAAGCGAATTTCGCAAGACTGGCGGTTTTGAAAGTGGGTGGGAACGCTGCCAAAGAGTGGGGAACTAACCTCTCTCCAGTTAGTTGCCAGCAAGGATGAGGAGAGTCCATCATTCAGTTCTGTACATTTGTAGGTCTCATTACCACAACTCTATAAATGTTTAACATGTTTGTATGCATGTTTTTAATTTATGTGTTTGGTTAACCTTAAAATGGCTGTTTGAAAATAAAGCGTAGTGTAAGAGAAACCTACGATTTCTTAAGAAAAGGCAGGCTCACAAATTCTATGTTCTCATTACCACCCATCAAATCATTGTATTGATGATTGATGGTTGAATTAATTAAATTTGGAATTTTGGATTTGAGCATCATGCTCGTTGTGATCCCTGGAAGCCATATGCAATTTTGGAAGATATTCAGAGATGTTACACTGTCGTATGATTTCAGCATTGGAAATTGTTCTTTTTTTTAGAATCACCCGTATAGCTTAAGGGTTTTATTGTTTGCTTGCTTGTTTAATCTGTGGATTTGGAAATCGGTCATTCGCATTTTACAAGGGAATGAAACCCGAAATGCAGCACCAAACAGAGATGATTACTGACCAACTCGAAAACGCTGACCGTTCCAAGTATAACTGCGGAGTTTAATGTTTATTTGCTTGTTCGATATGTTTTAGTGGATTTGGTGGAAACAGGCGTGTCAACGGTCACGGACCACCTCCTAAACTTCTAGTTCATCATCATCCAACCTCGGAACTTGCCAACTGCCAACGGGTTTGCGGCTCATAGTTAATCGCGGATCTCGGCTGGGCACCGGACCACGATGGACGAGCTCTGGAAGCCTGGAGATCCTCCAAGGCCGCTCGCTTATGTCATCTTTATAACAGTCATCCGGAAGATTCGGATCTCCCGCCAACAACCGGCCGTTGCTCAGCGCCGGATGTTCCCGCCACGAAAATGAGATTTATCTTTTTTTGCTTTCCCAATATTTGTGCAACAGAAAGTTACGCAAGCTGACATAAAAACACGAACGGTGATTTAAAAAAACGCACCCTTCAAAATCGGAATCGTACGTTTTATACATCTTTGAACAATATTGGTTTCATGTGTCTATCAATTTGTTTTCCCGAATGTTACAGAGCCTGTTAATGTTCATGAAGGTCAACATTATAATTAATAATTAAATCGAATGACATTTCGGTCGACCATTTTCAGTACTAAACCTATGTAACCATACAGCAACCATTTTATACCTCCCCCTTAAACTTCGTCACTTAATATTTCAAGATGGTAGATTCAAAATCTGCAATGTCCGTTCGCCGTACGGTCCACAAAAAGCCTTCGATTCGGACATAGAGGGTAGTAAAGTTTGGTATTCACGGAGTCATTTTAGAGAAACTCCAAATCAATGCCCGTATTGCAACGTATGTTGTTAAGACAGGGCTGCTTTACCCTAGCGGAATCAGTGATTTTCTATTGTCTCCCTGTATGGAGTAGTACGTACCACAGCACCCTTGACCTTATTGTTACAATCCAAAAAGCAATAATCAGGAAAATATCAAAGAGGAGTAGATTGGAGCATGCTGCCCAACTTTTCCTGGACCTTAAAGTTCTGACTTTCGAGAAATTGGCCCTTATGAGCAATATCCGGCAAATTATAAGAGCAAAACAGTATCGAATACAAACTTACAGCACAAATACAACATTTAGTATCGAGTACCCAAGCGTTCGTACCTCATTTGAGCAAAAATCCGCCAGATACACTGAGCTCCTTGCTTTCAACAGTCTGCCAATCGATATACGGAGGAAGCTGATGAACACCAAGTTCACGTGGACGAACACGAACCAACTAAGAGACTACTTACTACGCATTCAGATGGAAATTCAGTCGGATAGGATTCTTGTGAACATTGTTTGCGTGCTTGTCAGTGCAATACATAGGAGTAGGGTTGTATTTTCCGAGTGTTTCGCCGTTCGCAACTCATCTTCCGCCGCGAGCTACAGCGTCTCACAAGCCGCTCAGGACGTAGTGCAGAAGTGAGTGGTTCGATAGAGTTGTGATAGGGCTATGAAGCAAATTTCTTCCCTAATCGATCTACCGCCGAAATATAACCAGTCTTTTTTATGTCATCTAGAATACAATTATAATTCACAAAAGCGCAGAGTTGAGATAATTTATTACCGACCACGAGTAGTAAATATGGATTAGTGATTTATTAGAAAGGTTATACTTTGGTTTAGTATATTTTAGTATTGCAACAATAAGCCTTCGTAATCGCACATCACAAACATTTTATCATCCCACATTTATAGTAAGCCCAATAGCCCCTCACGAATAAATGCAATGGGTCGAAAACCTGGGTTTTTGGGGTTGACGAATGTATTTATTGACATGTGTAAGTAGAGTGACATTTTCGAGGAGCAAAAATTGACTGTGGGAAATTTCAGATCCACGGAAACTCAATATAGCCAACAATAGCAATTTCTGACCCTAAAAATGACCCCACTAACCCAACAATGACGCAACCATCCACGCATTTTTTAAAAATACGCCGGTTTTTTCGGGGGAAGGGGGGGGGGGGTGGACACCTCGTGTTTCTTAGATCACCAAAGTTCAATAATAAAGGATGCAGTCTGATGGCAGGTACAAACTTATCAGGTGGTGGACAATGACACACTGACCGGTTAAGGGAGTGCGAGTGAAAGAAGGAAATGGGAATTCCGGCACGCCCCGTCCCATCTAAACGCAGATGTAAACCTCCGCCTTCAATTATAATGTAGGCTTTACGCCGGCCGTAAATTTTACTTCTAGCGGTACCCGAGTGAGTAAAAACGGGCAGTAAGTCCCAGGCGAACCTTCAGGACACGACCGGCGGACTTTCTATTCATGTTACTCGACGGTGATATCACAGTCATTCTGAGACCATGTAGTGGCACAGATTCGAAGAACGAGATTTTAAGACGGAATTAGGTGGTTTACCAGAGTGTAGCACTTGAATGTATGTAAAGAAACTTGTCAATGCGTCACTCAGGAAATGGTTCCTTTCCGATGTGAACATCGCTACAGATCAGAAAACCTTAACAACGAGATAGCACGACTAGAAACACGTAAACCGGGTGAGAAAAAATCTAAAATATATTATGAGTAATTACCAAAGATAATATTAACTAGCAATACTATGGATTATATTACGCCCGTGAACGCATCAAAGATATCCTGAATCAGAGCTTTAATTTATTTAAACTTGGACGCAGGCAAAAAAGTAACTCTAATCTGCCTCGACGTGGCAAAGGCTTCCGACACTATATCACAAGGAAAACTTGTCGAAAAACTGGAATCATCAGGAATTCGAGGACTAGCATTGGAAATATTCAAATCATATAATAGTGACAGAGAACAAGCAGTCCACATTGGCTAAGAGAAAAGTGAAACTGCTGCAATCCGCGTGTACGGGTGTTCCCAAGGCACACTTCAATTGGGCCGATTATTTTTTCCGTATATGTGAATGAACTTGCTTCACAAAAATATTCCGGGAAAATGTACATGTGTGGTGATGATGTTGCCCTAGTAAACTCCGGGCAAACGTGGCAGGAGGTCCATCAAAATGCCGAGAAAGATTTCAGGGCGATTGGACAATGGATGAACACCAACAAGCTTACCATCAATGCAACCTAATCGGTTTTCATGGACATAGCAAGGAAAACAGAACCACAATCAGCATCGATCGAGTGACCTTTGACATTAGACAGCTGCAATTACTTACCGTGTGACTGTTCGAAAATCAGAAAAGTTAATAGCTTAGTTTATTTAGGAGAGACGTTTGATTCTCAAATGAAATGGACCCATCACATTCAAAGTTTGTGCCAAAAGCTAAGGAAATGTGCGTATACCCTCTATAGAATCAAAATGAGGGCTTGTTTCAATTGGAGCTCAGCTTCCCACACGCCTCAAACGCCGATGATACGATTTCTACGAGAGGAGTGAAGACTCCCATCCCAGGACCTCTGGGGGCCAAGCAAACCGCACAATCACATTCGCTCTGGTCGCATCTCATACGGGACCGGCCGCAAGATAACGTTACAGGACCAACGGTATCCCCCCGAGCCCCCCTCACGATCACGAGCCAGGTTGGGGTGCTTTCACAAATAATACCTACCACCTCCAAGAAATTCATTCAAGTATTCAGAGAAAAGCGGAAATCGCAAAAGGAATTGAAGAAGTTTTGTTGTTATTGTAAATCTTGATTGTCCTTTGATTCCTCAAGTCCCACAGTGGTTCCGAAACTCGATTTTCCCTCATTCTGCGAACAATCAGGTTCTTTATTGATTTGATAGAAACTTGATAGTCAAAATCTTCGTTATTAAGCATGAGGAGTGAGGATGTGTGTAGAGTTTCCACGAAAAATTTGCAATTATTCTTCAAGGCTTTCCTGGGACTAGACAGAATTGCATTAGGGGAGACGCGAATACAAAAAGCATCGCAATACCTAATTATAGGTGAGGGGAATAGTACGCGAAAGAAATGTCTAAGAACGAATCCCAGAATTCACTTCGAGATGACACTTAAATGACGAGCGAGATGACAACAATGCTCATGTTTCTCACAATTAGCGCGAGACAAGAGTCGGTCTGTTTTGACTGACAAGCGAGTACGCACGGTACTTGGAATTCCAGGCGGCCAAGGACTGCCATTGTTCCTCGGTTTGGCAAAAAACGAATGCGAGAAGTTCATTAATAGTAGAAAAGGAAATCACTGTGTACTTAGCAAGTGCCAACCACGGTAGGTAGGTACTTCGGTAACCTCCAAAATATTTTCATAAATCTAAAACTTTTCATACGATAAACGAAAGGTGTATCGTCTCTGTCGAAAATATGGGTACATGGAATACAAGTTTCCACAGGTACGCAGATAATGTCGGAGTTTCGTCGCTAAACCACCGACATTCCAATAAGGAAGTGGGTTGAATAGATGACAGGGGACAGATCTAGATGATAGGAAGACATAACCTTTTAGTAATTGATACTAGAACATGATTTTCAAATATATGCAGAATTTGTTTTATGTAACCACTGTTTCCTGTATCTAAGAATCAATTATTGTAATTGTAGCGAGAAAATATCGTAATCCAGCAAGAAAACCTGTTAAGCCCCGCAAAGTTTGCTGAATACTACTTGCTATTTATTTCTGCACAAGATGCGTTTAACGCGGACCCATAGTCCAAGACCACCTGAACATAACTGTGTTGTGTCTGTCTATCTGTTCGTCCGCAGATCCTTTCAACGGTTGAACACCTACAGTTTTCATCCGACTTTGATGACATGTTCTGGAAATGCGCGTGCCAAAACATATAATCGATCAAGCATCATTGGCTCACCTGCGCATGGTAATGTACTGAATGGACAGGAAAAAACTTTATGAAAATATCAATTTCAACGCTATACGATCAGCAGACTATATATGAGCGAACGGAAAATCCTTGCAGAAATTAATTAATTTCTACAGTTTTTGTCCGATTTTGATGAAATGGTCAGGACATGTCCACATACTCTGTGTATGAATGTCCAGTACATATATCAATGCTCTCGAATTGATACACCATTCTGCGCATGCTCAAACGTAAAATCCATCGAGAATCATTTCTCAGGTTCAAGAGTACCGATCGTGCTAAAATTGTCAGGGTAGTCGGGGAAGAATGGTGTAATGAATCTCATAGATAACGATTCCAACATGATAGTATCATCAATCTATCCGCAATAGAATTTGAGCGATAGCCCGCAATACACGTCGACTAACCTTTTGAAAACGTTGACGTCTGCGGGAACTATCCAGCGGCATTTCTGTCCCGTTGCAACAACTTTATATTCTACATGTTTCGAGATGTTCATATTTTCTAGACGAGGAAGCAATGTGCCACACCCAACTTGGCAGACCCTTTTCTTCTTTTATTTCCAGCTCAGATAAGATACAAGCTCGTCTGAGGTCACCTGCCAGCTCGCTTCGATTGCGCCGTTCCGAAAATCCATGACTGATCGCCTCGCCGCATAATAACGTGGCGACATCTAAAAACAAGCGATGACTCACTCGGAGGAGCATCAACAGGTAATTCGAGTAAATCACGACCGTCTTCCCACAACTCCGTTTCCGACGGGTTATTTCGCCAAACACCGGGCTCCACGACCCACGTCCGAATGCCGTCGACCCACAATAACGCAGATGGTAGGCGGCATAATAATTTCACAGGTAACAGAACACTACTCGGAGTGAATCCTGGCTGAGGTCGATTTGGAACAGTGATGACTGCAGCGGGCCGAAGCCAAATACAGAAAAGCTGCAAACTGCACTAAGATTCATCACTTCCGTAGGCACTTGTCGAAGGGAAAAGAAGGAGGTTGGTATCGTGATAGTTTTTTCGGTATTGGTTTCAGGAGTCACTTTCACGTTTAGAAATGCCAATTATAGTCATGGGTTAAATTCTACGGAACTATATCTCAATCGATTTTGCGCTTAAAATTGCAGAGAAAATGACACTGCACTTACCTACATCGGCAAAAACTTCCAAAAAATACGTTTTTGGCACGAAGCGCCAGTGCTTGCGAGGTGCTCAGGCTGGGTAGAGTAACCAGAGCCCTTGTGGTATCCTGATGAGATAGAACCGATTTTGCGTCAAGTCTAAGGCCTTATATGGACCGGACGGACATAGCAGATCTAAGCACCTTGAATAGTAAAATCACAAAACTTGAGGGATTTACAGAAACGTTAGTCACTCCCCCGCCAGAAAAGTGGCACTTTTAAAAAATTCGTTGTTTAGTTCGTACTTTCAAAGATAAAATGTATCTTTGAAATCCGTATCTAATATCCGTATTTAATACGGGAGGGAACAGCCCTTTTGGCGATGTTACAACTGACTGAAATCGAAAAACCACGGGCCACCACCAACGTCAGCTTTCCTTGCAGCTGTTTTCAACCAACTACTGTACTATGAATTGTGTTAAGACTGAATACATGGTATTATAATTGATATCTAAGTGCACTTTTACTATTTTCATTGCACTAGCTCTTTAAATTGATGTTTAAGATTACGGACAATGTCTATTTTATATATGGAATGTATGTAAGTTATCACCCCCCCCACAGAAATGAGATCCTGTGCGAGGTTCAAAGAATGTGTTCTGTTTACGAATGTCGTGTTAAGTTCGGCAAAACGGGCACATGATAATCATATCTAACTTTCTTTCTCATATCTTTCATTCAGTGTACTGTTTGATTAGACCTTTGCATTAGATACGGATTATCCTGCATCTCCACGTTTTATTTCTCTCAAACCAAAAAAAATCCGTCCATTGAAACTAGTGGAACAAGACTGCTCTTAACCAATTAGAACCAACTAGCTAATCAGATAGGAGAGAGTACATGGTCCAAGATCACCCAATATAGTAGGATACAACGCAGAATTGCGGGGCGTTGTAAGTTCTTACTGAAGAGGGCGAATGTGACAGGCCTCTCGATTGAGAGCTCGAACCAAGCAATGTTGGTGTACATTTTACTGGAGTACATTACTTATCATTTCCTTATTAGTATCTTATAACCGTTCAGAGTATATATTTACACCTAACGAGAGTTATTCCCGAACACTGTTTTGAAACAATCATAAGCAAGATACGGGGTGGGGCGTGAACTGTCACCGGTGCCGAACGTAGTTTGCTAACCCTGTTCACAAACGTTCTTGAATGTCCAAGCGCGTTTCGCCACTTGTTGGTAAACTTAGTGGATTTTTTACTCTGTCCGGAAAACTGATGAATTGTCAGAGGGACTCGTGTTGATCATGCATGTCGGCGAGAGAACGAATGGCCTACCTACTGCGTCATTCAGGAGTTTTCGAGAAAATAAGTGTTTGCGTCTTTATTATTTGGGTTTAATGCGTTTATATTTTCATACGGTTTTTAATGGGGTGGGACAGCGAGAAATAGACAAGTTGAAATTTGTATTTGGCTGAGAAAAACATACCTTCAGGCCTTTTTGAGATACCCCCTTAAGATCTCAGTGCGTCGACAGTTTCAGGGGAGGAGCTGCCACTGGATCCATGACTCTTATTATGAATCCACATTCGATCAGTAATTGTTTTGTTTGAGAGTGATCCAGGCAATCCATTCAGAACTTCAGTTAATGGGGCCAAGATGTAATTTCCAGCTGAATAGTACCACTCATAAGCCGATGAATGGGAACAATCAAGTGTTTTATGGGGCGTGTTTCACTATCCAAGGAAGACAAGAAAAAGGTATGCGGCGAGCTTTCACTCTCGATGCGCCGCAACACTCAACAAAAGTCAACGCTTGTGAAAAGGGCGGCACCAACCATGTAACTAATTACGAATTCACGAGAGGATGAGCTCCGGCTTTGGCACAGTTCCCACAGACACTTTCCAACGATTGTTATGTCCAAAGGAGAAACAAAAGATTCCCTTTTCCGATGAGACGCGGGTTTTTGGCGTGCGTTGCGCCTGTCTGTATGGAATGGGAAGTTCCGTAACGTCCTCTCACAGAGAAGGTATCTGATCCGGGAAGGTTCCCATATAACTTTACTGTGTCATGACCGTCTTCCGTATTTTATGAATGGAGTCCTCGGTAATTCACCTAGGCGAAATAGTGCACGATTTCAGTGCTATTCTACCTAAAACCTACAAATACAGATTTCAGGAATATTTTTCGATGTCTCCAATTCAATCAGAGGCTTAGTATCTAATCATGATTTAACATTGAAATCTGAATAAGAACTTATACCTATTCAATGGACTTTTCATTATCTAATACCGTTGGGATTCTAAATAAATTCAAACTCAACAATATTACCAACAGTTGTTTTACGTACGTAATAAATGTTCTCACATGTTCTTTCAAGTGAAGGGATCTAATCTGGGAAAGTTCCCATACAACTTCCCTGCGTCACGACCGTTATTCATCTTACATGAATGGAGCACCGACTGATTCATCTTTGCGGAAACATCGCGAATTGCATTGCTGAGACTATTTTTCCAATCAAAGATTTTCAAAGTTAACCAGTTTTCTTGAATGTCAGCAAAGTTCCCGATGGAAATAAGCATTTCCTAATTCAAAATTGAACTATAAAATAGTAGAATCACAATAAAACAGTAGAAAAGAAACCGTAATAAAAGATTATTGTTCACCCTCACATCAAGAAATGTTGTTCTGCAATTCAATTGATGTTCTTATCGTCGAATCAGAGAATGAAGAGGTCTGATCCAAGAAGGTCTCAATGAGACTTAACTGTGCCGTCACCTTCTTGCATCTCTTACGGTTGGAGCTTTCGGTGATTCATCTCCTGAGAAATCGTGCGACTTGCTAAACTTCATTGCTGAGAATCCATTTCTGTCCAACGAAGTCCCCTAGTTTATGAAAGTTAAGAAGTTTATTACAGTTCGGGTTTTTATATTCTCGTTTCTAATGGAATAAGGGTGGATCTTTCTTGACCAAATTGCAAAATCACAACATAAAGTAAAATGGTTTCGGGTTTTTCGTCAATTCAGTTTAACTGCACAAGTTGTGAGCAGTTTAGCATCTAGGGCAGTTAGGGATCTAGAATAATCGTTTATAGAGAATTACTTCAAGAAGAGAATAGTAGTGAAGGGTTCCAAACTAGAAACACCTTCAGAACATAAATCACAAACCAATTACATCTTCGTATTTTCGAATGGATTGGGGACCCAAGAATTAACGAGAAAACATTATGAATTTAAATTACATCCAATACATGCATCACAGGGACATTCCTATGTGTGGTTTGTAGAAGCAAGTATGAATTATGCTCGATTCACCGGTTGACATGCGGAGGTGATGAGATGTTATGGTTGCCCCGTCCATGAGCTTAATGCGGATAATGCCCGCAACACTTAGAGGGGGTCCCAGACGCTGGAAGGCGTGTGGTATTTCTCTTGAGGTGGCGGATCCAGGAATAAGAAAGGACAAACTAACCAAAGCAATCACACAACACAGAAACACTGGTAATGTTATATACGGTCGAGCCAAAATTATTACTATCCCAACAGCCCAATTCTGGACTAATAAGATAAAATAATATCAGTGGTCGGGGTTTGTCGAGTAAAAATAACAAAGTTTCTTTTTATTATCCTTAATTTATTTGAATACGTATGTTAGAACGTTACCTATTACCTTACGTATTAACAACCACCGTTCACCAAGTGATGTCAATTCATATTTTCTTGTGCCTAAGTTATAATAAGTAAATAAGTACGTCTCAACAGTATTCCTTACTGTACCATATAGCTGTTGAGGGAAAAAGTTGAGAATTACAGCCTGCATAGCGAATACAAAAGTTTATGGACAGGAAAAACCTTTTTCGGCATTACCCCCTCCCATTCCTTTTTTCCTACAGTGAAATTCGAAAATCCCGAAGTCTGACGCACAGCCAAAGTAAAATTAGGATCAAACAAAAAAATGCTAGAATTTTCATGGAAAATCTTCGAACTAGAATGTCGTCAACGAAATCCGTTTTGAAGCATTCTGAAATGATTGTTGGATTGTATGTATATATATATAATGCGTATATATTGTATGTGTGTGTGCGCGCTCGCATTCGCCATTCCAGACGATAACTCTAGATGGAATTCAAATAAAATTTCGTTCTCGCGCCTAGAAATCAACCATTCTAAACCAGAGGACGATTTAATTTTAGGGCACAATGAATTAGTCAAATTTCAAAAATTGTACAAACAAAATGACTAAAAATGTATTAGAACTTCTAATACATTTATTTCTATATTAGAACTTCTAATTTAGAAGTCAACCTCCATCACAGTTTTTCGTTGCAACAAGCCAACAGGAGATCCTATCCATATTCCCCATTTTCTTCTTGTCTTACGTATCGAAAACAATACAAGTGAGTTACGTTCAAAACACTTTCACTACGCTAAATATTCTCTAGCTATTAAACATTTTTTTTTTTTTAATTATATTACTTATATATATATTCAAAAATAAATATATAGCACAGTGAAATACGTCATTGAATATTTGATGATAGTTGAAGCTCAAATTTGAACTGATAATTGTACTTGAATTTCATTAAAAATTGGTTAAATATGCTACAAATTCAAGAAAACCAAACCTTCGTTTAAATAGAATTACTCGGAACAAGTTTTTTCGCAATAACATCGATACTAAGAATTTTTTTTGCAGTCAAAAGCTCGAAATTCAACACAACTTAACTTGTACAATTTAAGTAAAGTAGTAGGACAATTTTTGAAAATTCGCTCATACGATCATACTGCATGACTGGACTTTTTAAAATTTATTATTATTATTACGACAAAAAAGGAACGATCTACAACGGATTTCTATTCGGTTGTTGTTTTTTAATCTTGTTTGGGTTGTCCCACACCCTCCTGTTTATTTAAATTCGTAAGAGGAACATCTCAAATGTCTATAATTTTCATTGCAGATACCAACCTGCAATCTATTCCGTCAAATCAGCCCCTGTGCAACGTACGGAAGAACCAGGAAGCTTTTGAATAAGAATTTCGTGCAGGCGATGCACAACTGATTTTTTTTGTCCCTGAACTATGCAGGGGGTCTGAGGACCTACATATTCCGAACACGCTACCTCACTGAAATCCTGTTATGCAATTTTCCCTCGGTTGCAAGATGACGGTGAAAATAACGACCCGTTCGACCCGGCAAAGGTCGAAGCTAGGCGAGAATCCTTCCGAACTTGTCGCCTCAGGGCCGAGAGATCTGCTGCACCATTCCCAGTGATTTACTGATGGTACCGACTGAGATATGGCAAAATTCCCTCGGCGGACTTGACATTTGGTTAGCAAACCTGTAACCGGCGTAGCTGCAACGGGCCGCAGCCTTGAAAACTGATAGGAATGTTGTATCGTTTCCCTAGTAGGCGAGGTGAGCCTTGTTGTTGGAAGCTAGAAATCTCGCTCCATGATCTCCACTGATGAAGTCCACTTTACTCGGATTACCTTCAATTGACTCTTTTAACCTCACGAATCTCGGTTTAATTCCATCAGTAAGGAATTCTCCTCGTAGAGACGCTGACCATATGAATCTCATCGCTCCAATAAGTTATCCAAAAATTAAACGTTGAAAGGGGAAATAGCGAAGTCCTCCAAGTTTTTAAAAATGTTATTCCTTGGTCATAAAGATATCAGCCTTTTTTTTATGCCTCTCCATGATACTCAACAAGATACAAGTAGAATGAAGATAAGTACTAATAAAGATAGATGTGAAAATAGGCAGGTAGGCACTTATGGATGTGCGCAAAGTCAAGTTTTAGGTATGATTCAAATGATCGAACCCACCGAGAGTTCTGCCATGTTTTGTCCATTTCATTTGAGAATCAAACATCACAACTAAATAAACTAAGTTATTGGAAGGAAATGTATGGCTGCCACTTGAAAAGCTCTGATCATATAACATAAGCTCGAGTCATGCAGAGGGATTCAAACCGGTTTCTGGGTCAATCTCAATTTCGGTTCCCTGACTTCGGAAAAACCGTATCGGGATAACAAGAACAATAACGTGGCGTTGGTTCATCAGCGTTGACAGTTGACAGGTAAAGATTACAGACATTACGCAATCAAGTGATCCGCTCCGATCTTGTTGACAATAACCAGCGCCTCGTTAGCATGACAGCGGACGCCAGTTGTTTTTTTCGACTCCGTCCATTATAATATGTGTCCCCGATGCCACATTAACATTTTCCTTCCATTGATATTCATCGAGCGGCCTTTTCCCGCTTCCCATATACCACTCGACGTTCTCATCAACGTTGTGGGAGTGAGATTTACGAGGTGGAGATCTTTGTCACTCCAACGAGAAACATCTTCCGCGTCCAGCCTGTGGGAACGTCACCTTCGTATTGCGCCATCTTGATCGTTGCAAGTTTCTTGTGCAATCAATCATCTGCTGAGGGGGAATGAGAATCCACTGGTGCATTTCGCATTCATTTCATCTTATCGTTATACTAGTTTAATGGCCCTGCTATGCAGGTTAAAAAGAAATAGGTGAATAACACAATGAGGGAGTATAATAACAATATGCAAAGTCAAAAAATCGTATATCCCGAATCCCCGAGGAGAGGACCACGTCGCTTGCCCTGGGAGACGCTTTTCCCCCCCCCCAATGGCCCCCTGGGGCCCTCCTTCCTTCACTGGCGGGGTCGGGGGGAGGAGGGAACAGGTCGGTTGCCCTGGGAGACGGGGGCGAGAATTCCACCCGCCCACCGTTACCACCCCCTGAAACGCCGATATACTCTGATAAGCTCGTCTTTATATAGTGTGATTCGTTCATTTTATCTAGTTATACAAGATAAGCTCGATCGCAGCTTCTCAGTCACACAATTTTGACAAGGTGTGATGAAAATTTTGAATACCCTCTTCCCGATTCTTGAATCCGCCTAGGGAGATATAGCAGATACTTTCGAGCGCGAAGGATATCCACCGTGTATGGACTAAGTCGCTCGCGACGATGTTGTGAAAACCCATTTCAATTAAAAAAAGGGTTGTTGTGCTAGGTAATCATTTTTCCGCCTCAGGTTTTGGAAGGGGCATTTATAATACTCCATAACTATCCTTGTTACATGTTAGCAGAGCATGGTTATTATCCACTGTCCTGAATCCCCCACAAGGAAAATGCCTATTAAATATGGGCCCTGAAAATGACGTAACAGATAACCCTCCCCTGCCCACATATAAGATTCTAACAACATCTTATTGAAGTAGGTTATTTGTCAAAAATGTCTACCGATTGATTCACCGCCTCCAAGGCAAACACTCATTAGGCAAATGTTTTGTTTTTGATAAATACACTAACCCAATGGCACATGTTCGAAGATTCGGCAAACATACGTTCGGTATTTGCTAAATGCCGCCTGTGTGGCTGCGGCTCTACCGGAGGAAGAGAATTTGTAATTGTAATAGTCAACCGTGACAGAATAGGGACGAAAAGAGATCTGAAACTTTTACACATTCAGAACTTGAAAAAGGATTCATCTCGTTACATTTCGGTTGTTAATTCGTGGATTTCTGCGTCATTCCCATACACAGCATTTTGCACCATAGTATTAATTTTTATATCAGCTTTTTTTGCCTATAAAGAAACTAGTGAAGATTGGTTTTCACGGAGGTATATTCAAGATGAAATCATAAAACTGCCTTTGGGACCTCTAGAAGTCAATTACAAGACGTGCTGATCAGCTGAGGACCCCTTGTGGCTAATTTCGTTGCAAATTGACCTACCGAGCAGAAATATAAACGGGGTATTTCTATGGCATCTAGAATGTAAATTACAAGATAAGGTGGCTCAAATGTAACACAGGCTACATCTAATATTTCAAAATAGCCCTTCAGAAAAGTTCACGATACCCTACTATTCTGCTTCTTCGTGAGTTAGATGCGCTCAATGTAAGGCACATTTTTTAATTTCAATGATGTATGATTGTATACGAAATTGGTATTAAGCCCTACCACAGAAGCAGTGTCAGCCATACTCGTACAGCAAACTCGTCAAATACTCGGTTACCTAAACGTGCAAAAACTAACGCTTATAATAAAGTTTTGCAGTTCCTTTACACTCATACAGTTGCCCTGACACTTTTAACAGTTTTGCTCATTTTAGAAAGAACATTTTAGTGAAATCAAGTAAATTGACCTGTAGAAACTTTTTTATTTTTATATTTGAAGATTTTTGTTTATTGCATGAAGAATGACTGAAACCAGCTCCACCAGCCGCCACAATTTCGTATGACCTTATTTGATTGGTGAGCAGAAGAAAATTTACTTTTACATTTTCTAAGATATTTAGACTTGTATTATTTTCTTTCTGTCAATAAATTACTTAATATTCGTTTCTTTTATACTTACACAGATCAGTAATTTACGTAGAAGGGCTTTTCTAACAGAAATAATAAACCCTATTTATTAATGTGATGCCTTCTCTGGATTCTACACCCTTTGAAACGATAAACTACAAAATTTAGGGTGGGACGGGTCAACTTTCTTTTAGATTAAGAAGGTTCATTATTGGATATAATAAACACAAAGTTCTATTCAACGTGAAAAAAAAGGTTGCACGTTTGCACAGAAAAGGAAGGAGTTTTACTCATTGGAGAAAAGGTAGCATTTGATGGAAAAACACAATAGCACATTGGCATCATCTTGCTCACGTAATTTCAGATACAGTCATATCACCGGTTCGCGGGAGAATCGTTGCAAGACAAATATTGAAGATATCTCTCGTTTTAAATAAGATTACGGTGTGACTACGTAATTCGTGACTTTTTGAGCCAATCAATTTATACAGGTAGTCGAACAATGAGTTTACCAACAGTTAAAAATTCCTTTGTCCTTAACATGGCCTGGAGTCACCGACACGAAAATAACAGTTATTCGACAATTTCAGACTTTTATTTCGTTCGAATGGACAGGAATACGTGACAATGCTCACCTCAATTCACGAAAAAAAAAAAAATTCCACCGTCGTTTTTATCGTGTTACGAACGCCATAAAAATGTCAGCATGACACGAGCGCCAACTATTCGCTGAGGTTCGGAATTCACTTCGGGGAAGTGATTTCACAGGTAGGTAATGTTTTATTTTTCCAGTCACTCCAACGGTGACACGGAGGCTAACATTAGCGCCTTTCAGAGATAAGATAAGAGAGACATCGATTGGATTCGTGACTGCTGGGTAGGCGATTTCTACTTTTTTCCTCCCCCCGCACTTCAACTTTGCACTCGGTAATGGGTTTCCGATTGAAAAAGGCGATATAACAACCAGAGCTGTCGGTTTGGTAATTTTGGGCACATTCTCACATAGCAATTAATTAACCGAGATATGAGCTAATTACGAAGGAGTTGTTCTCTTAAGGAGATAGGAAAATGTCAAGTCCTAATAACGTGGGCCGTTCTTTCTAATCAAGCTTCACGATCTTCAACAAACTTATTCTCGAATAATTTTTCTAAATTTACACACAACCATTTATACAAATTTTGCAAGTAACATGGTGTTAACAAGAGAGTTAAAATTGGAATGAGGGTGTGACCAAATGAACGATTAGGAGGATGATGGAATACTTTTTTCAATGATTAACAGTCCCCGATGAACGTCGGATGTCCTGCCCCGTCATCCATCCCAAGTATTTGGGTTGATTTCCGGGTACCAAAGAGACACTGCCCTAATCACCGCGAATTGAATCTTGGTGAGGTGAATGGTCCCATGCATTGTTTGCGCCGCATTTTTAGCAGCCGTTGACCTGGGTGCGGTAGGAGGCTGTGTCAGCATTTACAATGCGGTTTTCAAAAAATGCTGCCCTCCCCCGCTCCCAACAACCGTCAATTGAGATGCCAGCCACCAAAGTTAGGGGCTGTAGGGGTAAGCACATACCCCATGAGGCAAGTTTAATTCGTCAAAACTCGAAATTAATTCGTTAAAACTCGAATTTAAATCGTTGAAACTCGAGTTTAAATCGTTGAAACTCGAGTTTACTATAGACTATAGAAGCGATCACACTTGTCTGATGCTCTGTGTTGTGTCGACTTCTGATGTGTCGCATCAGAAGCGATCCTGGTCTGCGTCAGATTGGGTGGGGGTACAGGGAGTGGGGCAGCGACAGGGCAGAGCGCCATTTGCTAGTGTGAACGTGCCAATTTTGTCTGTATTTTCTTAATGTCTTCTGCAATCAAACTATGAATTTGTTCAACCCCTTAGACGTTCTAAAATACTGATGAAATCTTTCAGTATCACTCTCAAGCTCTTTAACGAGACTATGAAACTCGCCCTTAGGCCCCCTTTTTCTATTTATTGGATAAATCTAATATCTCTGTCTTTATTTTGTCATCATAGTAAGCGCCAACAATTCCAATTCATCTTCAAAATCGGAATCTGAATCGGATGAATTTTGTAAAAACCTTGTGAACGTGTCAGCTATCCTAGCGCTGGGACCGAACTGAACTGAAAATTGCATCAGAATGCGTTATAACCCATAATACAAATGTCAACAGTAGCCATCTCGTCAGAGAGCGTCCAGGCCAACACGACACACAGATGTGAACAAGGCTTGATACTTTCATCTCTATAAATGCGATCGTATTTCTTTCAGGAAAACCTACCGAGTAGTACCAAATAGGTTTGGGAGGGGGGGCTGAAAACGCCTGCGAAATCGAATGTAAAGGCCGGACATCAAATGGTCAAATGAACCGTCCCATGTCATTTTCGTCCCTTGAATTGTTGTAACAAGCTTATATTCGACACCTTTCAAGATTTGAAATCTTTTAAGATTATTCACAACCTCCTAATGGTTTATATGTTCATGTTACCGACACGAGGATGTGCCACACCCAACTAGTTTTTGAATGATTCAGTGTTCGATCATTCTTGATATTGAAAACCCACATACTTGAATGGGCTTCTTCGTATGAATGGCGAGGAGGCCACAGAGGATAGGGCTATTCGTCTTCGGTAATCGTGAATATCAGTCCGTGGGTCATGACTAGGGGTCGTTCACATCGTAAAAGGAGACCATTTCTCCAGCGCTAAACGACTCTAATACGAATGACACAGAAGGACATTCCAAGAGAGAGAGCGCGTTCAAAGACTCGCGTCCACTGTTAATTGGGGTCCGAAACTGTCGTCTGGGACATTGGCCAGGACGGGGAGTGAAGCAGCGAGCGGGTCACCCATGGTAATGAGCACGAGGGCTCACTCTCGCACATACGTACTATCCCAACGAGCCCCACTTCCATACGTCACAACTAAGCGTAACGATTACTAGCGTAATGATGAAGGAACTTATGACTTCCATTACTTTCTTCCGATAGTGAGCATTTTTAACGGTGATGTGTACCGATTAATAGAGTTCGGATCAATATGACGTAAAAAAACACAGAATGTAACAGAAAACTTGTATAAATATGACATGAAAAAGGACTTGCAACCTTCATATATGACGCATAAAACAGCGAAAAGTTCCAAAACAAATTCTAATACCAACCTAGTACTTTAAGAACTGACTTGAGATGTATTGTATGGTCAGTGCGGTTTTGGGGACAATCTTGTTTATTTTATATATTATTGAATTATTGAATATGAATATACATGGTCAACTATTTGGATCCGCTGATGATACTGCTTTGGTTTTCTGGGGTAATGATTACAAAGGTCTGGTAGAAAATATTAATTCTGATCTTTTTTTGGATAAGCAATGATTCTGCCTTAATAAGTTATGTTTGAATAATGGTAAAACGTCCATCTTGAGATTCTCGGTTGGTAATAGGCAACTCCATACCACTTCTGCATGTTTCACTAATGTCTCAAACTGCAGTTTCCCTCCTGTTTGAAGACCATAGTAAATTTTGGAGGGTTTACACATGAGATTTTCAAAGCACAACGATTGTTTAATTACTAGAATGCGTAAATAATTTTATGTTTTTAAAGAAACTCGTAGCTTTTCATCTCGGAAACATATTAAGGTAACGGTACCGGTAGTGGCCACAGTTAAGAATTTTTTCTTTAGTTTTGACAATTGTGGGCCAACAGTAGTACTGACTTTCTTCAGCACTCATTTAGAATATAGCCCGACTCTTCCCTAACATATCCATTGCCTAAAACTATCAAAAGAACAATTTTTTCTATTTTTTATTAATTTTTTCTCACACCTTTATTTTGATCTAGTAGTGGCCACATCAAATTACGAAATTTCCAGTAGTGGCCACTTGACATTTTGCCCTCCTTACGTGTTTTATATCATTAAATTCAATACCAGATGAACAAAATTGATTCTATTCAGTAGAAGCTCTAGGATACAGCCCAACAAACGAGGAAACTAGGGACGGTCATATTGAGAAGTTTACCACAATTTCCAATGATGCTCTGCGCACTCCTAGTTCAACCTCTGACTACAAGATGACATGAGCTGTACCTCCTGCAAGTTTGAAGCCACTGGGAGACCGGGAATCCTTATTTCTCAAATATAAACTTTAAAATGGCCACTACTGGAGCAGTGGCCACTACCGGTGCCGTTACCTTACAATCGTTTATTCTGGCTTAGTATTGTACGATATCAAAAATGGCATCATTAAAAGGGAAAAAGGGTGCACGGTGTACTACGTTTTCCTACTGAGTTGTGGGCTCGTTAATTGAACACGAGTCGGCATGATGTTCTAATTTTGTTCGTTCCTGGACTTCTTGGGACTTTTACCAGGCGATGCATCAGTTGCCCTTAAAACTAATGTCAAGAATTTCATTTGAGTGTTGTGGGCATTAATCGCCTCAGTCTTCGAAAGGGGCAACTACACCATTCCATCATCCACCTTTTTCACACTCCAGATTCCGATACTTATGTGCCTGTAATCCGTTGATGATCTGTTATTCCATAGGGTGCGAAATGACCAATTCCGTTGTGAGCTGTTGCCTGTCTTTAAAATTCGTCTTTTGAGTACGCTGCTGTTGAAAAATTCCAAACCCGTCGTGCATACTAACTCCGACCACGTGCACGTCCCGGCCGCAATCCTTCAAGACTTACGTATTTCGTCTTACCAAGTCAGTGACTGTTTCCAAACCCATCGCAGCGTGACGAGCTTCCCAACTCGCTTTTACCAGTTCGAATTTCCAGTGAAACTTGAGCAGTCGACTGGGCGACGACCACCACCGCCTCTTCACCATCTCACAGTCCGAGCACGGGGGAAGAGATAGCGGGTTTTTACTCTCCCAACAAGCCTTAAGGTGGAATGAAAGTTTTCTTCTAGTGAACTTCTAACTATACGACTGATTTTCCGATTGTCGAATATGCTATTGGTTAATGGTTTTACCAACCAAAACGGTTCTAAAGCTGTCCGGGAATAACAGATTTCCAAACAGGCGGATACCCAGCGAATATAATTGGAAAAACTTGCCACCTCAATAACCAAAGGAAGAGGATCTGACGACTAAACCAACTGTGCTATGAGCATGTTTTTGATTGTCGGTTGGGGTCAGCTGCGACCAGAACGGAGGGCATTTTGAACAATTAAAAATAAAACAAAAAAACAATCGACTAATTTTAGCAGTTTGATATTTCATCCAGACAGTCCCAACCCTCCAAGACAAACCCTTTTTCGGCATTCACTCATTCTCCCTAGTTTCCTTTTTTCAAGCAGTGGAGAGGTCTTGGTTCACCATCCAAATCCACGTAGAAGATTGAGCAGAACTTGTCTCCTAGCGAGAAACACTTCCCCCGAAAACATTCCCAGAACCCTTAATTTCGCCTAAAAAACACGTTTCCCGACGGGGAAACGGGAATTTTCTCCCTTACTGGACTGAGTAAATTCAAATTTGAGGATACCGTTAAAAAGCTGAGCTTTTTGCCTAACTTTTTAAGTAACAGTAGAAATTGTGCATGAGAGATATTTAGATTTTACAAGTGATTGAAAAACCAGTAATTTCCCAAATTTGACACATTCTTAATTTTAGACTTTTTTACCCAATAAATCTGAACAAAAACAATTTTGGTTTGACATCAGTATGATAGGTAATTCAATGCTCCTTCCAACGCTATCCTCGGATTTGAGATTCGTTGGAAAATGAGGAAGTTATGGCTGTTTTTGTGACGGAAAGTCAAAACATTAAAAAAGAGAAAAAAACAAAGCCTCAGCAAAATTATTTCAATGAGGCATTTTTTTCATAAATTAGTTGTAGAATCCACCCCTATCAGGGATGTCCACCCTGTATACATCAAAAAATAAAATTGAAAATGAAGAAAACGTGAAAAAGTCAACTGGATTCAAAAACTCATATAGTTGGACTAGGTACAAAAAACCTTATTTTTGCCAAGTTTTAGAATGAGTCCTGTGAAACGTACGTTAGTAGAAAATATCTTAGACTTCGTTTCGAAACATACACTCCATCATACATTTTTATGATGTTAAACCTTTAAAGTAGATAAAGGTATTCTCTACTGAATTGTAAACCTCGACTTCATGATTAACATTAACGTTTTTCATCCAAATGACCACTCGTTCAAAACTCATTAATGGACAACAAACGAACTAGCTGTCGAAAGACGATTTTCAGTAAAGCATCAAATGGGGGGTCCATGCTTGATAGTACCTCGCCCATCCGTCTGTAGCTTTGCTATTCATTGATAAACGTAATACATCCAAGCAAATAATACCTGAAAGAATTCGAATCTCAGGATCATTAAAAACAATCGAGTCCAGGTTTGCTTATTCAGTACTAGAAAATTTAGTGCTTAAAGGCAAGAGTCAATTCATTCAATCTGCGAAGAACTCAAGATGCAATATTGCTACAAGGGCTACAATTCAGTGGGGGGGGGGGGGGGGGTTCGCCTGCTATATGCCTCTCTTTTGTAGTTCATCTTCATGTAGAAAGATACAATTCAGTTTACACTTAAAACGCTGCTGTTTGGGGTTGAGGAAATGTGGATAGCCGAGAAGCCGCAGTAAGTTGATTCTAACTGCAACCAAATGTTCCCTTCGGGGAGCTAGAAAAGTGGGGGTGGTGTGATTGTCCATGGTCAACGAGATGCTTGACGCCATGAATGTGGAATTAAGTTTTTCGGGCAATGTCCCTCGAAAAAGCAATTTTTCCCACAAGTGCTGCCGGCAGCTGAGCTCAGAACTAAAAGTGCAATCAAGTCTCTGTTCTTCAAGATCTGAGCTCTGTACGAAATGGATTTTCCCCTGAATACTGTACGAGTTACAAAAGACCACCAACAGGCAGATTCGCACGATCCCTCTGAGTATCAACCGAATCGGACGCTTATTGAGGTCCGCGAGGTCTTGGGATTTGCTTAGAAAATAGACTCAGGTAACAACATAACTGTACACTCGCATTCGCATAATTTCTCCCGGAGAATTCCTCCCATTTCGCTCATACTTTAATAACGGGGTACCGGAGATTGCTCGAGTTTCGCCTTCACTGTACTGAAAATCGTGTTCAGAGCTCCAATTTCCTCTTGACATCTAAAACCGTAATAATTTCTTGATTCTCGTTTTATTAGGGCAGGTAGAAAATTTCTAAACTTTGGGCCTCTCAATTAAAGAAGTTTGGGAAAAAAATTGATACATTTCTCGTACTTGGTTACCTCATGGGGGGACTTAACAGGAACAATCATCCGTAGAAACTGAAAATTGGATCAAAGAGAGGATTTTTTCTGTATTTAATTTATGTCAGTTGAAGTTCGTCACATTTGTGCCAGTCAGAGAGAAAAAAAATATCAACAATTAGAAGAAAAAAATAAAGAATTAAAGACGGATTGATCTACAAGGAAACTTGATAGACATTCGATATCACGTTTATTTTTCAATAATGGCCCTCATCCGAAACAGGATACACAGGTACTTGCATATTTAATCAAAACAAAGTTTTTTTAAGTGTATTTTCTTCATAGCATTTATTCAAGTTTTCACCCAATTTTATAAACTTAGGTTGAATACAAACGCCGCTTTTGATACAGCTCACAAGAAAAGGTGTTCAACATTTGAGATTAATTTCAACGGTTTAGCATTTTTGTATGGGGGCTCTTTTCAATATGACAGACAATCGCTAAAATTAAATTCAAGACGTAAAATGTAATTAGTTTAAAATGAAGAGAATGGAGTAGATTTAATGATAAAAGCTGGGGGAAACACACGGTGCTCATTGATAAATCACTAGATATGAATTGGATCAAACTGACAGGGTTGCTTTGTTTTGTTATCTCGCTGCAGAGTTAAAAAAACACTCGATAATTTGGATTTCATTGCTTCATTTTTTTAGGTCATACATGAATACGCTGAATACGAATACAATACGCTGAATTGCAGTTGTTCTATTCGCGGATTTCTACGCTGTGTCCATAAAATGGATATTGCGTCATAGTAGACATTGAGATTCCATGTCCTCAACTTTATCTTGCTGTCGTCATCAGTGTGTCCACAAACAGCGAAACAGAGTCTCATGATGTCTTGAAGGGCAGAAAACTGTTGGAGGAGCTACTTACGGAGGGAAAACCCATCGTCTTGCAGTGGATCCCATCACACATAGGCATATGGGGGAATGAGCAAGCTAATGCCCTAGCAAGGGGAGGCTCCCGCATGCCTATGCCTGACGCCCCTACCACCAATCCAGCCGCAAAAGTGCTATAAGATCATCCATTCAGGAGAAGTTGACTGATGCCCAACTACATAAAGCCGAAGGGAAGCAGTGGGCCTCACTGCTGGACATGAGAAGTCGCATTCCACCGGATCTCCCTCGCCATGAGTCAGTTGCAGCGTTCAGAGCTGTCACTGGCCATGACTATTAAAATGCTGCACAGGATCGGACTGAGAGATAGCCCTGGATGCAGCCTCTGCAGTGGCACTATTCCGATGACGACAAATCATTTATCTGATTGTTCTCGACTCGAGGATACCCGGTAAGAATTTCACCCTGACTACACCACGTGGTCGAAAACAGGAAAATTGTATTGAGCTGCAAGAAGTCTCATGGCGCAAGAGCCAAGACCATCGGTGTAGAAAGAAAAACTCAATCTTTCCCCACAGTGGTCCAGGATTGCCAAAAAGCTTACCTAAAACTCGGGATTTTCATCTATTTTATCAAAAGTTGGAAGCTGCAAATATGTTTTGTTACCTTCCAAGATATCATCCCTTGATTCTGAGTGTGCTAAATTCGCCAAAAGGCCCGCAAGCAATAGTTGGGATATGAAGAATTGTGAATTTTCGCTGCCAAAAAAATGAAGGAACTCTCTAGCAGTCTTTTGACTCAACAATCACTAACGATACGTACAAAAAAAAACGTTCACAAAGATGTAAATTTTGGAGAGAAAAATACATAGGTAGTGAAAGTTTAAATTTAAACCAATATAAACAAAAACAAAATGTTCAAGGTAAGAAATCGAGAACTCCTGGGTGTTTTACTACATTCTGGCGTCAAAGACGCCGACACTGTAATGTAAAAGGTACATTTCTATTTTTAAGATGTTGCACAGCGTTTCTCAACTTGTGAATTCGGGCGAGCCTAAGGTCGTGGACATATCCAAGTCTTCAGGTGTTATATTATTTAGCTTTTCTAGCATGACACACGCCTTGGACTAACTAGCCGAAAAATGTCACGCGGGATGGGTGACGCGGGAGGATAACGCGGAAGTGTCACACGTACCAGGGCGCCAGGAGCGACCAGGAGCTAAGACCGAGCTCCTGGCACCCTGGTACAGGAACCCGTACAAGCTAAGTCTAGAGCCTTGAAAACGCTCCTTCCCCACTCCCCAGACGCGCTGGTATATAAAGAGGGAAGTTAACGGATGGTGGGGGGGGGGGGGGGCAATACGCTGGGGATTGTGGGATTATTAAGGTCAACATACGGTGCAAATATTTGAGAGCTTCTACTGATTTTAAACGTTATTTAATCAACTTGATACGCAATTTTACAGGATACGTTGATGATACAGGATTGATTCCGTTCCGTTTCTTGGATAATCGAGTCATTCAATTTTGATTGAGCTATATCCCTTCGTCAGGTTATGAAGGACCTCCTAAACTTTCAAAATAAGCACACAAAAATAGAGAAGTGGATTTCAGAAAAATATGGAATGAGCTGTTTTCAATAGCAAACGCCACGACTGTTGAAGTTTCAATGTCAACTACCATTTTATAATTGTAGTTTAATTTTTTTTTTACCGTCGGATGGGCACTTAGACTTAGTTTGGTTGAAAGCAAACAACAGAAAAAAAGCGCGGCTAAAACATGTTACATGTTTTTTGAATTTCATCCGCAGGCTCTAAGAAGTAAGCATCTGGGGGTGCCCCTAGCGAGATTTTTGTCGTTTTTTTTTATAAATTAAATAATTGACTAATTTTTGACAAAAACTTTTTTTTTTTTTTTCAATCCGACCTTAAATCTGTTTATTAGACTTACGCTTTTGATAAAGATTAGGTAACCGGCTCCAATAATATGGTAAATATTGAGTTTTAAGAGATTTCCAACGATCCTGGACCACTGTGCGTCGGTGGAACCAACTAGCCCATCAACAAACAAATTACGATTTCGAGGTCTTCTTATGAAAAGTGATCGATATGCAACGGAGAGTCGTGATACCAGAACAAGAGAAAGCAGGGAGATGGGATGCAGAAGGGAATTTTTCGCACATGTCTGCAGAGAAACGGCGTCTGACCGCACGGACCGCACACTTCACCGACTTGGTGGTTTCGATCAATCACAGATTCATCGTGAACGGCGCAGACGGTTATTATAGAAGGTCCCGATAACCCAGTGCCAAGTGAAGCCTTCTACAAAATCTGCCGCCTCATGGGCATCCTATATTTCTCATCCTGACAAACATGGCGTCGCGCACTTCAAGTACCATCACTCACCCATCATCGGTTGCGATCTATTGCGATTCTAAAATTAGATCTGTCTAACTCATACAAGCTATATCGGCGAAGAGGAGCTGTATCTTCTACTCATTGATATAACAATCGGCGACAATAAATCCAGCTTCTCTTTCAACGAGATTCCGAATTCCATGGGATATTGGGTACATAAAATACAATCTAATTTACACATTTAAGAGACTATAGTGGGAATTATCACGTCTTGAAGATTACTCAGAGTTTTATTAGGCGCTTATGTACGTTACTTATAGATAAAAGCTGAACAATTTAACGTTGAAACTGCTTAACCGTACTGCCTTGGTTGTAATAAACACCTCGGTATTCAAGATTAAGAACACACAGCCAAACTTCGGCGGTTTGAACCTAGCCTTAAAATTAGCCTTGGCGAATTTACAAGGCTAAAAGAATATGCAAATTAAAATTTTTATTTCATTCAGAGATGGAGTGTCCATAAATCAATATTAATATGAATTATAATTACAATCGTTCTCAGAAATTTAATATAATTTAATCGGTGTTCAAAAAACTTTTCTTTTGTTGTGATTTTCCTGAAAATCACATTTTGTTGTAGTTCTTTCTAGAAAATCACGTTTTTTTTTGTTTGAATGATTTTTCGTCAAAATTATCACTTTTTTTGTGATTTTTACCTGTAGTACGTGCTTTTTTTTACTCAAAATCCCACATTTTTGTTGTGATTTTTGAAAAAATTAGGTATAATTCAGAGCTGCTTTACTGCAGTAGGGCAACACCACAGAAAATGATAAGTTTGACTAAAAACCATTTAAAAACTATAATGTTCTCAAAAATTACAAGAAAAATTTGAGATTTCAAGTATAAACTGCACGGATGCGTTACTAGCACGCAGGCAGTACTAAAGGCGAAAACCACAAAAAATTGAAGTTAATTGCAGGACTGAGAATCATTAACAATGAAAAATGAATAAATAAATAAAACATGGGTTTTCCAGAAAATCATGGTATAAAAGGTGATTTTCGGGAAAATCACAAAAAAATGTGAAATTTGATAAATTTGTATTTAATTTATGAATATAATCGTAATTGTATCCATATTTATGCTGCTTAAGTCACACTCTGTATAAATGATAGTAGAGGGAAACCCGTGGCTCTCACGAAATATGAAGTCTCTAACAGCTTAGACTTGCCTACCGCTGATCATATGGCTGTTAGCAACCACAATAACTCGAGTTCGGGAGCCAAGCTAATAAAGTGGCGAAGGAAATCGCCGATTATGAAGCAGAAGGATGTTTTGGATGCGTGGATGCAATAAACTCTCAATAAACACTGCAGCCATACTCAAATAGGTATACCACTACCATGTTCTGACTAAGGATACGTTGTGCGCCTGAACTCGCTGGTCATCTTACGACATTTTCAGTCAAAATCGACCCGGCAATTTAGCCGTTTCTAGGGAACATATTTAGATAGACAGAAACAAACTTGGAGTTTTATATAGGAGGATCAACTGATTGATTTGTCGAAATTGCGGTAGGTAAGTACTCACCGCGTCCAGGAGCGTTGGAGTAGTAGCTCCGAAGTAGTTTGGCTCTGCTCGGGCCGTCCATAGTTCGCACCGGCACGCAACTGATCTCTCTCCACCTGGACGGCATTTTCCTCCTCCCTGAGTTAGGTACCTGTTATCTCTTCTTATCTCGCCGTATCTCGTTCCCCGGCTGCCGATATCACTTCGCTACCCGTCAGGGAGAATTTGAATGTTCGCCTCTTTCAAAGCAGTTTCAGAAACCGCCGTTCACGTAAGCGACACTGAGGGGCCCGATACGGTAAAAAACGGACGATCACGGACTCGGAGATCGTCTACATTCAAAACACGTTTCCGTCCGTGACCGCTAATTCTATTTTTCTAGAAAATCACCGACGGAAAGTGAAGGGAGGACAAAATGTTACGGTGACAAACAACAACGTCGATGCTCCTCACGCAGGCAGTCTCTCTGCTCTTGTATCCATAATGGACACTACATCCAAGCGCGTAGAGGAAGATGCTTGAAATGTAGACATATAAGATACACACACTAAATCACTACCGAAGAAATTCTAATCAAGAAATAAATCAAAACTCAGTTTTTAGAAAACATTGGTGAGTACTGTATGCATCATAACTCAGTTTTTTAAATGTACTGTACTATTTTGAGAAGCCCTCGAAAAAGATCAATTTTTTTTCCTCAACATTTGATTTTGGTTTATTTCAGACTGGGCCTTTCTAATTATCTGGGATTTGTAGTGAACTGTTCCTATGGCTTCTGTTTAATGAAACGCTCCAAATTCTTTCACTGGGGTTTATTATTCAATTTCATTCATTTGGCTTGCATTCATGATTTGAATTTCACTAAGCTCTGGAGTGTGCGTGTTTCAAGGTGATCGAGCGATTATTGAATTTCAGGAGCCACACAAATATGATCAACTGATCAATCCAAATAGGTATTTTGGTTGAGAACTGATTTAAGTGCTTTATGCATATCTCCTGAAATTCAATAATCGCTCTATCACCTGTGAAACACTCACATTCCAAACCTTAGCAGAAATTAAAATCATTAATGCAAGCCAAATGAATGAAATTGAATAAAAAACCCCAGTGAAAGAATTTGCAGCGTTTTTTTCAAGAGCGATAACAAAGGAAAAATATTCCATTGTAAGGTCGTCAGGTCGAAGGAAAACCCACGTATGCAAGAAACAAGGAGAGTGAAGGGCTTGGTGCTTTTCTTCTCTCGATATGTAATTTTCTTGTGTACTTATACCTCACTTAGTTTCCAACGTAATTTGAAACAAGAATTATTTTTATGTTTATTTGTATTAATGGGTTAACTGCCCTGTCCATTAAAATGTTATTTGGTTAGTAGGTCGTTGGTTTGCATGCAGTACATCTTTTCAGGCATCTTTCTACGTGTAATGTGACAGGCGAGTTGATTGAAACGGACACGTAAAATTACACCTGGAGTGACGAAAAACCGCAAGATCGGCCAGAATACTTTCAAATTCTTGTCTGGCAACAGGGGAAGACAGACAAACGTCTGGCAGCAGGGGTTATGACCAGGGTGGCACACATCCCACTGTAATCAATAGCTGGCTCACGAATAAGATACTTTGTGAAAAATTGAGAGTTTTGTAATAAAAAATTCGAACTCACACTGCAGTACTATTACAAGATTCAATGTACAATAAAAAGCATCAAGTACTTCGGCTCTGGGAGAATAGCCATGAGAAACGCCGTAAGGTGAAATGCTGTAAGCAGTTTCTTTGTAAGAACTGAACCAAATAGGCACTTATGTTGTTCTATGAGCTCGTAATGCTCACTGTTTCAGGCAAACATGTTCAATAAACTATAAACAATGACCCAGGAAGGTATGAACTTCTAGGTTGAAGCTATCACGATTCTAAGACAGCCAAAACTTGAAATTCGATATACTCAAAAGCTGGTTTTGGGACTTAGCCCATTTTGCTTGTAAACCGACGAAATGAGAATGAACGTTTAGTCTACTCATTTCAACCTGCAAATAAGGGAAGATAGTTATGGCTCTGGCAAGTTGGGTCTTCAATCAATATCACAATCGGATCTAATTCGAACATCTTGAGCTCGATCAGTTTTTCAAGAAATTTCATAATTAAATTCCACTAACGCCACAAAACAATTTTGCCCTGTAGACCCTTCACCTCGCACTGTTCCGACCTATGCGTTCCAGGCGGAAAAAGTCGAGAAAACAACTTCTTGTACGGTGGTAAATCAACATTGAGAATTGCTACAGAAGAAGTTGGACGAAATTTCAGGTTTAGGCTTGAAAAAAAATTGTTACTGAATGAAAATTAAAGAAAATTTTGCGTTCTTTTCAACGGTATAATTTAAAGCTACTTTATTTGGTAAATTAAAGGAGTTATGACCACTTCAGTGCAGTAAGGTCGGAAATACGAAGAAAAAACTTAGATGTAGAATAGGCAGAAATAGAGGGGACTAAAAAAAAAATTGCTATGTGGTGAAAATTTGTGGTAAATTAGTTGCTGAATCGATTTCTGAAGTTTCGTCGTTACAATGTCAAACTGGTCGAGCGGTCCAAATACGTAATTATCAAGGCCCCTTCGGCAAAAACATACGAAAATATGATAATAATTCGTCATTTTATCAAGGACTTTACTCCAGAAGGTACATATTTACCAAGTTTCCCTATATAACATAGTTCATTTAGTCGCGTATCAGTCAATTTTCGATTTCGACTGTTCGGAGAGGTTTTAGACTGTTTTCCACCTGAACCCACAGGTTCGAAACACTATGTACCGTTGCCATAAGTGGAACGCGGATTCGAATGTCGGGACGGTAACGCGATATGCGCGAATATGTGAAACACGGTGAGACGGCCGGGCTTTGACTGGGGTTGACTTGGTTTCAACTCCGCGAAAGCTTTGAAACTCGAGGAGCAGGCGAAAGGTTTCCCTATTACATTACGCGATTAAGACCAAAGTCATCTACACGAGCGGACGACGTAGGGCCGTGTTCGAATGTTCCAGTATTGCAGACCTCACGAGGAGTTTTCGCCAACAATACAAGATGTTGCTAAGCTTCACACTTCTTTCCGAAAATGTGTTTTATGAACAGGGGTACCGGATACGTAATGTCAACGACAATTGATATCATATTAACAGAACCCTATGTAACGTATGTAACCCCGCCGTTCTCATAAGCAGTTTTAGTTTTGCAGAGCTAGGGATTAAGATGTTTGCCATGAGTCAACTCAGGTTTCTCTGCATCCATCCACAGCCGTTCATCCGCACTGGGCTGTTCATTAAAAAACTTGAGTCCCCTGTTGAATACAGGCCAACTTTGAGCTGAGCTACTCATTTCCCAACTGTCCATGTTTTGGGTCAGACCCCGCGGAAATGGCGTCTGAAGGAACTTTGAGCGAAAGTGGGTAGCGAATCTTCAGTAATTATAATAGTCAATGAGGTATTTCTTTAAAAAACAAAAATTTCTGATATAATAAACTATACTCAAACTGTTCTACCTGTCGCCGGCTTTACCACCTCTGCGAGGAGTGTTGCTCTGCCTTGCGCCAGGGAGTGCTCAGTTACAATCTTAAAAAAGCTCCTACGAAACACATTCAGCAAATTAAGTTCTACTACTGAAAACCTTGTAACATGAGAACGTCACAGACGGTGGTAGGCGTCTGGTATATCTTCCGAGGATACGGATTCAAGAATCGGGAATAGCCAATTAACCATATCCACCACAACCTCAAAATTGGCAGAGGGCTATACTTATGAGTAAGCTTGACTACGCTGGGAATATGCGAGGTTCACGCAGGTAAGTTGAACAAACATGAACTGCCATGGCTAGTCGTACAGGGACACTATCGTCGAGGGGAAGGTGTTCAACATACCGATTGACGAAGTTGATATTGAAGATTCTGACCTTGACGACGCTTCGGACGACCACCAGAAACTACAGAGTAAAATTTAAGACAGACAGTTCTTGAGTACGAATCACCCCAACTATGACCGATGCGAACTACCAAGGAGAGACTACTGAGGTGAATTTGCTAGGTACCCTCCACAACTTTTCTGATTCCGCATTAAATTTGAATTGTTGAAAATTCATCTAGGGGTTTCATAGTAGGTTTTACAAATAAAAATAATCTGAAAGCTTTCTTAGGCTCTGTAAACGCGAAAGATACAAGTCGGGTTTATATACTTAAGTGCTCTTGCAGACTCGAATGTTGCCAGCAGACGGGAAGAAAATTTACAACGTCAATATGACTTTAGCGATAACAAGGGAGAGACAGCATATGCCAATAATCTATTAGAATCCAGTCACTATTTCAGTTTTGATTTAAAAAATAAACAGTTTATAGAATTCGTTCATTTTTGTCCAAAAGGTAAGAATGTCCTAGAAGAATTCGAAATAATTAGAAGGAATAGAGAAAATAATAGATGTCTGAATGGGGGTATTCCTGGATACATTCATCCATTAATAGGTTAAGTTCTAAAATATTTGCCTCTTCATTTTCCTTAGGTTTGTTGGATTACCTTAATCTGGTTTCGCTAATACTGTTCGACTCACCCTTTCACCTTCCCGACCAATAGAATCGTATTTCCTTTCACTCAGAAACCACACGATTGGCTGTTTCCCCCACTCCTCTTGACCAATGGGATTGAAACTCCCTTTTTATATTTGTCGATATATAACCACTATTTTCTGGAATGTGCATTGGGTTATTGTTCTGTGACTGATGATGACTTGATTGTCGAAATCGTTTTAACGTGTACTCTTTAATATTGTGGAAATAGATTACGTGTCTTCTACAAACTTTATGTTTTTCTATATTTTGTGATTCGGTGGTATTGAGTGATATTGAACACATCAAATATTTAGTTTACAGGTAACCAACCAAGGCCGCTGTTCCGGGTTCCCCTTCGTTACCGTCGGATCGTTTACGGTGCGTCGCTCGTTGCCGATGTGGATCAGGGCGCGCACGCTCCGGCACCGACGGACACAAAAAAAACGGGGTCGCTCACGCACACGGGACGTTCACATCGATTCGTGTTCGAGCGAGTTGTATTAGCCGCGGCGGGGGCTCCATCGAGTATTTCGTGCAAAACCCACGTGCACGGCGACTTTTACACTGGCTGAATTGACAGCGAAATTCGCACAGATTACATCAAGACCGACGGATTTGACGCTGCTCGACAACACCACTGTCACCCATAATACTTGGGAGTCGATTTCTTGTCGCAGACCAATCCAACAATCGAACAAGAAAAAGCACGTCCATTATTATCTGATCATTGTATTGTGCTTAGTGTGACTGCAGATGAAACAAAATTTGATTTCATTCTATTTTCAATCTTGCTGATTGATGAAAGAATTTTCTAGTTGAAGAACAAGTTCTCATGTCCGTGGGAATGTTAGCCCAGCTGTAACCGAAATATTCATCCTGATTGCTGAGTTCGTCATTAAAATTAGAGATGTGCTACAACTGCTGTGAAAGCATTGACCAAGGACACTTGGATTCTTCATAGAAATAATGGAAATGTCAGTATCTTGACTGTTACATGTAGAGTTGGCAGTCTGAAAGAGACCAAAAATTGACGTGGTTTAGATGTGCTCGCATTGTCGCGAAGAATTCACTCTCACGACAACATTACCAATGGAGATAGCTTTTCCTACTTGCGACTGCCTTATCGATCTAGGCAGGGTGACAGTTCAGGGGCTTGGATATCTGTGAAAGTCAGCCAAGGTCGAACGCACGTAAAAACCGCTACATAACAACGCAACAAAGCTGATAAAGCATTGCCTACATGCACTCAATCAACGAATTTCTACACAAAGCATCTAGAAGCGCACTATACTAAAATGGGAATCTTGGTGATAAGCAGTGTTTTCGAGTATAAAATCGTGAAGATTCACATTTTGGGGCCAACAAGTTCCAAGGCAGCTATAGAAGCGAAGCTGATACGACTGAATAATGTGCCAGTATGATCACTGAAACCTCAAGTTCCTTAAAGACGGCGTCCCATCTTAAGCACATTCGAGAGTAGGTGGTAATTATGTCTAGCACCTATACCAATTACTCCACACTGGTTTGTATCCACGATGGTGGCCTACCGTGTCCAGCTACCACCTCTGTATCAGCATTAAGCTTTTACTTTCCAAATACTAAGTATAAGTCTTATACATATATCAAAATCATAATTGTATTCAAACACAAGCTACATAAAATAATCATCAAATAAATTTACAACGATAACATTCCCCCAAGGTAACTTACGTAAAAGCTATACAACCCATCCAGATAATCAATTGAATTGACAACACTAATTAAAGGTAAACAGAATAGAAAAAACATAAACCGTGGAAATGAGTACTGGCTGGCATTGAATGAGAAATAGGAATGGTGATTACTGCCGTGTTTTCATTTATCGGCTCCTACATACCGCGCTCCCGCTTCAGTTTTTCTATTTGGTAGTTACTTACATCACATAATTCCAGTTCATGATACATTAAAATATTCGCAACATTATTGAACTTAGTTTTTAGTTTTAAAAACGCTGAAATTCTTTCACTGGGGTTTATTGGGTTGCGTTCATGATTTGAATCTGTACGGATGTGCGTGTTTCACATTTGATAGAGCGATTATTGAATTTCAGGAGATATGCGAGCCCGGTTCTCAACAAAAAATGTAACATTCAACATTTGATGTGTTTGTTTGAAGATGAATATCATGAAATTACTCCAGCAAGGGTTTATGAATCTCATTTCCAGAAAACATAAACAAGACTCGAACCTGACTTACATACCACTTCGCACCTCTGTATATGTTTTAAAAGTAGAGGGGACCCCTTGCCATTAAAACACAGGCCGTATGAATCAGGCAACCAGGCATGAGATTTATGTAGTAGTGGTGAAGTTGGCAAACGCATTGATAAATTCCATGTTTTTATTGCGAATTTGAGGTTCAGTACCTAGTTGAGACGGATGTAATTTCTACTAAGTTTGGTGCAAAGGATAGACGATTATTGAATTTCAGGAGATATGCATAGAGCACGTAAATCTGTTCTCAACAAAATACCTATTTGAATTGATCAGTTGATCATATTTGTGTGCCTCCTGAAATTCAACAATCGCTCTATCACCTGTGAAACACGCACACTCCAAAGCTTAGTAGAAATTCAAATCATGAACGCAAGCCCGATTGAAAATAAACGTTCTTTGCAGCTTTTTTATAGAGTACCTATAACACTATATTTACACCACATTAATGATTAAACTTTACTTTCCATTTCCATGGAATTGTGAACTTAGAAGATACGTAATTTATATTGCTGTTCTTGTTATATAATCATTAAATTTCATTTGTAAAGTACTCATACGGGTTATCGCCTATTAGTTTACAAGCCTCTTTTTTTAACAGCTGTTCACTATTTATCTTCATTAGATTTCTATTTTTTTTTAAATCTTTATTCACTATTTGCATGCCTCTGTATTTTGTCGTCATTTGAGCAAATGTATTTTTTACTCCTGGCAACTTCTGTCTGTATGATTTTGATTGCAGCTGTCTCACGTCAGCAAAATATATATTTCCGTGTTTACAAATTAGTTTGAGTATATTCAATGTCAAAATCAACAAATTCAAACCATGCTTACTGAACAATGTCCTTACTTGACGTCATTTTTTGGATCTTAACACTTTTATCAATAGGGTGTTTGAAAGTACTTCCCCATATTGCAATGGCATACCGTGAAATTGAATCAAACAGCGCCTGATAAATATTGATCTTTAGTTCTTCTGACAGAAATTTGATTCCACACAGGGTATAGGCACATTTTCTTAGTTTTTGACAGAAAAGTGGAATGTGTTGCGTCCATTTCATTTGAGAATCAAATATCACTCTTGAATAAACTCAAGTTTCGACTTTTTTTGATCTTTGAACAGACACACGGTAAGTCATTGCAGCTGTGTAGAGTCAAACCGTCAATCGATGTTGATTGTAGTTCTGTTTTTCTTGCTTTATCCATTAAAATAAATTCATAACGTTGTTGGAAAGCTTGTTGGTGTTCATCCTTTGTCCAATCGTCTTCAAATCCTTCACCGCTTTCTGTTATGTTTGCCAAGGGCAATATCATCAGCAAACATGTAGATATACCCGGAATTTTTTCGTGAAGCAAGTTCATTCACATACAGCGTAAAGATAATCGGCCCAATTGAAATTCCTTGCGAACAGTCGTATTCGCGGTTTAAAACGTTACAGAAGTGTAATGTCAAACCGTCACTCGATGTTGATTTTGGTTCTGTTTTTCTAGCTATACCATGAAAACAGATTTCATCCATTGTCCTATCGCCTTCAAATCCTTCTCGGCATTTTGACGGATCTCCATCCATGTTTTCCCGGAGTTCAGTAGGGCAACATAATCAGAAATGATGTAGATTTTCCCGGAATATTTTCATTTATTTATATTTTTTTAGGTAATAGGAATAGTTATCTAAAGTTACAAAACTAGCCCCGTCAAATAACTAGTTAAGATCCTAGCCTCGTTAAGTACTGAGCTGTGCCATTGTGTCCAAGACCTAAGGCGATGGTAGAATATGGGTTTCTTTGATTTTGTTTTTTATTTGTATATCAAGTGTTCTTGCTTTTGCGTTTGTAGCTAATCAATTTCTCTCCCTCTTAATCAAGTATAACCATTATCCCATCAGATGTATATTTTTCCTTTTATTTTCTTTTTCTGTTTTCTAATCATTTTCCATGATTTCTTTCATATAACAACCTAATTTTTTTCCTCCATTTCGTTTCAAGTATGGATGTTTTTATTCAAGTTTTTCATTTTATTTTAAAAATTATGCTAATATCAGGGAAACTCACTAGACGGTCAGATGACCATGATTATTACATGTTGTTAAAATGTATTGACTAATGTACGGTTCATTTTATCAATAAAGGCACGCTTTCATTCATTCGCGTCTCTATGTTGGAGTAAAAACTTCGATAATTGAAAATTCACACTTGGAGGAATCTTATTCATAATTAAAGTTCGGTTCATATTTGCATATTTTTTCCGTAATATACGAAGGTTCCTAGAAGCCAATTCTACAATAGAAACCAATTTCACAGCGGTAAATGTCTACAGTTTTACATATTTCGTTTATTTTTCAGATAGGACCATATTTTGGTTGTTACGTCATATTTGGCATCATATTTCAGTAAAAAATAAATTAATTAAATTAAAAACAATTTTGTAAAACATGACGTTTGGTTAGCATTTTAAGTTTTATTTACCCTTAAAATAACGGATGTAGAAATACATAGAAATCATTTAAGAAACGCCCTGCATAAGTACGCATAAGTAGTAATTTTATAGAATTAATTATTATAGAAGAGATTGATGATCTAGGACGAACACAGAAGTTCTACAAAATGGTATTTAGCTACGTGGTAGAATTCCTCGTACATTCAATAGCGACTATACTGGTGAGGTATACTGTGGGTAACAAACATGAAACAGTGCAGGAATGTGCGATCGACTTCTGATATGAGGCATTCCTACATTGATGAGGCATTTTATCTGCGAGTCAAGAGATCAGGGCGTCTCGATGTTTATTCGAGGAGAAACGAGGATCAAACGCCGCGTTGCGGATTTCAACGACGCACTTCTCCGGTTTCCACGAAGGGAATCGGGAATCCGTCGATCTAAGCCCCCGCAGGGCGCATCAGAGAGACTGAGGAGTCAGCACGGGCTCAGCTGATGTCAAGGGAGAAGCATGCGCGGCCGGAGCCCTGGCCCTGGCTTTGGCTGGCCTCATGGATTCTACACCGGCCCACAGAACAAGATAACAGCCGAGTAAAATACGGCTTGAACGAAAATAACGCTGCTGATTCTAACACATGGGTTTATCATTTCCAAATAGCCTTTTACGAAAACCCCGAACTGTAGACAATTATTAAACGGAATGTATGGTCTTATACATATAAATTGGTTTTTTTGCATGTTCAAACAATTTTTCTGCCCGAAATTGCTCTAAAAGAAAATTTTAAAACACTGATATAAAGCTGATGAAATGTAGATGTTTTTATGGTAAAGCTGTACCATTTTACAGTACATGGTAAGGTGGTAAATCAACATTGAAAATTATTAAAATAGGAATGGATTGAGAAAAATTCAAGTTTAGGCCAGAAAAACCCATGTAGGTACGACTTGGAAGAAATTTGTTTGAAATGAAAATTAAAGAAGATTTAACGCTCTTTTCAACTGCACAATTTAAATTTAATTTATTTAGTGAATTAAGGGAGTTATGGTCATTTTAGTGAAGTAAGGTCGAAAATAAGAGAAAACTCGGCGTTGCGCGCCTCGGCGGGGGCTTCGCCCTCTGCGCCCCCGGATGGTTTCCGCTTAAAGCCCAACGGCTATAATGTGATGCACCTTGAAAAGGTTTTTGTTCTCTCATCTCTCTCTCACTGTATTATATGTATAAGATACCTTTTAGTAACTCTCACTGCATTGTATTATTAAATATCTGACCCCGTAACTGGCCTCGTACTTTTCCAATCTACCCTGAATCTTTCCAGAGACCCCAAAACGATTTGGGAATCAGGGAATATTCAGGATGGTCCGCGAGACTCCGAGGCTCCAGGGGGCCGCGCGATTACGTAGTAAGGTGACTCACCAATCGAGGGGTGCCAGTGGCAAAACGATCTAAGTGCCTGAGCAACAAATTTTCAGGAGAGAATAAAATGCGCACAAAATGTGTACCTTAACAACGATCGGTTGTAACTGAGAATCAAAGGTTACTAAGCCAGAACTTCACTCCAATAAGAAGTTTTGTCAACAAAACGAACTCGTAACCAATGGTTCTCCGGGATGTAAGGAGGGGGAAATTGGCAGAGTGGGATGTGGTCTGGTGTCAAATAAATTCACAGCTTTCCAAAAAGTGATGAAAAAACTTTGTGCGGTGAAAAATGGCGAAAATAAATTTCCTTAGCAACGATCGGTTTTAAGTGAAAATCATTATAAAAATACGAGCTCGTTTTGTCTCACTTTTTCCTGTAGCTTTTGGGCGGGGGGTCATCGCAAAAACCTTTTCAAGGTTAAAAACTTTGATGTAGAATACGATAAAAAATTGTGCGCTCATAAAAATGGGTATAAGGAAAAAGTTGGTGTAAATAAATTAGGTACTGAATAAACCCCTGAAGTTTTGTCGTTTCTATACCGAACAGCCTGTATATACAACTAACATACAGACACAGGCATTTGACTAAGAGCCTGTAGCCTTTTGTTTTTAATGTTTATCGTTTGGATTTATAGAAGCGTATATTTAACTATAGAAATATTGAAGGGGAAAAGATAAAATTAATAACTTGCAATGAAATTTGCTGTGACAATGATGAGTGTGAATCTCTCGTCTATTTTATCATCCTAACCCGGGCAACGACGGGTAAACCTGCTAGTCTCTAACAATATTGTAGGAAGAAGCGACAGTTCACTTACTATACATCCAGGCTTGGTCTGACTCGTTCCCCCACGAGTTTTGATGAGTAGCCATGTAGTCCAGTCCGCGGACACCATTGGACACCATGAAAGGGAACTGGAATCAAAACATGATAAATATTAATATAAATTCTTTCATCGATTGTCAAATTAGTCGTAAAACTGCCAAATAAGTCGTAGCATTTGGTTTTCTAGAAACTACAACTATGAATTTAAATTTAAATTCGTTTAAAATATCAACATTGTGGTACGAACATAATAGATATCTGCCCGGAGGATTCAAACTACTTTCCGAATTTGATTCACTTTCAAGGTGGATGGTTAAAGGCTCAATCTTGGATTTCGCCTATAAGCCCCAACTAAGTGGAATTTGTACTAAACATCCGTATACATTTCACGTGAACTATAAGTGTGAATCGCACATGGAATTCGACTGAAATATTAAAGTACAATTCAATACTGAGCATTATAGAAAACCCCAGGGTGGCTGTGATAGCTATATTATTGAGGATGGCGATGGGACGGAATGCTTCCAATATTTTTGCCTTGGCATTCTCGGTTTCTAACGGAAAATATTCATGGTCTGTGGACTAAGGATGGGATATCAGTACCCAATTATCGATTATGGCATCAAAACCAACATCAATACTACCAATAACGATATATCTTTCCATAAAAATCGATATTCATCGATTAATTCGCTAAATACCGATTTTCCTGTTGATACTTTTTTCAACCGTCCAAAACCAACGCAGTTTCATGATAGCTACTGTTAATTTTTTTAATTGTATATTACAACCAGTCTGCAATATAGGCTTAGATATCAGATAGGTTCATACCTACCTTACATATAACTTCGTAGAAGCAAATAGTTATTTAATTAACAAAAGCATTACTTGAATTTTAAAACTTATTTAAATCTCAGAACCAGAAAAAAACCAAGTGTACGCAAGCGGAGTCTAAACAATATAAACAGACGCTGGTAACCTTGGGGAAGGTTACTTGGTTGATCCCTTCTTTGTGTTGTCCATAACTGGTGAGATGATTGCCGAATGTATGAGAAGATGAAGAGTACTTACGCTTTTTCTAACTGAGTATGAATGCTACTAAATCAACAAGAAAAGGTGTAAAAAACTGCGGTGTTTTAAAGGTTTCTTTCTCGGTATATTGGTTAAGAACCATCGACTGTCGATAAATATCGACAACCCAACGTCGATGTAAAATAATATCGATTTTTTTAAAAAATAGATTATTGATTCCCCTCCCACTGTGAACTCGATGCCAAGACTGATAGCAGTTCACGAAGAATACCATTGATTTTTCGGGCTCCAAAGGAAAAGGTAGTCACTCATGTCAGAGGGCCTCGGAACGGATTTCAATCAAGAAAATGTTTGTAAACTCTCGTTTTGGAATTTTCGGAGCCGTTGCAAAAGCTTCATTTTCCGAGAAAAATCTCCAAAAACTATCGTCTCTCCACCAATGATGATGCGCAGCTACCAAAATTATTTACACGTTTCAGAAAGTCAATTCTCTTTTTCAACAACCAAGCAAATTTCTAAATACCACCACCTAAAATATTTTCAGGAAATCAAACGCAAGCACCGAAATTTTTAGTAGAAACCGTTTGACAAGTCACACAGATAACCGGATGAGACGACATGAGTCAGACGTGCACGAAATGCAACAAAGTGGTGAGAGCCTACCAGCGGCTGCTGGTCTACGAGCCGGTGAAGGAATGTAAGCAATGCGAGCGACCGCGCCCCTACCCCTCCGCTCCGCCTTTTGGCACTTCCATCAAGGTATGATGTTCTTTCAACACATCTTTACGTACCAAAAAGCTTGAAGGGTGAAAGGAAATTAATGGAATAGGCCTAAATAGAATCTGTCATGGACACCCTGCTGAATCAAAATGGTTTTAACGCTGAATCACAGAATAGGTAACGCGTCTATTTTTCCAACTGATCTATACTTTACTAGAAGGATTGATATAAGGTATTTTTTTGCTTTTGAGATGCGAGCGTAGCGAGCATCCAGACCAGCAAACTAGACGATAGGAGACATCTGGTTTTTCAATATGGCGACGGTCTGATAAGAGGTGCGTTACCTATTCTGTGATTCTACCTGGTTTTAAATTGTGTTTGGGTCCGTAACGGCTTATTACAATCTGGGCATAGAAGTTCGATATGTATTCCTAATGAATTAGAAGTCATGTTGAGGCGAACTAAGGGCAGTGTGACCTAGTAACCACCTCCCCCAGGTAAGCACCCAGGCACACCGTTCGAAGAGAAGGCTGATAACCAAGGCCCTTGGATATACCCCAATTTCTGTATTGACAAACAGATAAGGGAGGAGTGCCTTGCGCCTGGTATTCCAATACGCGCGACATAAGCGCTAACAGCAGACGTCCATCAAACCTCAAGCCTAAACTGACCTCTGCCTTCATCATCTTCCTATATCTAACAAATGACAAGAAATACTGACTGCCCCAAAACATATAAGTCGTACCCCAGTACAGGCTGAAGTTGAAAAAAAAATACACAAAAAATGAAGTTAATATCACCTGGGATCAAACCTACGGAGTCTCACACTGGAGGCAGATTAATTTTTAATGAGCTGCTCAAGATCAAGTTAAATGGATGTCTACTGTCAGGGCTAGTGTCGTGCAGCCTACCGTAGCAGGCGCCAGACACTCCTCAGGTAGGGGCGTGTGTATACCCACACTTCCAGCTATCTGAGTTATTGGCACAGCCACGCAAGTCCCAGTGTCAACCATTTGACAGTGGAAACACCCTTGCTGGAACAGCGTTCTGCCTCAGTCAACAAATTGAATAGCATGCTGAGGTATATACACCACCCCCCACAAATCCAATCCCAACGGGGGAGAAGGCTGTGTTGCTTATAGAAAGTCTACAGACTGATAACCTAGGGCTCCTCCCACTTGTGATACCATTTATTGATGAAAGCTCTTTTATTGTGTATTCCACCTCTCCATCAAGGGCAGAATGACGCCAGTCTGGACGATGCCCATGTTCCTACTGCTTTGTCCCCACCTGAGGAAATCCACAGCTCATCATTATGAGCGTGTGAGGGCGGGAGACGGTACCCATTTACAATCTGGTACGATCTGGATAGAAATCCAGATCTCCTCCTAATGAATTAAGAGCCATGTTCAGAAGAACTTTGGACAGTTTAGCCTTTTTGTCTCTCCCAGGTTCGCATCAAGGCAGATCTTCAGGATATGGAGCAACTCAATCATTATGAGTGCATGAAGGTGGTACCGACATGCCATCTGGGTAGCTTCTTTTCACATTTGCAGCAGAAATAACTTTATATTCCCTCTCTCTAAAGGATACAGTAGCCCCTCTATTCCCATTAGAGTCAGCCACACAGCTAGGGTGTACCTGGGATGTCCCACTTAGTGGTACACTGTTTCACAAGATATTTTCTAGTAAAAGTGGTACAGGAGTTGTCAGCACTTAATACTTCCCTCTTCTAGTATTGGAGTTTTCCCGTCATTGGTGTTCATTTTTCTTTTGCAGGATAATATCAATTTTGGGAAATAAGCCGCTGAATAATATTCCTCCCTTTCTACCTCAGATTCAGCTAAATACTTGATTCCTATGCTACATCAATCATAATGGACTCGTTGGTTATTTGATTAGCGCTCATTCACTTGATACATTCAAATTATCCCCGAAAGGTGCATAATTTTTGAACTCCCTCTAAACCACCCACCCACACACACAAAACTGCTAAATCGATTACAAAATGAAATTTCAAAATACCTCCATCTCATTTGAAGAGTAAGTAGGATGGTGACAGAAGATTGGATTACACTATTTGAATCCACGCGAGAAATAAACCTCTCTGGGCTCCGTGAGAAACGCGCATTGGAGAGGTACAGCTGACCAATGAGAAACGATCAGGCGCGCTATGGGAAGTATTTCAGAGAATTTTTTAATCAGAACAGGCTCGATTGACCAAGACTCGAAAAGCAAAACAACGAGCACACTTATTTCTAAGATTTACTACTGAGGGTGTAAAACGCATATCGTTATGTTATCGAGGGTTCGGGTATAACTCGGAATCTGTTTCCAAAATCTGTTTTCCGCTTCCGTGTTTTTGAAGTTATATCATGATGAATAATAATTCAGTAAGTACAATTTATCAAACTAAGGTATTTTCATCAGCCAGACCCGTAAAAAATCAAATTGTTGCCGCCCTTTGGCATCACTGTCAGGGCTGTAACGAACATCAAACATCAAAATTGAGCAGGTTCCGGTCGTAAGTCCTATTTATTAAGACACTTATATTGAAAACGAGAAATTTATCCAGATGCCGTTTGGGAACGGTTGAAATTTATACCTAGCTTTTGAAGACTGCTGGTCTCTGTGCACCCCCTGAGTTCCACTGATGCCCGCAAGGATCCAAGTAAAAAATGAGGGCAAACGGGCCTGACTTCCTCAGTTTCGCGGCTGTATGATGTCTTTCCAACACAATATTAGCACGAAATACTGCAGTATTGCATGCTTGGCTCCAGAATTAAAAAACCAAACCCTGTTACTCCCAGTTACTTACCTACTAACTTACTGACTTAAAATATAAATACATTTCACTGATTTTAATCCAAGTCATAACTTGTTTTTCTTAAAACTTATCAACCCTCCTCCCCCCTCCAATCGCCAGAGAACTTAGTTTAGCAGTTAACATGACTTCGTGACTTTTCTAACGCCGTACTGCAGCTGGGAAAGTTATTGCGGCGGAGCGCCCGCCGTCCTTTCGCTCCGGTTCTCTGAACCCGGTTCAGGTCATAAATTTACGAGCGCCATCGCAAGTCAAGAGTCGCATAATACGTCGTAACATTTCCCCGAGTACACATTTAAGAGATGATAAGTGAGGAATTCGCTAGGTCGTCAAGAAGGCAGTTGTGCCCTCTCACAACTGGCGCCCGAACAACTTTTTCAAAACGACAATTGTCGACCTTGGCCATTCCTAGCATTGCCTTTAGTCGAATGTTCTCATTCCAAAGATAGGAAAAACCTTGAGGTCCTTGCTCTTTCCGCGATACTACAGACAGTTTACTGCTTCAGTCGAGAAATAAACAAGTAAACGACATTTTGGTGAGTAAGAATATTTGTTAGCCACCTGTCTTTTGGCTTCCCAAGTCAGTGACGTGGTGAAAGATAGACTAGGTGCACTGCAGCATTCCAAGTTGCTTACAAACCACGCAACAGGTGGGGGCTTACCCAAGACTGTGAAGATCGGAGAAATGATTGCTCCACGAGGTCCGAAGGATGCAAAATCAAGCACTCAACTGGACAGATGCACTAGCAAGCAATTTCGTCACGAAAATTTTGGAATTTAAGCCTGTTCGAGGTCAATCATTTTCGGATCTCCAGAAATGGCTTAGTGTACATCAATCCCTTGTACTTAGATTCTCTCGATTCACTAGACATTCCTGACGTTCATAACTTTGTAAAGCTACAGATATCGTTGAGTCATTTAGATGCTTCTCCCGTAGATCTTTCGAAGATGAACATTCAAATGATAATTTTCCTACTAACGACTTACTCGTGAAACATGTATCACGTAAAGATCGACTCCGTCGGGAAGAACTGTTCCTCATCGTCTGTGTGCAATATCACATATTGTGTGTTGGAACTGCGAGGGTCCTCATGTATTCTCGGTTGGTACCTTGCCAAGGAAGAAGTTTTGTTGGAAATGTGGGCGTAAAGACGTGAATGTATTTAGTTGTCCGAGATGTAATCTAGCGATTTGCGGAAAAAATTATCGTGATGGAAAAAATCTACCAACATTGGAAAATCTGCAAGAAAAATTCGATCAGACACACTAATTTCTTTTCATTCATCACAAAAAAAGTAATGTTTGACAGAGTAGTGTAATCTCTCCACGGCACCGGGGATTTGAGTGGTCAACATTTTAATTTTATCGTGTCATGTCTGACCTGAAGAGAGTAATACTATGGATAGTTACGATGAATCAGCCCTGAATAAATTATCGATAAAGTTGTCCGGAAATTGTTATTTTATTCGACAGACAACCTGATCCAGCGGAGAGGGCGTAGTAAACACCTGCACAACTTGTTTCAGGTTTGCTCATTTGGGGAGATGGAGCGAATGTGCTTCCCAAAGCTGTGCGACTGCCCCTGCCGTGAGATCCCGCTCTGCCCCGACGCCAAGAGACGGGAGATGATTTGCCGCATGATCTACTGGTTGGCCACTTTCGCTCTCTTCGCTTATTTGTTCGACTCTGGGATCTTCCGCCACCCGGTGCACACGACCCGGCTCACAGAGAGAGTCAAGGAGATCATCGCCGAGATGTACACGAAGGAGGAACCGAAAGAGAAAGAAGACGACAAAGCCAAGGACCCCAAAGGGAAAGGTGCGAAGACTGGGAACAAGAAGGAAGCCAAGGAGCAGACCGGTGAAAAAAAGAGAAATCTGAAACGGGTAAGCAATTGTGACTTGAATTATCCCTAGAAACAACAACCACAGTATAATGCCAAATTCCTCGTGGTGCAAAAAGTTCGTGTACGGGTAGGTACCTGACTCTCAACCCCTTGTGATTTGGGTTGGTATCGAAATTGATTACATACGTGTTTTATGAGATAGAAAGAGATTGGACGGAGAGTTTGACAGCGTGATACGTTGAGGTATATTGTTAGTTTCGAAAATAGAATTGAACGATTTCCTTGAGATGAAAACTAATGAAGTAACACCTCCTTAGCAACGGAGCAGTTCACAAACAGGAATAGGAAGTGTCTTACGTGGAAAACAAAAGCGATCGATGCGATTGGGACGATCGCTTATGAGTTCAAAACGTGTCTTAGAAGAGGGCACACATCGTGGTATCGCCGAAGTACGCCATATGGCCATCCACTAATCCAGAGTCATTTTAGAATAGTTTTCTCCAGCTTTAATTTATATTTTAAAAAATGCCTTCTTTTTCCTATTTTCACTCTTTTCATAGACGTTTAAGTCGGCTAGAAGTCCAAGTCGGCAGACAAGTGACGTTAAACGAGTTAGTCTCACGGGTGCGTTCGTATCGTTCCCTCAAGGTCACATACAGTTACTAGGTGACGTTAAGGGCCCGTTAGTAGCTGCCGAAAACTCTCTAATACATGTGCTGGAGTTAGTGATCAGGACTGTGAAAACACGGGCAACTAACGAGGTATGTAGCTACGTATCTAATGGCTGGCTTCGAGTTTTCTTCTCGAGTACACACGAGCGAAACCGGATAAAAACTCGACGATAAATGACGACGTTATGTATTGTGCACCAGTAGTTATGAAGCAGATGCCTGACGACCTGGCCTGACCCATATCGTCTGCCAGACTGCCCGTGACTTCCTAGAGGGTTCGCTCACCTCAATCGCTAAACCAACTATTGTCACCGGCGCTCCCGATTCGCTTCGAACAAACTTCGGCAGTCGAGGGCGAACGATTCTCAACAGCCTCAACACGAACACAAGGACAGTGGTCAGCCACAAATACTATTGGGGAACAGAACCGGAAACACCTAATACAACTAATTTACCCAAGTTTTAGGAACATATAATTCGGATTTGGCCATATTAGCATTTTGCTTCCAAGTCAACCTTAAGTTAAGTTTGAAACATTGTTTTAATTTTCGGGGGATGAAATTTTTTCTCGTCCAAAATCAAAATGTCTATGCATTTTGTGTTCCAGATTTTTCTGAACAACTATTGTTTTGTATCTGTCTGTCTGTGTGTCCGAAGACCTTTTAACAAGTTTAATTTCTACAGTTTTCTTCCGATTTTGATGAATTTTTCAGAATTACGCGGATTAGGCTGCAGATGATTCCCAATGAGTTTCATCGCTCACAAATGATTACCTGAGTTTGCGCATGCGCAAAGGTAAAATCCACCAAGCATTATTTCCTCAGATTTTAAACGTCACGCTCAAATTTACAGGGTGATTTTTTTAGGAGAAAAGCTGTAATTTTCTCAAATAAATGTCAACGATAATAATTATCGCTTTTTTTAATTTTTCTAAAATCACTATGTATGATATTTGCCTAACGTAGCAAGCCGCCGTTCCAGTGACGAAAACACGGCTCTAGAATACTTTAAATCACACTTGGTATAAAATTTACCGGAAAAGTTAAGAGAAATCCCAAACTCTACCCGATCTGATTGTAAAAAGAAAATTTTCTTTTGGTTAATCACGGAAGGCTTAGATAATTACCGAAATTTAGTGACTAGCATGTATGAGAGGTAGGCTAAGCGTTGTTATTAGTGAATTTATTATTAAATTTCGTATTTGCCGTTTATCTATCTATCTTATATATTGACGTTTATTTGCTGTACTCAGTCGTTGTGTTTCCATAGTATTTCATATTCATTGTTTCAGCTGAGTGGTTATTGAAGTCAATATAACGTCGGCTGTGGTTTGTTCTTTTGCAGGAGTACGATAAATTCAACAAAACATACAACATGGCCAATGTCTGGAATGCGAGTGTCATACTAGTCGGTGATCTTCTCATCACGCTCATCAAACTTCCTAAATTCGTTTTCGTCAAAACGATGGAGGCCTTGAATGGGCCGGACGAAGGGGCAGCAAAGAAGGATGGCAAGACGAAGGAACTCAAACATGAAGCGAAGGGCGAGGGAAAGAAAGACGAGCCTAAGAAAGAAGAGGAGAAGAAGCAAGAGGCCAAGAAAGAAGAGCCGAAGAAGACAGAAGCCAAGAAAGAAGAGCCAAAAAAGAAAGAAGCGAAATCAAATTGACGTGGGACCTCGCAAACTTGCATGTAATTGCGGATTTTGTATGTGCTGTTAGTTTTTTGATGATGATGTGTTCCGCCCTTGGCAGTGTAACACCGTTTCGCAACACAGGTTCAACATCAACTTCAAGAGAAATATGTTCGAAAGGACGGAAGGGCCCGAGTCACTCCGATATCCAAAAACCTCTTAAGTTAGTTATGTAAGTCCTGGGTGTAAGAACGAGGATTAGTATACAGGGCATGAAATTAGTATTGGATGTCAGGAATAGATTGAAAGTTACATCTTTATTGCGTACTTGAATCAATAGTTTCCAAGCAAGCCGATCTATTGACTTACACGTAAAACCCCATGTAAAGGTAATGGTTTATTGGGTTTTCCTTTGAGCCGGAGGCAGCTATTTACTGGTTAGACGCCAAGACTGAAGTGAAAGAACGGTCGGTTCTCCCGATCGCCCAAATCGGAGTCCACATGATCGCGTCAAATTTGTTTTGGAACGGAGTTCGGGCGATGTTACGGAACGGTGTTACGGTTTGTACTACAATGTGTTAAAATAGCGTACCCAGTCAAGAGGAGGTCTGTGATAGACATGGATTCTGAACCCGCAGCACCGGAGCATAATCTGACACCTACGTCTGGGTGTTGCGGCATTAGTCATCCCACCCTTTCAAACGGAGTAATTAGACCATCACATCACCTCCCATGTTACAGTTCATACACAAGTTTGCAACTCCGGCAACCTTGTGCTGATTTTGTGGTAAGCGAAACACTGCGACATTTTTGGACTTGTAAGGGAATTTTCTTAGGAAATGAAGCTACTGCAGTAGCCAAAATTTTACCATTCTCCCTTGGAACTAGGCGTGGTTGCTTTTCCCTTTCCCTCCACAGCCTCAGTCCTCTGACCATCCCAGCCAACCCATAACCGAATTGTCCATATGGTAAGGCCGATGCCAGACCTCTCCGCCAACCCCTTCACATCCCGGCTGGCCAACTTCTGCCAGTTGATTAACAGTCAGTCTCTCCCTCTCCATGAAGCTCCCCATCTTCATCGACCACCGGCTGGTCAATCATGCATGAAAAGTCACTTCTGACACCAAATTTTCAGAATTTCAACGAATCAGTAAAAGTTGAACCAATTTATTAGTCGTAACAATATAAAATATCCGCGCTTACACGCAAGTTTGCATGGTGTTCTACATGTTGTTTTCCTATTCTTTCGGTTTAGATTGAAGCAAGTGAGGAGTACCATAAAGAAGGAGACGAAAAGAACGCGGCAACGATTCAGTCCATCAGTCGCTGGTGTGGACGATAATTCCAAGAGGATCCGTATATTACCCCATTGGAATTTTCCTATGCACAATAAAACTCCAAATACCTCGAAAATATCTTGTGGTTAATTCCTTGCTGGCAGTTGCCATCGCAATGTTGTATAGTGCGGACGTGTCCTAGTTTGCTAAAATACAGAGGCGTGCAAATAATAAATGAGGATTTTGAAAAAAATAAATAAATCTAATGGAAGATAAATCGCGGAAAGCTAGCAATTCAAAGAAGAAACTTGTAAACTATTAAGGGATAACCCGAATGAGTAGAAAAATTTACCTTTAGGTACTTTATAAGAAATTAGAATTCCAACTTTTTTAGTGAGGACCTTTCTTAAATTACAATAGTCTGTCGGAGACAAGTTCGGTCCGTAGTTTTTTTTTAAAATTGCTTATTCAGTAGGAGCTTTCCACAATCTTCCAATTGTCAGTGGTGTTTGGTTGATGATCAACTGGGACCACCTTGTTGCTGTTGATCTAAGTAGCTAATGATGACAATTGGACGATTGTGGAACGCTCCTTCTGGATGAACAGTTTTTTAAAAAACTACGGACCAAACTTGTCTCCCTAAGGACTATTGTAAAAATTAGAAGTAAGAACCAACTCCCGGCTGGGCCACAGCGTTACACTATCCAGCTCGGTCATTGGTTATTATTCAATTGAAGAATGTAACATGTAAAGGAAATGATGTAAATAAACTATCTATTATATCAATCCTCGCATGATACTAAACGATTTCTACTATGTCTAAGCACGTTACGGAATAAGTCACTCGCGACGAAGTTATGGAAACCCATTTCAATAAAAACGGAGTAAAATAGAACGTTGTCTATGTTTCCACGAAAAGAATGAGTACCCAGTTGAATTGATTTAGACGGTTAAGTCATCATCAGCAACAAAAATGAACTTAAAGTATATCACAGATAGCACATCTTATATAGGCCTAGGTGAAAGGAGATTAAATCCTATTGGCTCAGGGAAGTGAAAAGGGCGGGGAGGACCAACCAATGCCACTTAAGGCTTACAAACTTACAAAGTGAAAGGGAAACAAACAGTAACATTGTGAAGAAGGGGAGCCAAACCCACTGCAAAAATGAGCCCACCGACGGTGAAATATTTCGAGGAATAACCTCATTTAAATATTTTCCTGACCTACCACTGTTTAACAATATCGAATTTGTCTAGCACATCCAACATACCTCCCTCTGGGAAAAAGTGAGAAAGTTGTAGATATTGCCTGTTTGTCAGATCAAATATAAAGCTATGATTGGACTCCTTCAGATGACTAGCAAGGCCAGAATCACCTTTGTTGTCCCTGAAATCCTTTTCATGCTTTTTTTGTTCACGGGGTGCGCAAATCTGATATTTGAGATCCTTCCAGAAAAATATGAAGATTAAAAAAAAAAAAAAGTTTCTGTTTACTCGTGGGACACCCTGTATTTCAGCCCCGGTGTACTGTTCCTACAAAATTTTGTTGTTGTGTACAATTTATTTATTTTCCATTATTGTACAAAGATGTGGTTACTTGGTATATAAACAAGAAAAATTCACAAAAATTATTGTTTGACATCAAGTGGGAAAAGTTTTTTTAGTTAGTTAAAGGGTTTTTATTTTTTTAAATAAATAAATTTGTGACCGTGGTTTTGGAGAAAGCTCTGGATGGCGGGATTTTAAATGTCGGATTCGGTTAGCTTTCAGTAACAAAGTGGGTCCAATAAATAATTATCGATTGTAATTCAAGTCTGAAAGTTAGGAAGATGTTCCAAAAAAGTAAGTTAAAAAAAAATTAAATAAGGTTTGACTTCTCCAAACAGCATGTTTTTACAACCGCTTGTCATTGTTTGCCTTTTTCTTTCATTTGTTAGAATCGAATTGAGGGCTTATGGTTGAAGTTTGAACCATTGTTTTGTTTTATGATAATGGCGTTATAAAACTTATCTGTAGTGACATACCCCAGACATCAAGCCTTAACTTTTAGCTTTTTTCGAACATGAATTTGTTCACGGCAGTTCTGAACCGATTGTGGAGGAATCAGCCCCTAAACTACAATAACATCTCGACATTCTGGGTCGTAAGAACTCAAGTGATTTACAACTAACAAATCATATCTCAGGAACCAGTATCATATAATATTTCAGCAACTTGATCTTCCGATAGTTCCACGAACATCCCCGAATCAGATTGGAGCATTGGCTTACTTTTACAAACCATTTTACCAATCTTATTGACAAAATTGAAATCTTTATCAACCAATTAAAAACTCTCCGGGCGGAATTAGAGGCGGGAATTGAGTGTGAGTTGGCCCTCAAGTGTGGCGTTGAGGGGAACCATCCACTTGTTGCGATCCGTAGTCGTAATTTGAGGGGGATCATGAGTGGGTATTCCAAACGAACTCAGATGGAAACAAGACATTTTATCTCATATTTCTCTTACCAAAAACCATTATTGAGCATTACTAACGCCACCGCTAATATTTCCAAGTTTTGACAATTTTGCTCATTAATCAATGCAAATACATTTTTCATTAAATATCTTAAGTGTATTTTATTTATTTAATTACTTTAATTTTCTAATTACACCTCCAACAATGGACGTATCCATAATCTATTGTTTTTCCCCCCAAGGAAGAATTTTTGGTTGAGCAATGGTTCTGTATTGATAAGTTATGTTTGAATACTGATAAAAAGTCCGTCTTGAGAGGCTCGATTGGTTTTTTTTTTAGGTTGGAATTACGGAGATGAATTGCTAGCCCTATAAATTTCGCTTGGCCATCCTACACATCTCCTAACTCTCTTCCCAGTAGACGGGCCACTCTGCTCCCAACGGCAAGGGCCAGAGTTTCGCTTGAGAAAAAATGTAATGAGGATGGTGATGAAATAGGTCACCTGGATGTTGGTGATAAAACAAAGGTCCGTCCATTTTTATCTTGATTTTGTCAATAAGATTCTGGTTGGCCTGCGTTGTTTCGTCTATCGGACTGCGTTCTGCGCCAATTATTCAGTTATGAGGGCGTCAGGCGGAGCTCGTGATATCGGCGGACGTTGCGCCGCACCAGCCAGACCCCTCGACGCCCTCACAAGGTTTCAATTGAGCAAATACTTTCGAAATACTTTCAAGTTCAAATCAAAATAACAGAGTCCAGGTTATCTCTTGTATTTATACTCAGCTCGCGCTCGTAAAAAACTGCGTTTCTCAACGAATACGTGAGAATCATACTATTTAGGAGGGTATAAAAATTCTAAAAACTCAAAAATAAGCTTTCCTTATAGGTTTATTATCTTCAATGTACCTTTACCTTTGTAATGGTACGATGAAAATTCTCTATTAGAGCCCCCCTCCCTCCCCCCCCCAACAACTTAGCCGTTTGTAAAGCAGGTCCTAAAGTCTAAACAACGCGATCGGCACGCATGCATAGATCCCAAAAACTTGTCAAAAGACGAGGTTTTCCACGATTTTGGCTCACATCGGCAAGTGGGGTGTCATTTTTCTGATAATTTTGAACGAAAAATTGATTGGGATGGGTTTCAGATCCGAAACATTCACTCATAGCAAATAATCGCAACTTCTGAACGAACATGTGAACCCCTCAAACCTCACAATGGAAAGAGCAATCACGCACAGTTCAGAAACAATTAATTCATTTTTTAGAATTGGCAGGGTGTTTTTGATTCTCTGCTCCAACTCAATTATTCTTATTAAATTACACACTCCCTCCCTACTCTTTTTCCTAAGAACCTTATTCCAAATGGAATCAACTCCCCCATACCCATTACTTACGGCTATACTTTGAATAACATATTTTTCTTTCAATAAATTTTGATTATTCATTGGAATGGGGCATACTAGTAGGGGGCATGTTTATGGACTAAAGGATGATTAGAGGCGCTATGAATAGTTTACTATAAGTATTTCTTCTGTAAGTGGAGAAATCATGATCTTCGTTAATCAATGAGATGGACAAAACCTAACTTATTTCCACCCAATTCAAGGGTGAATTTTATTAAAAGATCCATGTTGTTGATTTTTCCTGGAAGGAATTGAATTGTCTCTCGGTTCCTGTCTTTCAAATAATGATGCCATCTACGTATGTATACTAATACAAAAGGTTACATGATTTCCAATGAGTCCAATCGTAGCTTTTTTTAAAATTTATTTGGCATTGCATTTATTTGGCATATACAGCCATAAATATAATATATATAATATATAATATCTATTCTTCGTTATAATCCAAAATTTTAAAAGTTCTTCATAAATGAGCACATTCTTTGATGATAACATGGAAATCGTCCAAATTTACAATTGCTTTCGTGGCTAAAATAGTCAACAAAACGCGTCTCTCCTGTTTATTTTCTAGGCAGTCCATTATCACATCCAATCATAGCTTTATTTTTCCAATATTAGCTCTATTTGTGGAATGTATGAGTCCAATTATAGTTCCATTCGTCCAATGAATGAGTCCAATCGTAGCATTATTTTTCCAGTATCAGCTTTATTTGTCCAATGAATGAGTCTAATCATAGCTTTATTTTTGATCTGATAAGCAGGCAATACATATTATGTATAATTTCCTCACTTTTGCCCAAAGGGAGGTAGGTATGTTGGATGTGCTAGAAAAATTCGAAATTTTTTAGTGTAATAGGTCGGGAAAATGTTTAAATGAGGTTATTCCTCAAAATATTTCAGTATTAACGAGCTCATTCTGCAATAAGTTTGGGTCCCCTTCTCCATAATGTTACTATTTGTGGCCCTTTCCTTTGTAAGCCTTGAGTGGCATTGGTTGGTCCATTCTCCCAGTCACTTTCACTTCCCTGAACCAATAGGATTCAATCTCCCTCACCTGGGCCTGTATAAGTCGTGCTTTCTGTGATGTACCTTCACTTCATGTTTGTTACTGATGATGGTCTAATTTCGTGGAAATATAGGCAATGTTATTAACACCCCATTTCGAAGTTTGAACGAAAAAGCCCTCGCTCTTCTTTCTTTGCTCACTCTGAATTCATGATGAAACCGCTGTAGAACGATTTCATTTCATTTGACTAACGGATTGGATCGCTTAGCACTGGATTACTCGTGTTTTGATACACTCAACACAACCCTCAAGTGCTCTAATAGCTTAATTGACGAAGTAAACAAGTCGGAGCAGCCACTCAATGCTAATGAAGGCCGAAAGTGTTTTGCCGACAGTTTGCTCTGATCAGTCATTTCCGGTTTATCACACTTGGATCGTGGGATTATGCAAATCTCGAGGGAACAAAGGTAGATGTGGAGTTTCGATATTGAATTTTTCTTATTACTGTAATTTATTTGTCTACTTTCCTAATTTCTCGATCGCCAAAGGTTAATTTTACAACAGCCGGAAGGGACGAGGGAAAGTAATTAGAAAGTTGATAGGTAACTATACCTATTTTTCTCGTCCATATTTCTGGCTGAATAAAGCTGATGTAAAACAGTTTTGGATGTGTGTATAAGTTATCTATAGTTAAGAGAAATGGAGAAACTGAAATTGACCCCACCTAATTAAAGGTACGATATTTCCTGAATTAACTATTAAATGTACTTGAGTAATTTCAAAATTTCGATCACATTTACGCCGCTGGTCAGTATTGCCGTCAAATCTCAACTTAATACAGTTTTGTAAGTGTTTTAAAATGTATGGATAAATATGTAAAAGTTGTGTCTAGAGGACCCAGGAGAAAATACCGAAGTGCTGATTTCTCACTCCCTACTGCTGTCACTGGCTAGAGGTATACAACATCCATCATCACTACTAAAATGGATATCCGCCTCAGAAAAAAATTGGATCAGAGCAAGTCGCCTTACCAACCATTATTTCAGTGTCACAGGGTCTTTCTTCACTCCCTACAATGTTTTGAAAAGTAGCCCCCAACTGGCCGGAAGGGGTGTTAATGAAGTTGCTTCTGTTCTGTGGACATATCTTATTCAAGATGGTCCCAACGCTGGTGGTTGGATTTCGCCAAGACCTTCCCTCTTCGTTCTAAACGGAAAACCATCCCGGACGCAGCAGTGTGGGTTTTTCAACACCCACTTCCTACTCCAATAACATTCCGACTGTGGTAAGTGAAACTTGATCACACTTGTTGTCAATTAGTGTAGTTGCTGGAAGTTCGTTGACAACATTTTGCTGAAACAGTGTCAATTGATTTGTGGCTTGTAAAGGCGGTGAAAGGCTATAACCTCACTCCCTACTCTTTCACTCCCTTCAATATCCATAGCCTCCTAAGTTGTGAGGAGTGAGATCTGCTTATAGTAAGTAAACCAAAATTTGGCATGGAAACCTAAGTACTTATTTACTGCAGCTAAAATTAAGCTAATTCGTGCCATTCCATTCACCTAAATTTGGAGGCTTGAGCGGCGATTCCCTGGGAGATTGGAGGCTCAAGAGGGGGAAAAATAATAGTATATACCTCACTCCCACAAAAGTTTATTTTTTCAAAATGGTATATCAGCAGTACGGTTCGAAATTATGTGTGCTCACTTGGGTAATATGCCTTTTTAGAAAAGTCAATAGGCAAATGTGACCGAAATTTTGAAACGACCCACTTGTGAATTTTCTGAATGAACAATTAAAATTATTTTTGAGCAGTAGGAAACTGCTACGTACGAAACCCCGACATGTCGTCAAGGGAGGCGCGAAAATAAATTAGGATAAACAAATAGTTAGGTAGGACGAGGAGAGATGACGCTGGGAAGATGAGGAATAGACGGAGAGAGGAAAGATGGAGGGAACAAGGCTCAAATATAACGGGGAATCCTCGGACCCGTTAGCGATCCCTTCCCCGCCGCCCGATCAACACATATCCACGCACTACCAACCATCGTCATCATCTCCTTCAATTCCACCATACAACGCATAAACGTAATTTAAAGGTTCTTATGTTGTCGCATGTGATATCACATTAGCTGCAGACAACTGGTATATGAACTCGGATACTGACAATGTAGTTCTGTGTCCATCTGTGATTCTTTTCTTTCTCTCTTTTCTGTTCTAACTGCGGCTTACTAACCCTCCTACGTCCCTCTATCAACATATATCCACGCACTACTTACTACTTCATCTTCATCAATTCCACCATAGTTTGAAGGTTCTTATTTTGTCGGGTGGGTCGCTCAATTCGATATAACATCAGCTGCAGACAACCACTTGTCCCACCCTACTTTGAGACACACACCATACTGATTACATGTCACATATCTGGTACGGGAATGAGTAATTAACGATCGATGACATTAGCAATTTGTGGAACTAATTAGTTCAGCTCTCTAGCAACAGATTCGTCGACTGTAATCGATCCCATGGCTGAATAGATCACTTGGCTGTGTTGTATACTACTATAATTACTACTTTATCTTCATCAATTCCACCACACTACGCATAAACATAGTTTGAAGGTTCTTATTTTGCCGGAAGGGTCGCTCAATTCGATATAACATCAGCTGCAGACAACCACTTGTTAAAATTAGCAGCGTTTTAAAATATTTCTAACTATAACTAGAGGACGTCCACGATAACACCAGCTCTCGTTGTAACAGGTAGAAAGAAAAGCTTTCCCGATTATACAAACAGCAGGTTACAAAAATTGCTGTTCAGAAGGATTGCTCAACTTTCATTCCATTCCTTGGTGTTAATGGGATCGTAAAACCTCAAAAATACCTATAAAATAAAATTACGATTCGCTCTGTAGTTGTAAAAATAAATAAATAAATGATAATATTGTTCTTGAACAAACTTTTCTAAATCGATTGTGAACTAGATCGGGCGGAAGAGGCGACCATTACCAGTACTTGGAGCGACAAAAATAATCGTTTGAAGAATCAAACTATTAAGTAACTAACAAGGAATATTAAAAACTGTGGAAATTAAAATTAGGGGTAATAAATGGGCTCGATGGCTGCACCTGCGAGGATCAGTAAGCAATGGAACTAAGCCTAACGATGAGGACAGTGCTCGCTCTGCTGGCTGTGGTTATTCGAACCGCGGAAGCTGAACATAGGTTTCTAGTAAGTTTCTCACATCACAAATCAATTCTCAGCCAAACGCATTTTGGTTCATTACTGTGAGTAATGCACTGTCGCCCGAACGCTTGACTCAGCGGTACAAAACGTCAAGACTTGAAATTGCCCTTCATCCTAGCTTTTTGTACATGAACCAGTGGTGAAAATCCAGAGGATGCGCCGAGACTGTGAGGGACAACCACGAAGGGAAATGAGAAAAAAATATGCTTTTCTCGCCCAAATTCAAATCTTAACTACTCATTTGCAAAGGAGATCAATTCTCATCCGTTTTCTCGGCTTCAAATCGTGAAACAAACGGCTCAATCCTACCTTTAAAGAATTGGTACAAAATTACCTGAGGAACAAAAAAAAAAAAATAAAAATAAAAAAATAAATAAAATAAATAAAAAATGAAAATGATTGTCGAACTGCAGAAAACCGTGTTTTGAACCAGTTGAAATTCATATCTGCCCACCAAGAAACATCGTGCAGGTGGAAGCCCAATTCCATCTTTAACCCAAGCTTCATTCCTACTATTGCACCAAACGAAACAAGGTGACAGGGACTTGTTTTTCTCACTCCCAAGGTGGAAACCACAGAAAATAGAATACACTCTATATTCTCTGGTCTACACTCACTCCCTAGATTTAATTTTTATTAGTTTATATCTCGGTTATTATCAAAGATAAACTGCGCCCACTCAACAGATATACTATCACACCATAACAAATCATGTTTCAAGACTTTTTAGAAACAAACAATGTCTGACCACAATAGTGAAATTAAGCATACATCCCTGTGTATTATTTTATGAGCCGTAACTTCGAGGTGATGAGTGAATTGATGACTTCTTTTTCCTACTTAGATGAGAGATGTGGATTACCAATGGATGGCCGATTACCAGCACTCGGAAAGTTTCCCGGAATATGCTCCCAAAATCCTGTGTTTTATCTGCGGAGTCACGACGGTTTGTAATTTCTACCTTCTAAATAAACTTATCCATTGACACAACGAGCCATTTCATAGTAATTCTTGAATGAATGGGAGAAAACACGTTTTTTTAGTTTTCCATAGTAACAATTCACTTCTGGGATCATGCGTAGCATTACTAAACATCGTTCTTGCGGGATATCATCATTCGGACACTATTGATTTGTCAACCAATAAATTGAATGTAAGCAGTATTGATGCAATGAAGACGTTTTAACCCAACAGAGATGTAGACGTTGAACCAAAAAGAAAGAAAAGAACAGGAAAAAAAAACCCTCCCAAGAAAAACCTCTAGATTACATCTTTACATGTTACCAACGACACCGATAAGGTCTGGAAAAGTGTTCGTTATTTTTCAGTTCTACGACACCACCTTCCGTTTCGAATTCCGTTACGTGTCAGAAGATGAAAGTCAGCAGTGTCATATGGATTTTGACTCTGATGGTGGGGCCGACCGCCGAGATTTGCGCCCTTACGTTAATTGCATAGCCAACGGTAGAGGAACCCAGAGATGCAAGAGGTGGGCCTGATGTATGGAGTGTAATAGCAGCACAATAGAGCATGTCATGAGTAAATGGTTTACAATGTTCCCCAATATCTCGAATACTCATAAACGTCAGCCAATTCTGTAGTAGCACATAGCTATGTGTGATCCTGTGGCTTATTCCGGCTTGACAGTGGCTAAGGATTTCTAAAATCCCTAGGCTACCCTACAAATAGTCCGTAGGTTACTGTCAAGGAAGTTCAAAGATACTGTTTTATTATCTCGACTGTTGGAATGGCTGCCAACTGTCAAGAATATCAAAAATGCAGTAATAAGATAACAATTGTCAGAAGAGGATGATTAGGAAAAGTATTAAAAAGAATAAATAATAATAATAATAATATTGAGAGGGAGAGAGAAAGAATACATTTATTCATAAAACAATCCAAAAATAATAAAGTAATTATAATAATCATGAATAGTATGCCCCGTCGCCGCGTACAGCCGGTGGTGACGGGGCAGAGTTGCTTCTATATAATACTTGGAATTATTGACTTCAGTTTATCCTTTCCATTTTCTTTCTTTCCTTTTTTACAAAAAATCACAATCATAATTGGTAATTGAACTACCATTATGATCCCTTCTCGATAGTTAGAAATAAGGTACTAAAGAATGACAATTTCAGTCCATTCCAAATTCCGAAAAGTTCAAAAGTAAGATTGAAAGAGAGATGAATTTTGGCCCTCAAGCCTCATTTTCACTGTAAAATCCAATTAAAACATTCAATTATATCAGTCCATTAGAAAGCTGCTGTTGTGCGCAGTTTTTAGGCGGTCTGCACAGACCAGGTACAAAAACTAAAGATTTTAAAAAATAGGTAATTTTAAAATTTTGTCAAAAATTTACATTTTGGATTTTTTTGCGTCTCAATACTGCATATAAAAAAATGTTTAGGCATTAAAAAGAAAGAAAATTTAGCGTTCTTTCTAACGGAATCCTTAAATTTCAATTTTCCTACAAATTCATGGAGTTACGGCAATTCACGGTCGGACAAGGCCCGCGATACACCGGGATGGGAATCGATAATAGATATTTCAAAAATATCGATATTATGTTAAGGAGAACCGATTAATTTACATCGATGTCGGGTTGTCGATATTTACCCTAAACCTAAACTGCTGCAGGAAAGTCCAGGGTTCGAAAGGAAGAACGCAAAATCTAAGCTTTTAGAACGCATATAATGATATTATTACTGCACATCTATATTTCATGTAAAACTATAAGAAATTGAGCGAAAAGTAGGCGCATTAGTACATATACTTATGATTAGAGATCGTAGAAACAAATTGGTATGAACTTAAGTCCTAGTGCACAAGGAAGACAACTCGAAATCACCGGTGTACGGGAGTCAAAATACCTATAAAAGGGCTCTAAAGTCAGATCAACAAAGTATTAGGAGTCTCCTGTAGGGAGTATACGAAAGGTAAGTACCCAGAAGGTAGAGATTACGTGCACACGTGCACGCAAAGTATAAAAATATTGAAAATTAAATGAAAAATCCCTCTATTGGGGCTATGTTCAAAACATTTAGCTAGTTAGGACTAGTAATAATGACAAGTAAAGAGCAGCAGGGCGCAAACACTTGATATATAAAAGATCGTTACCTCACGCGATCGCGGTCGCGAAACTATAGATCAACCGACCGATGCAAGAGCTGGGCCTGATGTATGGAATGTAATGAAATTTATTATTTAATAATGTTTGATTGAGCAGGTCATGAGTTATTGGTTCACAATGTTCCCCAATATCTCGAATATATATTATTCAAAAAGCGTCTGTTTATCTTTGTGCTCAGACTTCGCTCGTATAAATTGTTTTTTTCAGGTGCTGGGATATAAATAAGTTTTAAAATTCAAGTTTTGCTGTTGCTTCAACGAAGTTATATATAAGGTAGGTGGGAACTTATCTGATATCTAAGCCTACATAGCAAACTGATGGTAATATAAAAATTAACAGTAGGTAACACGACATTGCGTTGGTTTGGGAGGCTGAAAAACATATCAACAGGAAAATCTATATTTAGCCAATATATCGATGTTTATGGACTGATAAATCGTAAGACATTGGTTTGGATGCCATAATCGATATTTGGGTACCGATAATTGATCCCTAATACGCCATTATCAGAAGGACTTATCGAAGGCCAGCACATCAAATAGTCAGCCATTTATACTGCCCCAACCATTTCGTAATTGTGAAACAAAATAGATAACTTTTGGGTGATGTAAATGAAAATAATGAAAAGAAAAAACTGCTACAAGCTGTTAATATTCCTCTTTTAATAGGATCGTAAATGACCAATTCACCTCAACATTCAACTTGCTCTTCGATAACATCTACCTTCCTCAATGGCAGAACTCATGAACATTTAAAAAAAAAAGAAAAAAAAAAGTCCAGCGGAATTAAGCAAGTTCCGAACTTTCCAATAATCAATAGTACCCATTAAAAAGTGCTGAGACGAGAAAACAAGAGAAGGAACCTAGCTATTAATTATGGGAAGGGTCATAAATGGCGTGGTGAGGACATCGGCGAGGATCAGTAAGAGATGGCGCCTGACGTGGTCAAGTGGTTGTTGCTCGCCCAGCTGGCTTTGGGTTTTCAATATGTGGAAGCAGGTGACCCTGATACTGTAAGTTATACATCTTCTTCTAACAGTGCCATACTCGAATCCACGCGGAGGCGAATCAACCATCTCGCCAAAAGTGTCTCTGTCAGCCGCCGCAAGGAACAACTCCTTCACATTCAACCCAGTCCACTGCCTTAACATTTCGAAGCCATGACATCTTCTTTCTTCCTGTCCATCGTCTTCCCCCGATCTTCCCCAGTGTTATCAACGACACCGATAAGGTCTGGAAAAGTGTTCGTTATTTTTCAGTTCTACGACACCACCTTCCGTTACGAATTCCGTTACGTGTCAGAAGATGAAAGTCAGCAGTGTCATATGGATGGATATGGATATGTCATATGGAGAACACCATACCCATACCACCATATACCCAAAATAAGCCACCTTGCGGCGCTTTATCCCAGCCAACAGCTCTCTTTCCTTTCCCATCATTCGACGGACTAGCTCATTTGTCGTGTGTATGACCCACGAGATTCTTAGCATGCGACGATAACACCACATTTCGAATGCCTCCAGCTTGTTCATGTACTTCACTTTCAATGTCCAGGTCTCACAAAAGTAAATAAAGTAAAAATGAAGTTATAAATAGCATTTTCTACCCAAACAGACTTGTTGGGTTTTGGTTGTACCGCCCATTCCCGACCCTGCAGCACAAACTGGCTGAACCAAAAAGTTCTCTCTTTTTGCGTGTGTGAAGACCTTCCTGCAGTAGGTGTCGTACAGAGCTTGTCCGATGGAATTCCCATATCCCCCACCCAACCAACCAGCAACGTCCGATCGTGTGTGAAGCTCCCGGTAGACTTTCCCTATTCCTATCGCATACCAAGCACAAAAATACGTCACATCACCTCCTCTCATCCCGACCTTATCAATATATTCGATAAAAATTCAGTTTAAAAAATATTTCACAATAATTCGGAGTATAATAACCCCACGGACTACAGAATGAAGTCGCAGTGCCATTATGATTTATTATTCTCAATAATGAACCTTAGCAAAAATGAACATTTTTATCAAAGTGAAGAGTCATTACTGGGTGTCAACGTGAGGGTGTGTGGGAGTATCTACTCCTAGTACAATGCTACTGGTCGCACATTTACAGAATGAGAACTTGCGAGAAATGTATTACATTTCAGTTCAACATCTCCGGAAAAATTGGGTCATTCTCATAACATTTGATGTCCCCTGCCTTTACATTCGTTTTACGAATGCGTTTTCAGACTCCTCCCAAAATATACTGAACCTAGTGCGACAACAAAAATAGAAAATCTTGAATTAAAGTCGGAAAATGTCACGAGGTGTGAATGTCCCAAGTAAGTCGTGTTATGGAGAGAAAAAAAACTGAATTGATTAAATTTCAATGAGCGAAAATTCATTATTTTATGAGGGTTCAGAATTTTTAGTTTTCAATTATGTCCAATAGTTTGAGTTAATTGGAGGAAAATAGGTTTGTCCCTCAAAGTTTGGGGGAAAAAATAATCACGAGTGTCACCAGCTGTTCTGGCAACATTGTTCATTGAAAATGACGGGAAAGAACATGGAGACGTTTCCTTGTGATTGCTGATGTCAGTGCACGAGTAGCCTTGAGGCAGGAAAAAGCTGGCTGGAGAGCATCATATAGTTCAAACCTGGCATGTCACAAAAATTATCCATCACGAGTGTTACCTTTGTTGCATCAATAGTACTTGATTAAAATTGTGAATTTTAACGGCAAAATGAGAAGCTTAAGGACACCTTTTCGAAGCTATCATCTCATATCTGTCCGTCCAACACTTGGTTGTGTAACGAATAGTGTTTCCATGTGAACTCATGATTCAACAAAATTGATTCAAAATTGAACAGGGTTTTGCAAATGTATTAAAATAGGCATTTCTACTATTTTCATGAAAAAATGTATTTTTAATAAAAAACCGTGATTTTTTATTTGATTCACGAGTGTTACCATGGACAGGTTTTGGTACATTAAACACGTCCAAATCAATTAGCGAGACATGTGATATAATTTTGAATCTAGTTCAGGAACAGAAATAATTTTTGGGTCTAAGCCTGAAGATGAGTACAATTTAGCGATTAGCTCCCTGCAGCCTATCCATTGTACAGTAACACTTGTGACCCTTTTAGATTAAAATTTTCAAAATGAATAAATACCGCTACTGGAAAAACTGACAACCGGCACTCCCGTTTGTTGTCCTGAATATCTACACTAATTCCCCACATCAAATTTTGTTCAAAAAGTCGATACTTTTTTTAACTTATCTTACATGGTCCAGGAAAGCCTAAAGGTCAAATAATATGAGAATGACCAAATTAATTTTCAAGAGCATGTGAAGTGTCTTGTACCTAAGTACCTATTTTTCACGAGTGAAATACTAGTCCCAGATCTCAGGGTTTAATCCGGATCGTGTGCGGAAAACGTGTTTTGAGGTGAGGTAAGTTTAGAAGGGGAATTTCTTTGCACTCCCCACTTCTTGCCGCAGGATCGTGAGTGGGCCACTTCAGTTACAATGAACACTGTACACCATGAAGAAACAGTGTAAATCATTACAGTAAGGGTGATTATTGCCGTATTATATAACCCGTCTAAATCACTCATGTTCTTTTGTCCAGGATTGAATTTCCTATAAAATCACTTGTATCACTTGTGACTTTGAGGCAACTCCCGAACTAGTGACATACTTCTTCTTTTTGTTCTTAGATGACAAACGAAGATTTCGATTGGGTGGTCAAACACCAGGCAGACAATGCGAATGTTTGGAAATCACGCGAAATCCTGTGCTTCGTATGCGGTGTCATATATGTACGTGAGCTCGACCACATAAAATAAATCTAACCACTTCAATATTAGGAATCAAGTTATAACGTGGAATTCCAGAGCCGCCAAGAAAATTAGCTGTGCTCCCTTGGTTCACATTTATTATTCAAGTTCTCATATGATACACGATGTCCTAGAGAGTTAAGTTCAAATCAATATCTTGGCTTCTTTTGCACTATCAAACAAATCTATAATTATTCTTGCTCTCACTGAATGGAAAAGTTGAAGTATACCAGAGTCTATCCTACCACACTCGTCTACGAACGCAATACGCACATTACTGAATGCTGTACAAAAGGAATTGAGCGCTTCAACTGATAGACCAGTTTCTTTCCTGGAATTACCGATCCGAAAGACTGAGTTCTCTTTCTTATAATTGAAGGCGTATCACACATAGTTGTCCGCGCCAATCAATAGAAAAGTACAAATCAATTGAAAAACGACCGTTTATTTGATCGAAAAATGAACCTCATTGATTTCTACCTAGCATTCTCTTTTCGAGTTAATAATAATCTAAAGTGCCGAAGCGATGCATTTTGTGTGGAGAAAAAAAAGCGTCACGAAAAATTCTTTGAACCCCAGCCAAAATACATATTCATGTGAAATAAATCACCAAAAATGAACAAAAACGGCTACAAATTGTTAATGCACAATATTACATTTAAAAAGTTGACCAAACATGAACTAAATCATTTAAAAAGTGAAGCCCAAACTTGCGATGAAAACTGTACTTACTCATATTTCATTGAGGTGTGCTAGAAAACTGATAACAACCTGCAATAAAATTGATAGTCAAGTTTCTTTTCAGGCAAAATGCTCAACTTTAACATAAATGTAATACGACAATTTAGGAAAATTCGCTCGAACTTGCTCCATGACAAGAACTTTTAGATTATAATCAAGCAATTAAGTGCTGCCGAGCTTTTTCGATGTTTTTTTTTTTTTTTTTTAGGCTGGTCCTCCCTGGCGAATGGTTTTCCGCTTTGTGAGTAAAGATAAACGAAAACTCTGCTATGCAGATTACTACGTGGATGGAAAACATCCCAGCGACTATACACCATTCGTCACCTGCGAGAAAGTCAAAGGGCAGGACAGCAGATGCACCAAATGGGCCTGATGGGGATTGTGGGGCCCCTTCAAAACCATACAGAGTCCATGGCCACTGGCTTTGGAACTCGGATGTCATCCCAAAGGTGAGGAAAGAGATGCTTTTCTTGACCAAATACAAATTTCAACTTGTCTATGTTTCGTTGCTTTTAATTGCCTGTCCCTATACTCTCTTTCATTCAACCTGTTGTCAGTTTGTACATCATATAGTCAACCCCACAATACATTTAGCCCTCATCTCTAGAAGCCCACAGTATTTGATGCATTTGGTTCACAACCCCCTTCCCGAAAATCTTGAAACCCCTCAAGCCTACACGCGCCTTATCTATAGAGATATATTCACAGACAAAATCATTTGTTCGTTTGTTGTTGTTTTTTTTTCATATGGAAATACCTTATTTCTGATTATTGCCGGTCGAAAAATAGAGATTATTTGTTAAATGTGAATAATATCTGTAAGAGATATTAGAGTAGTTAAATGATCTTTGTTTAAAAACAGAGAGAAAGCAACAAGAAAAGGTTAAAAAGAAGTCTCTCTCTAATATCTCTTATCTCTCTATTTATAACTACTTCTCTCTCTCTCTTTCTCTCTCTCTCTCTCTCTCTCTCTCTCTCTCTCTCTCTCTCTCTCTCTCTCTCTCTCTCTCTCTCTCTCTCTCTCTCTCTCTCTCTCTCTCTCTCTCTCTCTCTCTCTCTCTCTCTCTCTCTCTCTCTCTCTCTCTCTCTCTCTCTCTCTCTCTCTCTCTCTCTCTCTCCCTCTCGCTAAACTCAATATAATAAAAACGCAAACACGGACTTATCTCGAAAACTCATCAAAATATTTCACTGCACACTGCAAATCAAATCGATTCGAAAATAGCCTGTATTCGATAAAAAGAATAGAATGTTTAATCCAAATAGCCTCCACATAATAAAATGTTTATCGAAAATAACAAGATTACGATTAAAATTGCAATTTTAAACCCGAGTAATATAATAATCGCAATTAGGTACATAACACAATTTACGAATTAATCGAGGGCAAAAACGCTATTTTAAAAATAATACCTAGATGTTGAAAATACAATTTTCAAAAATCCTGTAGGAAAACTAGGTTGTATGAGAAAATTCAACATTTTAGCAAACTCTTGGAAAATTGGAATCGCGATGGCAATAGTAAAACTGGATTAAGACCTTGTGAAACCCCAAACCAACTGTGATTTTCTTACTGTCAGGAAAGAAGTACGATGCCTCTCGCCAACAGGGATTTTCTACTGTAAAGGAAGGAGTATGAAGCCTCGCACCAGATGGGACTTTAGTATTTGAAAACATCATTCCACTTGTTCCAGTCAGGATGAGGGTGCCAAGGTTAGTTATGGGTGAGTTGCAATGGAGTACTGAGAATTTAGCGTTGAAGCGGTGGACGCTCTGGTAGAGGATAGTCATTGTTCGGGTGGGATCGGTGGGGGGTTTTTTTGGAGTAAAAGTTGAAACCATTTTCGCTTTTGTTAACCGTAAACTGTTAACTAATTAAATAAAGATTATTTGTTAACTGTTGCTGAAAGAGAAAACAGTGTTATTTTGTAACCGTGACAAATAAAGGTATATGGCGTAATTCGGTTTAAAATGAGTTGAAACGGATATTAGGAACAACAACAATCACTGTAAATTACGTTCTAAAATAACTGATTTTCAGCCCCCTGGGTAATGATCATTGTTCCAACCCTAGAATAGATAGATTTATATACAGCCTGTACTACCACCGCCTCTGCAGTTATCTTCGGGATATATCTCAACATAACAGTTGTCGGTGAATAGATTGGTAGTTTATTCGCATAATTTTACATGTTACATTCTGCAATTGAATAATAACGATTACCGAACTGGATAGTGTAACACTGTGGCCCAGCCTGGAATTGGTCCTTACTTCTAATTTTTATAAAGTATCTATAACACTATATTTACACCACATTACTTATTAACATTTAGATTCCACTTCCATGGAATGATGTTCTGAGAAAATACGTTATTTATATAGCTGTTAATGTTATAAAATCATCAATTTTCGTATATAAAGTACTCATAAGGGTTAAAACATATTATTTTACAAACTTCTTTTTGAATCGGTGTTCACTATTTAACTTCATTACATTTCTATTTTTTTCTGCATATTTATTGACTATTTGCATGTTTCTGTATTTTGCCGTCATTTGTGCAAATGTACTGTTTCCTCTCGGCAACTTGAGTCTGTATGATTTTGATTGCCGCTGTCTCACATCAGCAGAAATATTTACTTTTGTTTCTATGAAATAGATTTTGGGCATATTCAATGTGTACAAATGATTGACAGTTAACAAATCAATTCATGAAATGATGTATCGCTGGGATGGCGCCTGGGCTCATTTAACTATGTCCTCAATGTTATTTTTCGAATCTTGAAAATTTTATCAATTGGGTGCTCGAAAGTGCTTCCCCATATTGTAATGAAAGAAATTGATTCTAAATGGGGTATAGGCACATTTTTTCAGTATTTGACACAAACTTGGAATGTGTTGGGTCCATTTCATTTGAGAATCAAATATCACTCTTGAATAAACTCAAGTTTCGACTTATTTGATATTTGAATAGTCACACGGTAAGTCGTTGCAGCTATGTAGTGTCAAACCGTCACTCGATGTTGATTTTGGTTCTGTTTTTCTTGCTTTATCCATAAAGCCGATTTCAGCATTGTTGGTAACTTTAGTTGGACCTCAAATCCTTCTCGCATTTTGATGGACCTCCTGCCATGTTTGCAATATCATTAGCAAACATGTACATCTTCCCAGAATATTTTTGTGAAGCAACTTCATGTGAAGCAAATAGCGAAAAAACAATCGGCACAATTGAAGTGCCTTGCAAACGGTCGTATTCGCGGATTAGAGCAGTTTCGCTTTTCGCTTAGCCAATGTGAACTGCTTACTCACTGTCACCATTGTATGATTTGAATATTTCCAATGGCCCCTTCAGACCTTTCATTGGAATGACATCCAAAGAAATTCATATTAAATTTCATTTCTGATTTCATACTCCTTCACTTCCATAAATGTGTAAGTATTATAGGGAAA